>OW203764.1:3178559-3578160 GCA_934045905.1 Leuctra nigra | reverse complement strand
GGGAATGAGGTGGTCGGTAATGAGACAATCCTTCCCAGTATTTGCCTCGAGACTGAGGGAAATCATGAAGTAACCTCATCTTGCGAAGATATTCCATAACTTTCAAATCCGATCCTGCTGGAATCCGATTCGATGTAATTGAATCTGATTCCTGCAGAGTCGGGCATAGTATAATGTTATAGGACTATTTTTTTTAGGGCCGCAGGAAGGCCGACCGCTTCGTCTTTGGCTGAATTGTTGGCATTCATTCATTATTACATCGTCTAATTTTTCAACAAAAATTTTATTTGTTGAATACTGAAAAGTAAAAATCAGAATATATGTTTTATTGATATCTCGAACTTCAAATGAAACTTGTAATGTTTGATCAAAACCGGCGAATAAACTCTATCTGAGAGACAGTAGGGCGGAAGTCCATTTCAGCGAGTCTTGAGGTGAACTCATAATCCAGTAATTCTGCCTTCATCCAATCATTGTAATGGTGGCATAGTCATTGTGTAAGAGCATACTTCAAAATAACTGTATATTTGTTGACATCAGTCAAATGCGAATTGATGAGCTTTATGACATTATTCCAAAAGTGTGCAACGCAAAATCGAGAAAATGGACTTCCGCCCTTATACCTCTGAGGTACAGAACTTCTGTAAAAGATATTGTAAAACTCATCATCATCTATTTGGCATCTACGGTCTGCAGAAAGCAGAACAGAAACTCACACCTCATTGCTTCATGGCCGACGAATTCTCGCATATAAATTCGTCTTTGCAAGGGTTGTAATTGTAACTATCCACGCATGAAATGCCGTGCGACGCGGGGAGGACGCGGGGAGGAACTGCAAGATACCTTGAAATTTATTCTCTAATTGCAGCGCCACACGCGACTTTAACTCGAATAAACTCTCCGAAATTAATTGGATTTATAAAAGTTGAGTGAAATTAGCCACGGTTTATGATCACAATACCGAGACGCTCCAAAGAAGGGTTGCTATGAAAAGGGAAAGGGTTGTTTTGTTGTGATGGTTACTGTGTCTATGACGACAGGTTCATCATTGAGAAATGCGAAACAACCCCTTTGCCGGTGCAGGGCATCAAATACCCTTTCCCTTTCCCTTTCAATCCTTTCAATGCGAGAGTGGTCACGGTTGCTTTACAAGGTTGGCACTGAACCCTATAATAACCCTTCAGCTAACATGCGAAAACATGAGCAAGTGCATAAATGACCGCTTTGTTGTCAGGGGGATGAAAAGGATTTTCGCAAAATATTATAAAAGGCTTAGATAGGATTGGGGTTGTTTACCCTTTCGGCGCAGAGGCCGATGAACTGATGATCCGTGTGAAAATATAATTGTCAGAAAAGATAGTGTTGTTTGTAAGAATGTGCAAAAAGGGTCGATGCTCCTGGGATTGCGTCCTATAAGCGCGCTATTTCGTCAACATATTTGTAGGGGATGTTCTTACCTCTACCTGCCAATCTGAGGTCAGTGGCCGATCTCTCCAACCGATCCAAACCCTTATAACCGACCGTGGGACATAATTTCACTGAAATATTGCCGAATCTTTTCCAAGGAATTCACCCACTTGCTGTGTTCTTCGGGGTGAACGAACGAGTTGGCAAAGATGCTGGACCTTACCTGGATATCTTGAAAACATGTTGTGAAGAGAGATCGTCCGTTGAACCTTGCGCTGTAATCGCTCACATGATGTCTTCCAGGTTGGCGACGAGTGTGAGAGGAAGCGAGATATTTGTCAGGAAAGAGGGGAAGATAAACGGGCGGAAGTGAGCGCGACCTTACCCAATAATATTCAGAGGATTGAGTCAAAACAAAGTTAGATATACCTACTGAAACTAAACAGTACTAAACTATATTAGCAACCATCTGTTAGGTTAAATAATAGAGATCATTTGGGTGAAATTGTTACCGGCGTGTTCCCATCCGCTTGTGATGGGCCACAGCCTTCTTTATATCTATTCTCTTTATGTCGTAGCTTTGTTACTGATTGGTCGTTTGGTGAACACATTTTATGTGGTGTTTAACGTCGCACTGTTCTTCAATTAGGCTAATGTTGACGGGAAATGTTTATGCTGGTGACTCAGAGATGATGATAAAATGTGGCAACGAGGAGGTTGTTGCCTAATACTTTTCTAGTATCTCAAACTTTCCCAATTGTCTTTAAAACACTTCAGCATAAGGATGGTTCAGAAATCGAACCGGGAAAGGTGAATATAATATTATATATTATTATGGCTATAATCATCAGCAGAGAGGTAGTTATGTGTGTAGTTATGAGGGAATAGTTATGTGCCTCAGTAGAAAACGGGAAGTCCATTTCAATGATTGTTGAAGTGAGCTCAAAAAGCAGTAATTCTGCTTCATTCTTCATACTGTAATGATGTATGCATAAGTCCTTGTATTGTGTAAGAGAATATTTCAATATAACTATGTATTTGTTTACTGAGTCAATGCGCAACGAAAAATCAAAACAATTTACTTCCGTCCTTCTACCTTTGCGTTACAGAGTTGTAACAAAATTTTGAAGATGCAATTTGTGTACAAATGTGTTGTATTTTATCGAATATGCATCAATCACGCTTTACTTTGTATCCAACCAATACCATGATGTGGTGAGGCGATAAGAATGTACTAAGAAAGGCCAGATTCTTCCGCGCTATTTAGCAAGTGCGGAACGGAAGTGTCCGCGCGCAAGGAACATCCGGTTGTGACGTCAGAGTGCTAACCTGGGTCAAGCTGAACCCGGTTATCATCCTGGGTGTAATGACAGCCGGCCACGTGCCGCCTGTATCACGTAATCATGGGTTGTGAGAGCGAACCCCGCCAACACGCCGCCACAAACACACCGCGAGCAACCCTTTAGATCATCACTCCAGCTGGTCCGCAGGCTTCGTTAGACATAATTACACACTGGGTTTGCCAATTGAGATCAGGTTTTTCAATACCAATTGTTACACATTTACTGTTAAAGTTGCCATAGTCACGTCATTGGCTGCTGCCATTACAATAGTTACATTTTATAATCAGCATGAGGTCCATCAATTATTTAGAATATTCTACAGGCAAGTATTTCAATGCTTTGCTAAACCAGTAGTTAAGTTTAACAGCTACTTAGTGGTAATTCTAGGAATCATTGGTTGTTGCCATGGCAATATAGTTCTATAAATCAACTGTTTACAATTTAGCAGAACTCTGATGCATTTTAAACAGTTGATCAAGATTATTTAACAGATTATTGCCCTAAGGGTTTATTTACGATATAATGAGGTTTGAAATATCCGCGTCAAATCAAGTTTTTATCCAAGTTATCTTGATTGGCGAAATAGACAATATTCGGTCGTATTCGTGGGTGTACTAATAAACAAGTCTTAAGAATATTTCGAGCCTAAGAGCAATGAGAGTCAAGTAAGAACCTTGTTTGCAACAACTCTGTTCTTGTTGACACTTGAACACTGTCGCATATCAATGAGTGTTTGCTTGAACCACATTACCGCGGCATGATCCAGGGGTGATTTCATCCCTCTGGAACACACCTGCGTGTGCTCTACTGCGCATGTCTCATCTATAGGGGTAATTAGTGAGTGTAGGGTTGATTACGTCAGTCAGCAGCTGTTCACTCGCTCATCCCACCTGTCCGGTCCGCCGCTGTTCCATCCATCATGGCGGCTTCATTACATCGTCATCATGCATGAACACGCTAACTCGCATGAGGTGAAAATCGAGTCAACTTTACAAAATAAATAATAGAGTTGTCAGCGAAAACTAATTTACATTTTAGTGACTTTTAATTCTTCTTATTGCCCTGCGAACATTAATTAAAGAGACCATAGTGTGCATTCAATACTAAATGTAGTTATTTTTACAGCTCAAATATCTCAAGACTATAGGAAATGTGAGTTGTGACTTTCTGCAGTAAGGCCACGAATTGAAGGGCCAAGTGGTCAAACTCACTAAGGGCTGCGGTCTTTGTATTCCTCTAGCCATTTCATTGATTTCAACTTCAAAGTTAGTTGAAAGACGCCTGCTGACGTCAACAAGAAGTTAAGTACTTTGGCTAGAGGTACACAGATCGGTCTTTTCGCCATGTTAGGAACAATGCTTATAATTCAAATACTACACTCATTTTATGGAACTCTAATTTTGAAATATTTCAACACGTAACTGGGGGACTTCTTCATCGCGTGTGGGGGTCCTGGGTTCAGTTCTGTCTGATCCCATTACGTCGACGACGAGGACGCAAGTTATCCTCGCCAGGGACGTGGGCGTCGCGGCGCTTCTGGCTCATGAAAACAGACGTCGAGGACAGGTGCGACGCCCACGTCGACAACTACATTAGGGCTGACCATGATTGAAACTTATTTGTTTTTATCCAGACATTTAGATTAGACGTTCAGTCTCACATTATTTATTACCATTTCCTCAAAAGTTTAGTTTGACGCGATCAACAGAGTATAAGTTGGCTTTGACAGTAATCTGCACTGCGGAGGTCCCAGGTTCGATCTCCACGCCATCCTTTTTGGTAAGCTAATTCATGGTTTTCCTCAGTCGAGTGAGAGCCATGTTGACAAGGTGTCCTAATAGGCCACGATGCCTCCTCATTCATTCAAGTATTACATTTGCAGCATTCGTTTTACAATTCACGGATATAAGGCGTGGCTTATGAAACATTGAAAATAACAATTTGACATTCTGACAAATAAAATTTATAAATATTCAAAAGTAATAGTGTACACAAAACAAACTTTATAAATGTTTGATAATGCAGGACATATTACAGTTATAACGAAACAAAGTATGATTTGACTTATTTGGCTCGACAGGAATATTGCCAATAAGCGTTTTATCTGTCAATGTCGTCTGTCTTTCAGTGGTGAGTTTGGTCAATTTAAAAGTATCCATACCTCTATTTGACGAAGGCAATTAAAAGAGATATAGTTTAATGTCAATTTGTAGATTGCAAACTGGTAAGAATTCAACAGTATTGCTTAGAAAACCTACCCCTGGGCAATTTTTTATTTTGAAACATCTGATGATGAATTCTTAGGGGTGCAGATCTATTGGTCAATTGCTAATTACTAATGAATAATTGAAAGAAATTCCATATGACTTGAGGCAGTGTTTGACAGTTAGTTCTTCAGTCACAGCGATTAGTTCCCAAGACGTGTGTCGTTGTTTACGATCCACACTGGCGCGCGCGTCGCCTCAAAGTGGAGGAAGTGAGAAACCAGGAATCTAAGTAATTTCTGATGTTATGGAAGTTGGAAGCTGCGACCTAGGTCAACGCGGCGTAACTTGTGCATCTGTCGGGAGGTTAAAGAGTTGCCAGGGAGAGGAAACGAGGAGAGATTTATTGCGACGACCGAGTGTGTCTTCTCTGCTCCCGCTGGGAGCCTATGCACGGGAAGACGCGACAAAAACTATCCGAGATGACCGAAAAGCTCGACGCCAGCTGCAGTTCATTAGAATGTGACGTTCTGCTAATGTGAAAGAGTTCTCAAGACTGCCTCAATGCATGTGAATCAAGAGCGAGGAATTTACTAAATGTTTCACTTTATTCACACACAAAAATTGGAAAAACCAGAGTGCATCACAACTTTTAATTATGTATGTTATCTCAAAATAGTGTGATTTTGGGTTGGATACACCAAAAAAATACACGAAATAAATTTAAAAAAAATAAAATCTTTATCAATAATACCATGATGAGCATGAAGGAAAAACATGAAAAAGCAAATATCTCAAATTGAGGTCACCGGATTGGCGAGATCAGTAATTGAAAAACTCGATTAATTTGTCTTATTTTAAGTTAATATTTAATAAATAATTAGAGTTATTATATCAGGCTATTTTTACTTATATTCCAAATGAGGGTCGTTATCCACAATCTTTTATTTTATTTTTAATCTCCCAAAATAGACGAATTTGGTTTTATACAAATGCGTGTTTTTATTCAAATGTTCTATAGTACTATATCTATTATACACAATCTGCCACTCGATTGTGTAACTTTCATCTAGAGATAAATGCTTGGACATTTCGTATTTAGCCAATAAGTATAAGTTTCACATTGGTTGGTAAATTTTACATAATAATGATAAAATATGTTTATGTCCTGCTAGATCAAAGCTCTGATGAAGCTTTCAACCCCGACATGCTGATGGAGCTTTCAAGTTGCGCGTTGCAAGTTGCGCGCTGATGGAGCGACAGCGAGGACATGTATCACTGACAAGGTACAGCACAGGAAACTGAGCCCTCAAAGAAGACACCACAGGGGTCGTCTGACATTCGGGTTAGGACATATTCGGTCAGTTTAAAGTAATGATCCATTTGACTTCTGGTTTTCGCCTTTCAAAGCGACAGAAAGAGCCTTCTCGTTTTAAAAACACCGAAGTAGAAGGAGTGTAAAATCGTTTGCCTCTGAAAGCATTGTCCGTCTTTCAGTGAAGACTTCGAGTAGTTAGAAGACATAATAGCAGTTAATCACTGCTGGGTTAACTGCCCGGGCTCATTGTTGCCTAACAGCGGGGGTTGGCGATGTCGCAACGTCCAATACTTTTCGAAACTGAAAGTAAAAAGGGAAATGTGTTTCTGGGTTAGCGTCAGATAAGCTGGCTATTGTGCACAACACATGGTGTCGATAACGAATGGGTCATTGCAAGAACAATGTTTTGTGAGGCGAGTTTTTCTGCGATTCTCAGAATGCGGATGGTCAACGCAACATTTGTTACAGAATCCACTCGGTGGAACGATCTTTGGAAATGACACGGAATGTCTGATCGCTGTTTGAAGGTTTGGAACGTCAGCCGGCTGTTGCGCTTGCGCATACCTGGCAAACTTCTGAAACAATCATTTCAAAGAAGTTCAACTTATCCTTATGTCATAAGCCTTGTGCCTGTGGATCCCGATCCAGTCCATCAAGCTAATATACTTCACTACGCAGAGATTATTGTAGGCGGAATCAGACCAGAAAAAAGGATTCAAAGTAAAAAAAAGCGTTGAACTCTTTTCTTATTTGAGAAATCTTTTAGCACTCTGACAGCTTTTCCACAAAGGCTTAGCTGCACGACATCATCGCTGTAAACTGTTTTCATAGCTGTGAAATCATGCGAATATTCTTTCATTCACGCCATATGCGACTTGAGCGCCTCCATCGGCGGATTTCCCACTGCGTAAATCATGTGAACACCCTTTCCCCGTGGACACCTACCAACACTGACCAAAGACCCTAAAAACCTTTCAAATCTGACACAATGCCACGGCAACGTAAGATATTGAAAGGATTGCGCCTATGCAGGGGACGACGGAAGCCAACAAAGTGAATGTAGTTCTCGCTTCACAAGAAATGGAGGATTTTAGAAAAGAGGATTTAACTTCGTTGTCAAAAACATTGCTTTCGCAAAATTCTTTCATCTTATTGGCAAGGCAAAGTAAAGTCACTGAGTAAAGTTCATCAAACTTGAATGTTGTTGAATAATATGTCAATGATATCCATGTGTTTTCTTGGATATCCTAAGGCAGACTGCGTTTTAAGCGACAGTTAATGATAGCCATAATAATTAATATTGAGAGAAGATGATTTTGCAATTCCTTGGGGTCAATACCACTATCTGAAAATATTGAAAACAACATCCTATTCACCGGTCATCCTTCATTGTGCTATTAATTTGTTTTCTGCGCGTAAAAAATGAAAGTGAGTCTCGGCATTGTCCAGCTCACAGCATTCGCGTGAAAATCATAAATCAAACTCGACCTTTTTCTTTCCGCATTGTCTTTGTTTCTAAGCCACATCCTGGCTTCTGCAACCGGTCAATTTGACCGCTGCGATGTTCATGTGTTCTGCCATATGTTTTCGAATCTGATCAGTCACAAGTCAATGCCTTTTCGATCGGGACAGCGCATTTCGGTTTTGTAAGAACCCTATTTTCCACCCACCGTTACGGATTTTATATAATAAGCTATATTCAAAGAAAACCGGCGTACTGAAGAATATAAACTTTGAACTATCATGCACCCTTCAATCAGACCCACCCTCTCCTCCAATTGTGAGCGACCCCCCGCCAATCTTTGTTTCCCTAGTGATATTATATTTCCTTACACAAATTAAGGAAAACAGCTTTCAACAGAGAGTATAGCGATCTCTATGTAATGTCTTGCCAAGCAGGTATTTCCATAACGCAATATTCGAACGCAAATCAAGCGTAACAACCTTTTCTCGGTTTCCGCATCTTTCAAAATCTGAAATATAATAGACAGACAGATCTATTATGAAACATCCCCAACCAAATCCTTGTCCTCCCACTCAAAATTTCATACAGCAATGAAGCGAAGTGGATAATAAAGAACCTTCTTGTCCAGACATTTTTAAGTAAACTCTAAATATAACTTCCGAATCTCTTATCAATCAGAAACAATATCTCGATATCTGCGCATTTCGGTCGATTGATTTGCGTTACAATCCACCTTCTCTTCTCGGCAAGAGCACGCGGGCAGATCCTGCACATAAAAGATGTTTACCCGTTTCGGTATCTTCAGTAAAGAGATTATTCTTTTCCCTTTTCGACTATTGAAAACGGTTTTGAATTGAACAATATTAGGTAAAACCGAACCATTCAACTGCAATCAATCCATCTTCATAGATGTATTTGAGAAAGAGAAATCTCTGTTCTTCGCTGAACCTCCATCCAGCCAGGTCGGTCAAGGGAAGACAAGAGTTCTGTTTGCGTCGCCACTGACCCAAATCGTTGTTGATCAGTTCACATTCTCAACCCCCGTCCACAGACAAATAAACAATATCTTCGAATGCTGCAAATTTGTGTCCTTCGACGAGTTTGACAAAAGGTTCTATTGGGTCAGCCTTGTCTTCCTCATGCCTTCTGCTTCATTATTCAAGAAAACATAAAGTTCTGTCGAGATAAAGATTTATTAGTCATTTCCTTCTTCAAACTGAACACAAGAAAGTGAAACTTTGCCAAACTATTATGTAAAATGGTAATAATTTCTACATTTTTACTTTTGCACAAAAGAGAGTTGTAAAAGACGAAGACGTATTATTTTGAATAAAGTGACCTTCAGATGTTATTTTAGAAAGCGAAAAAATAATTTACCTGTGCTAGAGTTTTCGCAGTAAGGAATTTTCTCTGAAAATGTCTATACTTTTACTTCTTGTTGAAGACATGTCTCCCGTTTAAATCTTTCTGATCCAGCTCATTTTTTTCCAACCCCTTTTAGTATTAAATCCCCCTACAAAATCAATAGCTCTGCTTTTTTTAAATCACCCTCTTTAAATTGCGACTGTCGAAGAGACGCGTGTTAAATCTGAGACGGGGCTTTAATGACGTTGAAATTAAAAACTACCCTAATCTACCGACTGGAGCGGATTATCAAAGATGCAAGGATTAAACTTGTACAACACCCGTCGACACGGCTAATGAAAGCTTTTATCAGACGCGATGTATCACAGTTTATCACTCCCACGCTCTCTCGACAACCATAGGCAAGTCTAGGGAAAATTACATTTCAGAATAATAGTTATTTTATGAAAGTTGAGACGTTGCTGGGCATATAATTGGTAGGTAGTGGATGAATAGTTTTCAAGGAATTAATTTACAAAGCATGATAAACTCTAATTTTAAAACAGGAGAATGTATAATAACGTCACAATTTTGAATTTTCTATATTCCCATGGCAACAAAGGATTTACCATGGTAACACATTGTTGGAGACTTGGAAATCACATTTCTGATTCTTGTCAAGTGCCGTTTTTTACCGCCAATATGTATCGTCGTTCGTCGGGATATTTGAATGTGATTTTTATGAATTAAAATTATTCTTAGGTGTGTGTGATGTATAGGTAAATATTGTTTGTGTATTTCCTTGTTATTTTAAATGAAATCAGAGCTCATACTGTGAGTTATAGGCTAGCATATACTCATCGAATGATGCCATCATCTTTTTCCGCCAATCCCGATTTTCCCGAATCCCAGTGAGCTAAAACCACTGTGTAAAATATGTGCAAAAATAATCCAATACTTGCTGAAAGTAAGAAAAAGCTTTCACACAAAGAAAGAGAACTTTCAAAGAAAGAAATTAAATTAGGTATTCCATTTTGTTTTGTGTTTACGGTTTGATGAAACAATATCTATTAAAAACTGATGAAGTGCTAAAAACGTTGAATGGGAGACTCTCTTGAATATGAATATGATAGCGATAGTTTTCTTTGCCGTTAGAACAACTATCAACTATCAATGAAGAGGCAGATGTTACTCTGGATAAAAGCGATGTCCAACTTGGGTGTTAAATTTATGTCCGTGACAAACAGATTTGATTTCTTATAAAAGCAACCCTTTGGAAGTGAGAAAACCTCCGAACCATCTTATTTCTCTGACCGATAATCACCATGTGAGAATTAACGGACAAGCATTTGAATAGTTTCTCAATAATAAAAATATCGCATTTATCATTCCCCTTTTACTCTAGCAATCTGAACAATATTCTGTAATTTGCTACGGAGAACTGAAAAATATACATATAAAACACCTTTTCGGACGCATAAAATTCATAATAAAAAGCAATATCGGGAGTTTCCCCCGTCTAGCGAGGAAAGTATTGTGTACACTTCCTTGGATTTGACCCCTGCATTGAGATGAATAGTGACCTATGAATCTGACAGAAATGGCATATTTCTTTCATGTAGTGTCATGTAGCTTTGGAAATGTAAATGTCTGGGCAGAGAATGGCAAGGGTTTGCAGTCAACCCCTGTAGGTAGGGCTGGAAGAGTATTTCCTGCATGGAAAAGGGAAGGGGTGGCATTAGTCTATATTGAAGATAGTCTAGGAGATAGACAGACTATCGGACATTTCTATGGATGAACAAAATTATTGGTTCAACGAAATATTGAATTCCATGCCTTCAGTGGAACATATTATTACATTGTAAAATAAGAAGCTATCCCACTTTTTAAAACGTATTTGGGAGAAAATCCTCTTGACTTTTTTTTGTAATAAACTTTTATTCGGGTGCAGAAATTTGAAAATGTATATATTTTTTATTATTAGTTGTGTCATAGAACAAAGAAAATGTTTCGCTGCTTTTAGCAAGGGTTGTTTTATGTTCTGAAAAATTATTAATAACATTGGGGTTGGTGTCCATTTTGGATTTTGTTGCTTATAGGTAATGTTTAAAGTTATTTCGATGAAGAATTGGAAAATATAAAACTGTAATTTTTCCAAGAGATCAAGATTTTGCAAATAAGTTAATAATTTCCCTCGGATTTTTTTTTTGATAGATTGATTTATTATTATTTATCAAAATGATACAGAGAGTAGTGAGTGTGTTCCCAGTGTTGTGTTTGAGACTTTCAGATAGACTTGTTGGCCCTGGATCAGGATATCACGTGACAGTCTTGGACACCCCTGAGACGGACACTCGAAGCATCTCAAACCATCAGCTTAGAGAGCATTATGCAAGGTTTCACGGAAAGAGAGAAAATGTCGTAAAACGGCGAACAGTTGTCACGGTCAATTTCAAAAGGATTTCAGAAAAGGAAGGACAAAGGGAGCAATACAAGAAAATGCTGGTCATATACCTTCCTACCTAACATAGAAATCCCTTGGCTTGAAATTGCATGAGTTGCGATGTCAGAGGGTTGCTCACCTTTCAACCTGTTCCAAGTTTCACTTGAAGCATTTGCAAATCACTTCGGGCTGTGTTGGCCATTTCATTGTTCTCGGACTCAATCACATTTTTACCTAAAACATATCTTTGAAGAGTTTCGTGTGAATAGATGTTTTATTGCAGGGAAGGGATCGCCATCAATATCATAAACATGAACCTCGCAATAGCAAGTCAATTGACACGAAATTACATACATTTTTGTATTGCTGTTCGTTTTTCGATTTTCAGTTGCACAAATAAAGGTATTAGTTTTTACATTATATTTCCATTCTCCACAAATGGAAGATCCCGATAATGTGATATTCTATTTTCTTATTGGTTAAGATTTCTTATTATTTGCTGTTCTCATTTGAAAATATAAAGATGAATAGTACATGTGTAATTTTCATCATGTACCTTGTACAGACTAAAGTGCATTAAAATAACAAAAAAGAGAAGGCAATTAATGAACAATTGAGGTATAATTGTCGCAAACTCTTTCCTCAAAATTTATTCATCAAAATTATGTAGATATTTCTAAATTTTGTACACAGTCAATCAATTTTCCTTATGGCTGGTATTACCCAATTAACTAAATATTGGACGTAATTGGCGGCACAGCCAATCAGATACATCAAAATGATTGACCAGTTGAATTTTAAATTTTAATCCAAAAGTTAGTCCAGGAGGCCAAGTCTTGAAACTTACGCCGTCAGGACGCAAACGCTCTCGGACGTCATAAAGTCCCATTTACTGTAAGAGTGATCGACATTGAAACATAAAGTCAAGCCACTTATTTGATTGTCATCCAGCAATCTATTGTTAACAATTTATTCACATTATAATTATTATTACAGATATGATAAAGTCATAAAACCGTATTAAAAATGAAGCTAAACAGTTATCTGTAGATTTCAAGGTCGTCATTCTTACAGTAAATGGGACTTTATGACGTCCTAGAGCGTTTGCGTCCTGAAGGCGTAAGTTTCAAGACTTGGCCTCCAGCACAGTTTACGTAAAAGTAGCAAAGGGTCGGACATTTTTTAAGTTACTCTCAATTTCCTCTAGTTTAACTGCATCAAAGTAATACTAGTTTAGATTTCGATTGATGTTATTCACATTTGCATTGGGATATTTCACATAATAACTACCTATACCTCAGAGGTAGGAGGGCGGAAGTCCATTCAAATGATTATTTTGGTAAGTTCAAAAACCAGTAATTCTGCCTTAAAATAATAATATTTGTAACTGTGACGTCATGATAGTCATGTAAGAGGTGTCAATGAATTTGTATATATTATTGAACGGCAATTGATAGCGTGATTACATCATTCCATTTCAAACCGTGATGCAACGCAAAATCGAGGAAATTTACATTCGGCCTTCTATTTCTGGAAGTTAGAGGACGAAATATCCAAATAAAAATAATAAATTTAATCCTGAAAGTTTAAACACTGTTATGATTGGAAGTTGATTTTATTTTGGTGTGATATGAATGGTTCCAACTAATGTGGTGTAATTTCATTGATATGACTCAATAATCAGGTTCAGTGTTTGAGGACAAGGGTTGCACGAGTGTGTATATTTGTCTAAATTAAAGTTCACGGCTATTGCGTCGCTTCTGTGTCCATCCAAACAATGTTATCTTCTCTGTGACCACTCGGTTCAACGGCGACGTCCACTCTTCTCTTTAGTCCGTGAGCAAACAGGTGATTGTTGACGTTTTCATTTCTACCGGTCAACTCGGGGTCAGAGTACATGGACAATATTTCATCGGACTTACCTCGTCTTGTACATGATATTGTCCACCTTATTGTACTCGTGCACATAACACATAATTAGTAATACTGGGGCTCCGATTAAAAATTAAAATCTCCAGCTATCTCCAGCCAGTTTGTTTCTGTTATCACCATCTTTTACCACGAAGGAAAATATATCTAGAGAAGGAAAACCAAACGTCATCAAACTTTTAGGAAACTATTCCATTTTCGAAATGATGCGCATTAAATATGGATAATAATATTCTAACTGCCTGTTTCATCTTTTTACGAATCCAGACGTATGAATGATTTTCTATGTACACCTAACCATGGTGCATGTTGCATTTTATTTCTATAATCCATTCGACTCCTAGATATTATACAACCCAGAAAAAACACTCCGTGTAAAAAAGGCAGCCAAGTCTCTTTACTTTAAAAAAATTCAACACCGAAAAGGAGTGATATCAAAAAAGGAGCCAAGTCAATGACATTTTCCAAATATTTAATCGTATTTTTTAAATAAAAGTATAAACTCCGAGAAATACTTTACAAAAGGACTTGGCGCATCGTTTTTTTAAAGACATCATTCTATACTAAAAGTGGAAAGAAATTTACAAGTAGGTACATTTTCCTCTTTTTGTTGGAGCCAGAATATATGAATCAAGCTACTTTTAGTAATGGTTATTTTATAGTTTTGTCAATGGCGATAGAAGAAAGATTTCATGCTGTAATAGATAGGTAATATAAAGTGGGAAGAATTAAATAACAATTGGAAGTGGGGCTCATACATATTCTTATAGCACTGTTAAAATGGTGATATTAGAAGGGTAACTTTTCATAATTTGATCTTTACTGAAGGAAATCATGAAACGTTGTCAAATAATTACTAACTATCTACGGAACACTATTATATATTTTTGAAGTGTCAAGTGTATAAAGTTAAATTTTTTAATATAAATTCAATGTGACGTTACTGTGTACTTTGTGAAATGTATTGTTATAAAATGTGGATTAATAGAAATTTATTTCATGTTGAGAAGGTATAACGCATGAGACTTAGGTTATTATGTTGACCACGAAACAATATTACAAAGATAACTAGATTGTGTATTTATTACAAACATAGGCAACAAGTTTCATCGTGTACAAATACAAATAGAAAATATTTTACATAGGTTTGTACAATATGTAATTGAAAGATGTTTCCCTATTATTCTTAAAATTCTAAATGACGGTTGTATATAAATGACATATGATTATGAGTAGAAAAATATCTTTAAAAAAACGATGCGCCAAGTCCTTTTGTAAAGTATTTCTCGGAGTTTATACTTTTATTTAAAAAATACGATTAAATATTTGGAAAATGTCATTGACTTGGCTCCTTTTTTGATATCACTCCTTTTCGGTGTTGAATTTTTTTAAAGTAAAGAGACTTGGCTGCCTTTTTTACACGGAGTGTTTTTTCTGGGATATCACTTCTTTTGTTAGTTTATTCATACAGCTTGATGCACATGTCGGAGCAAGGACTAATTTCTTTAAAAAAAATACGCCTCAACTGATTTGGTTACTAAGAAAAGTTGCGTTTGGTATAAGATTAAAATGATTATCCAAGAAGAATAGCTTA
The DNA here is from genome assembly GCA_934045905.1 of Leuctra nigra. NCBI lineage: Eukaryota > Metazoa > Arthropoda > Insecta > Plecoptera > Leuctridae > Leuctra > Leuctra nigra. The sequence goes on along the minus strand of OW203764.1, from coordinate 3,563,113 downwards.
AGTTTCGTTACAATCGATCCAACCGTTTTCGATATATGACGTCACTTCCGGTTTTGAAATAGCGGCCGAAAATAATGTCGTCTTGAATTCATAATTATAAGTCCTACATAATTGCATAATTTGGTTGCAATCGGTACAGCCGTTTTCGATATATGACGTCACTTCCGGTTTTAACAATGGCGGCCGAATATAATATTGTATTTAATTCATAATTATTAGTCCTAAGTATTTCCAAAATTTGATTACAATCGGTACAGCCGTTTTCGATATATGACGTCACTTCCGGTTTTAACAATGGCGGCCGAAAATAATGTCGTCCTGAATTCATAATTATTTGTCCTTATAATTACATAATTAGGTTGCAATCTGTACAGCCGTTTTCGATGTATGACGTCACTTCCGGTTTTAACAATGGCGGCCGAAAATAATGTCGTCCAGAATTCATAATTATTAGTCCAACACATTTCTTAAATTTGGTTGCAATCGGTACAGCCGTTTTCGATATATGATGTCACTTCCGGTTTTAACAATGGCGGCCGAAATTGATGTCGTATTTAATTCATAATTATAAGTCCTACATAATTACATAATTTAGTTGCAATCCGTACAGCCGTTTTTGATATATGACGTCACTTCCGGTTTTAACAATGGTGGCCGAAAATAATGTCAATTTGAATTCATAATTATTAGTCCTACACATTTCCAAAATTTGGTTGCAATCGGTACAGCCGTTTTCGATATATGACGTCAGCTCCGGTTTTAAAAATGGCGGCCGAGAACACAGCAACCATGAATTTATAAATATTTACAGTGTACGATTACTAAATATCTATTTAAAATAAATAAAGTGGTGAATTTAGTGTCATTTTGCATATAAATGACGTAATTTAGCATATTTATGACGTCATTTCCGGTATAGGTAATAAGAAAACAATCTAGTTTTATCTAGTTGATACTTCTTGAATGACCTTCTGAATTTATTAGCGCTAATTTCCGTCAAATCGGTCATGCCGTTTCCAATATATGACGTCACTTCCGGTTTAATTTAGTGGTTCCTCCCGCCATTTCCGGTACCGTTAATTTGTATATTTATTCATCCCAATTGATTTTTCAAATAGAAAGCAGAATGAATAGACAGGATCTATTTCAGTTGTAATCGGTACAGGCGTTTTCGATATATGACGTCACTTCCGGTTTCAGGAATGGCGGCCGAGAACACTGCAACCTTGAAATTTTTATTTTTATTGTCTATGTTACAATGTTAGTTCATTTTGTATGTATTTTAAGTATAATTTGTTGAAATTAGATAAATATTGCGTATTTATGACGTCACTTCCGGTTTAGAAAATAAGAAAATAATATTTTCTTTATTGATACTTCATAAAGATGACCATCTAAATCGAATGGAGCTAATTTCGTTCCGATCGGTTCAGCTATTTTCGAGATTTGACGTTGCTTCCGGTTTCAAAATGGCGGCATAAAACCAGTTATAGCAAAAGGCACCTTAGACGCCAAAAGTGCACACGTGGTAAAAATTTCAAATCAATCGGTTCAGCCGTTTAGGCTGTGGCCTGTTTACCGGATTTGAATTCCAGGATACTACTACTACTACTACTACTACTACTGAGATTATTATTATGAAAACCGCCCTAAAACACTGTTTTCACGGCCCTCTAGCGCGCAAAGGGCGTAACCTATTGTTCCCAAATTTGGTATTTGTTGTAGGGTGGGCCATAGCTCGAAATTAAGATAAATCGCAACAATGTGAGATTTTCCAATTTTAAGATCCAGTAGGCCGAAAATGCCACTTTGATGCTTACAGTAAAAGTGGGTTTGCTCCAGCCTTTTTAAATGAGTGTGTGCGCGCGCCGTACGACTTGGCTGGCGTGGAGCGACCGCTCCACTAGATATGCTGTGTTTACAATATAATGATTGTTATGATGTCAAAATATGCCACCTACTTATTATTACTGTCTGCCTCTACATAATTGCTATGTACAAGCACATGTGTACTGCACCTCTGGAATGCAATTGTAAGAGTGAAACAATTGTGCGTAAAAATACAAAATATATTTCTAACATTTTTCCTGGAATTGAATTTCAATTTGAATTTCATATTTCTACAATTGTCAAATGTCAACTCATTTGAAATACCTACGTTCTCCAATGTAGATAAGTTGTAGAATTAAGTAATTTCCGTTGACATTGTACTTATTATTACACAAAAAAATATTTTGTTGCAAGATTTCCTCGACTTACCGGTAACCCCATGATCAGATAGCCGGTCTTCGTAGCTAAATAAAATACAACTCTTTGTTATAAAACCACGTTGTCTTCCTGGATCTATAATCATTCGATTCCCGCCAGCCAAATATTTAAACCCCACCTCTACCCCGAAAACGCGAGCTAGAACGCACAGTGCACTCTAGCGGAGGAATGAGAAGACAAGTTGTGACAGGAGCAATGGCTCAACAGATAAATACAGAGTAAGCTCAGAACTTTTAGCGGCAAACTATTCGAATCATAAGGGCCGGTATTACCATTGGTTAATCTTCAGTTTAGTAAAACTCCTATTGGGAAATGTGGTGTATTACCGGCATTATATACTGAATTTATTTCCGGTGCTTATTTCCTACGTTTAAAGTAACCTCAGGCTACATTGACTGCGTTTTAACCCAGTTCGAAGTGATGCACAAACTGAAGCAAAAACAACTCCAATTGTTGCCCCGCAGGGCACTTTTTCTAATATAAACATTTTAGAATTGATTCTGGGATGCAAAACTGCTCAATTACAACAAATAACTTCCTATTTCTGCCTCGCAGGGCGTTATTTTTAGAATTTAAACAATTTTTAAGTGATTTTTGCTCACTAAACTTAATTTTGTATGGTGAATGGGAGGTCAGCCTGCTTGAGTGGGGGGGGGAGGTGATTCTCCCCCCATCCCCCTCCTTTCTACGCGCCTGTAATACACCACGTATTTCCCAAGTGGAATTTTACTAAACTGAAGATTAAAGTTACTAATCGTAAATGGCCCCTAAGAACGGCAACATGAGAAACAAAAAATTATTTGTTAAATCGCCTATTAATTACCTTATCATCATTATTAAGTTTCAAACATGAAATAAATAGGTAAACACTAAACAGAAAAGAAAATAGACGGCTGTTTTATAAATATAAACTGGCATTAATTAAAATGATTTATTAATTACAAATGTTCATCAGATCACAACAATGTATCATAGAATAAAGATACTTTCTATGATTTTATTTACAAAAACACGTTGTTTTATGAGTATAATGCTTGTATTGCATGAGTAAAATTATTTAAAATCGAAACTAATCTGAACTTCAATTCAGATCAGTGGAATGCGAATGACATTATATCTCATGAGGAGATTAGGATAATCATTATCATGATTGATATTGTATAGGAGACTGCAGGATCAGAGTTCAGTTTTAATAGTCATTTACTATTACTAGGTATCACGAAACTTGCAGTGATAAAAATTCATTCTTCCTCAAGAAATATTCCTTCATTCTTATCGAGGAAAATCTGCAAAAGAAAGATACAGAATAATCAATCTTTGGTCGGATTCTTGTGAAATTCGATTGATGAGTTCGATCCAACCTAAATCACTACGACATGTTGACATCTACTTTTCAGTTCTTCATGTTCATTGTTGAACCATAGAATTCTGTCCAAGGCCGTCTTTTAATGTTATACCTTGAACTCTGACCAATGGACCAATGAACGTTGCAATATTTGTTTTAATGTTATTTTATGATTTTAAGATAAAAGACCACCAATCTGCCTTCCGGCGGATTTTTTTTTCATATTGTGAGCGTCTCTTTGGAGAAAACAGTTGAAGCATCGAAGATGTAGATAATGAATTGTTATTTGAAAATCGTAATTCCACTGTGGCGCGATCACTCGAAGTCATAGTCTCAGATCTTCATAATTTTTTGTGTACTTATTGATAACCATTCCATACAAAATCCCTGAAAAAATTAAACACTTCTCGTGTCTAGTTTCTGTGATAATTTGAGTTTTATCCCCCATGTTATCTTATGGCACAGCCAAGTAAAATTGTGCCATTTTTAAGCTAAAATTAAGTTATAATTTTTTTGTACTGTTAGATTTTATCAAAAAACTTTTTTTCTGGTAGACCTACGGACATACTATCTGGGGGCCAATTCTTGATTTTTCGTGTTTTGAAACCATGTGTGGTTTCATTGTTTAAAACGTAAAAAAGTTGACAACTATTGCTTAGCCTTCAACTTTTTTACGTTTTAAACAATGAAACGTAAAAAAGTTGAAGGCTAAGCAATAGTTGTCAACTTTTTTACGTTTTAAACAATGAAACCACACATGGTTTCAAAACACGAAAACTCAAGAATTGGCCTCCAGGGAAAAAATTGAAAACAATACCAACGTGTGCTATTTTAAAAGTTATTAACCAAATTCGACCATGATAAAGTTTTCTTCATTCTCAAAAGACATCAAATTGAAAACAAATTATTGGGCGGCTGTTGCAATCTACAGGACATTAAATGAGTATTTTATACGTCAATATAGTTGAACTGTTTTAAAGAGATTTTTGAAGTGGTAATTTCAAAAAAAGATCGCACAGCAATAACAATTGTATAACCCTTTAGAAAATAATTGTAACGTCGACGGTAAAACTTGAAACTTACCCTATGAAATCAAAGTCTATGCGAGAATGTTTCGCTTGGACCAGAGCCCAGATGCCCCAGAAGAAGTGAGTGACCAGCGAGAACTTGTTCACGTGCACATATAATCTGTCAACCTCGGCGTCAGTGATGTCCTCGCCAGTGTTGTAGCTCTCCAGATATATCCGCAGCCAGCGCCACTGGAACTCTCTGGTCGGGTATCGAGTGAAGTCGACCACAGCCATCCCTGAGCACGACACATCTTCAGGAGAGGTCAAACAGTCCGCGGGGTGGATGGAAGGCTGGGACTTTAGTTCGACCACAGCCATCCCTGAAGCACGACACATCTTCAGGAGAGGTCAAACAGTCCGCGGGGTGGATGGAAGGCTGGGACTTTAGTTCGACCACAGCCATCCCTGAAGCACGACACATCTTCAGGAGAGGTCAAACAGTCCGCGGGGTGGATGGAAGGGTGGGACTTTAGTTCGACCACAGCCATCCCTGAAGCACGACACATCTTCAGGAGAGGTCAAACAGTCCGCGGGGTGGATGGAAGGCTGGGACTTTAGTTCGACCACAGCCATCCCTGAAGCACGACACATCTTCAGGAGAGGTCAAACAGTCCGCGGGGTGGATGGAAGGCTGGGACTTTAGTTCGACCACAGCCATCCCTGAGCACGACACATCTTCACGAGAGGTCAAACAGTCCGCGGGGTGGATGGAAGGGTGGGACTTTAGTTCGACCACAGCCATCCCTGAAGCACGACACATCTTCAGGAGAGGTCAAACAGTCCGCGGGGTGGATGGAAGGGTGGGACTTTAGTTCGACCACAGCCATCCCTGAAGCACGACACATCTTCAGGAGAGGTCAAACAGTCCGCGGGGTGGATGGAAGGGTGGGACTTTAGTTCGACCACAGCCATCCCTGAAGCACGACACATCTTCAGGAGAGGTCAAACAGTCCGCGGGGTGGATGGAAGGGTGGGACTTTAGTTCGACCACAGCCATCCCTGAAGCACGACACGTCTTCAGGAGAGGTCAAACAGTCCGCGGGGTGGATGGAAAGGTGGGACTTTAGTTCGACCACAGCCATCCCTGAAGCACGACACATCTTCAGGAGAGGTCAAACAGTCCGCGGGGTGGATGGAAGGGTGGGACTTTAGTTCGACCACAGCCATCCCTGAAGCACGACACATCTTCAGGAGAGGTCAAACAGTCCGCGGGGTGGATGGAAGGCTGGGACTTTAGTTCGACCACAGCCATCCCTGAAGCACGACACATCTTCAGGAGAGGTCAAACAGTCCGCGGGGTGGATGGAAGGCTGGGACTTTAGTTCGACCACAGCCATCCCTGAAGCACGACACATCTTCAGGAGAGGTCAAACAGTCCGCGGGGTGGATGGAAGGGTGGGACTTTAGTTCGACCACAGCCATCCCTGAAGCACGACACATCTTCAGGAGAGGTCAAACAGTCCGCGGGGTGGATGGAAGGGTGGGACTTTAGTTCGACCACAGCCATCCCTGAAGCACGACACATCTTCAGGAGAGGTCAAACAGTCCGCGGGGTGGATGGAAGGGTGGGACTTTAGTTCGACCACAGCCATCCCTGAAGCACGACACATCTTCACGAGAGGTCAAACAGTCCGCGGGGTGGATGGAAGGGTGGGACTTTAGTTCGACCACAGCCATCCCTGAAGCACGACACATCTTCAGGAGAGGTCAAACAGTCCGCGGGGTGGATGGAAGGGTGGGACTTTAGTTCGACCACAGCCATCCCTGAAGCACGACACATCTTCAGGAGAGGTCAAACAGTCCGCGGGGTGGATGGAAGGGTGGGACTTTAGTTCGACCACAGCCATCCCTGAAGCACGACACATCTTCAGGAGAGGTCAAACAGTCCGCGGGGTGGATGGAAGGGTGGGACTTTAGTTCGACCACAGCCATCCCTGAAGCACGACACGTCTTCAGGAGAGGTCAAACAGTCCGCGGGGTGGATGGAAGGGTGGGACTTTAGTTCGACCACAGCCATCCCTGAAGCACGACACATCTTCAGGAGAGGTCAAACAGTCCGCGGGGTGGATGGAAGGGTGGGACTTTAGTTCGACCACAGCCATCCCTGAAGCACGACACATCTTCAGGAGAGGTCAAACAGTCCGCGGGGTGGATGGAAGGGTGGGACTTTAGTTCGACCACAGCCATCCCTGAAGCACGACACATCTTCAGGAGAGGTCAAACAGTCCGCGGGGTGGATGGAAGGGTGGGACTTTAGTTCGACCACAGCCATCCCTGAAGCACGACACATCTTCAGGAGAGGTCAAACAGTCCGCGGGGTGGATGGAAGGCTGGGACTTTAGTTCGACCACAGCCATCCCTGAAGCACGACACATCTTCAGGAGAGGTCAAACAGTCCGCGGGGTGGATGGAAGGGTGGGACTTTAGTTCGACCACAGCCATCCCTGAAGCACGACACATCTTCAGGAGAGGTCAAACAGTCCGCGGGGTGGATGGAAGGCTGGGACTTTAGTTCGACCACAGCCATCCCTGAAGCACGACACATCTTCAGGAGAGGTCAAACAGTCCGCGGGGTGGATGGAAGGGTGGGACTTTAGTTCGACCACAGCCATCCCTGAAGCACGACACATCTTCAGGAGAGGTCAAACAGTCCGCGGGGTGGATGGAAGGCTGGGACTTTAGTTCGACCACAGCCATCCCTGAAGCACGACACATCTTCAGGAGAGGTCAAACAGTCCGCGGGGTGGATGGAAGGGTGAGACTTTAGTTCGACCACAGCCATCCCTGAAGCACGACACATCTTCAGGAGAGGTCAAACAGTCCGCGGGGTGGATGGAAGGGTGGGACTTTAGTTCGACCACAGCCATCCCTGAAGCACGACACATCTTCAGGAGAGGTCAAACAGTCCGCGGGGTGGATGGAAGGGTGGGACTTTAGTTCGACCACAGCCATCCCTGAAGCACGACACATCTTCAGGAGAGGTCAAACAGTCCGCGGGGTGGATGGAAGGGTGGGACTTTAGTTCGACCACAGCCATCCCTGAAGCACGACACATCTTCAGGAGAGGTCAAACAGTCCGCGGGGTGGATGGAAGGCTGGGACTTTAGTTCGACCACAGCCATCCCTGAAGCACGACACATCTTCAGGAGAGGTCAAACAGTCCGCGGGGTGGATGGAAGGGTGGGACTTTAGTTCGACCACAGCCATCCCTGAAGCACGACACATCTTCAGGAGAGGTCAAACAGTCCGCGGGGTGGATGGAAGGCTGGGACTTTAGTTCGACCACAGCCATCCCTGAAGCACGACACATCTTCAGGAGAGGTCAAACAGTCCGCGGGGTGGATGGAAGGGTGGGACTTTAGTTCGACCACAGCCATCCCTGAAGCACGACACATCTTCAGGAGAGGTCAAACAGTCCGCGGGGTGGATGGAAGGGTGGGACTTTAGTTCGACCACAGCCATCCCTGAGCACGACACATCTTCAGGAGAGGTCAAACAGTCCGCGGGGTGGATGGAAGGCTGGGACTTTAGTTCGACCACAGCCATCCCTGAAGCACGACACATCTTCAGGAGAGGTCAAACAGTCCGCGGGGTGGATGGAAGGGTGGGACTTTAGTTCGACCACAGCCATCCCTGAAGCACGACACATCTTCAGGAGAGGTCAAACAGTCCGCGGGGTGGATGGAAGGGTGGGACTTTAGTTCGACCACAGCCATCCCTGAAGCACGACACATCTTCAGGAGAGGTCAAACAGTCCGCGGGGTGGATGGAAGGGTGGGACTTTAGTTCGACCACAGCCATCCCTGAAGCACGACACATCTTCAGGAGAGGTCAAACAGTCCGCGGGGTGGATGGAAGGCTGGGACTTTAGTTCGACCACAGCCATCCCTGAAGCACGACACATCTTCAGGAGAGGTCAAACAGTCCGCGGGGTGGATGGAAGGCTGGGACTTTAGTTCGACCACAGCCATCCCTGAAGCACGACACATCTTCAGGAGAGGTCAAACAGTCCGCGGGGTGGATGGAAGGGTGGGACTTTAGTTCGACCACAGCCATCCCTGAAGCACGACACATCTTCAGGAGAGGTCAAACAGTCCGCGGGGTGGATGGAAGGCTGGGACTTTAGTTCGACCACAGCCATCCCTGAAGCACGACACATCTTCAGGAGAGGTCAAACAGTCCGCGGGGTGGATGGAAGGGTGGGACTTTAGTTCGACCACAGCCATCCCTGAAGCACGACACATCTTCAGGAGAGGTCAAACAGTCCGCGGGGTGGATGGAAGGCTGGGACTTTAGTTCGACCACAGCCATCCCTGAAGCACGACACATCTTCAGGAGAGGTCAAACAGTCCGCGGGGTGGATGGAAGGCTGGGACTTTAGTTCGACCACAGCCATCCCTGAAGCACGACACATCTTCAGGAGAGGTCAAACAGTCCGCGGGGTGGATGGAAGGCTGGGACTTTAGTTCGACCACAGCCATCCCTGAAGCACGACACATCTTCAGGAGAGGTCAAACAGTCCGCGGGGTGGATGGAAGGGTGGGACTTTAGTTCGACCACAGCCATCCCTGAAGCACGACACATCTTCAGGAGAGGTCAAACAGTCCGCGGGGTGGATGGAAGGGTGGGACTTTAGTTCGACCACAGCCATCCCTGAGCACGACACATCTTCAGGAGAGGTCAAACAGTCCGCGGGGTGGATGGAAGGGTGGGACTTTAGTTCGACCACAGCCATCCCTGAAGCACGACACATCTTCAGGAGAGGTCAAACAGTCCGCGGGGTGGATGGAAGGGTGGGACTTTAGTTCGACCACAGCCATCCCTGAAGCACGACACATCTTCAGGAGAGATCAAACAGTCCGCGGGGTGGATGGAAGGGTGGGACTTTAGTTCGACCACAGCCATCCCTGAAGCACGACACATCTTCAGGAGAGGTCAAACAGTCCGCGGGGTGGATGGAAGGCTGGGACTTTAGTTCGACCACAGCCATCCCTGAAGCACGACACATCTTCAGGAGAGGTCAAACAGTCCGCGGGGTGGATGGAAGGGTGGGACTTTAGTTCGAGACTTCCTATATCCCCGAATAAGCATGCATGTCCAACCTCGAAGAAAATATGAGGGACAAATTTGGAAGAAATTTTAGGGCTATAATACTGTTTGTTGCATGATTTCTATAGAGAAATCTCTTCCAGTATTGTATGAGGTGTGTTTTTCTTTGTTTTTTAAAGGACTTGATGACGGCACGACATCAATTTTATTCATTGATATTTTCTACTAGGTTTAAGTGCTTATTCGGCGATATCTGTACAAGTAATGACGCAATTATGGGCTGATAATAAGTCACACTCACACATGAGCACTACCCCAACGAAAACGCTTCCAAGTTCCATTCAACGAAAGTTATGAGTTATGAGCTTTCCAATATTTTTAAAATCTAACTATCGTTCATAACAACTACATCCGCAACTATCTCCAGTGTCCAATTAATTTGTTACGGCAATCCCAAGTAGCAATATTTTGTTTCAGAATATATATTCAAAATAAAGTGACATTTTGTCTTGGAGTAATTTTGAGGCGTTAGGTAGACTACCTGCATGTCACCTGTGTACCTTTAGATGCATAACTCTCAGGGGCTCTAATTGAGTAGTTTGAGTTTCTTTACTCATTAATTTCTATTTAGGGCCGGTATTTACCAACTAAAAATTAATGCGGATTAAATTAACATTGTATTGTAAAATGACTTGAGCTGGATATACTAGTGTCTACGAAGACAATGGGGGGTCTGGGGGGAGGGCCCCCAGCAAAATGCGGGTCCAGGGCGCGCAGCCCCGGAAATTTTTGAATTCAGACATCAATTTGGTGCATTTCTACGCGATTTAACACTTTTTAAGCACATTTTTTCTCTTGACACATTGAACATAGTGACTAGGGAGGGGAATTGAATCAGAGGGGGGGGGGGGGGGGATTCCTACGGGCCTGCATGTGCATGTGAACTTACCTGCCATCTCTGCAAAGTGATTGGCGATGTCGTAGGCCTGATAGTTGTAGCTCGCGTATTCGTAATCAATGAACTTGACGCTCTTCGTGTCTGCATCGTGCAGCACATTGGCCAGGAGCAGGTCGTTGTGGCAGAACACCACGGGGCTTCCGAGAGCGCTCAGGGTGCGTTCCAGGAGTGACAGCTCCTTCTCGATCACGTCCAGATGGGGGATCTCACTCAGGAATCTGCAAGAGTACGATAAAGCGATGATAAGGATGGATGCATAAGGATGCTGCCATGATTTCTGTCGGGGGGAGAGGGGGGGGGAGGAGTGCCCTTCCCCCATCCTGGCCCGCAGGACGATTTTTGTTTTTGTGACAATTTGAAATTAATTTTGAGATGTTTTGAGGTGTATTTTGTTGAAAATTTCAAGTTTTTAAAATTTGACATGGTATGGATAGATTTTTTTTGTAAACGACATATTATAAGGAATGAATTGAAAACATTACCAACGTGTGCTATTTTAAAATTCAGGCCGTCGTATACCTCCTGATCCAATGTATTTTGGAAGGGAATAAGATTACTTATGGTTCAGTTAAAATTATTGTTTAAAATAGATCTCAAAACTGATAAAATGTTTGAAACTTTCCCGTCTTCCCGGGGAAGATGGGCCCCCGATGTCAACAGGTGATCCTACCTGTCTTGCATGGCCGCATCCTCATAGGTCTCCGGCACCAGGCCCAAGAACTGCCTCAACTTAGTCCAGAGCGTGGGCGTCTTGGACACGTCTGGTCCGCAGTCCACGCGGTGGATCTTCGCCAGGAGGTCGGCGATCAGCGGGAAGACGTCGGGACTCTTGACGCTGTCCACGGTGAGGATCTCGCCGGGCATGTACTCGTACGCCAGACCGTTGCCGAAGGTGGCGTACAGTCGAGGCGCGTAGCCGTACGCGTGCAACGTGCGTATGTTGCGTGTCTCCGACTTGCGGTCGATGATCAGGTCGGTGTTCGGACCGTAGACGCGGATCAGGATGACGTCGTCGGGCTGATCCGAGTTGTAGCAGCCCATCAGCTTGTTCGTGTAGCCGTCTGTGAACAGCTGGGGATTCAACGCACATGAGAAGTCATTGGTAGTGATCATTCCAGGCACCTTTCTCATGGGGGCACAAATAAACTTGGGGAGGGAACGACATAATATTCAAAACATTATTTTAGAATCTGAAAACTAGCAGCGGGATAAACTTGTGCACAGTGCACAATACGCATGAAAGCAATGGGGGGTCTGGGGGGAGGGACCCAAGCTATATGCGGGTCTAGCCCCGGGAAAATGTTGAACTGCACAAATGGGTTTGAAGTAGGATACGAGTATTCCGCATGATATTTAATTTAATATTTTTCAGCAGAACTCTAAATTTTGTTCTGAAATATACATTAAAAGTACACAACATATTGCTTTCTCCGTAGTTTTCATCACGTTTCGAAATAAATTTGTGCCATTGAAAAACTATTGTTTTGTACCTATTAGTTTGCGTAGGTAATATCCCAGAAAAAAACACTCCGTGTAAAAAAGGCAGCCAAGTCTCTTTACTTAAAAAAAAATCAACACCGAAAAGGAGTGATATCAAAAAAGGAGCCAAGTCAATGACATTTCCAAATATTTAATCGTATCTTTGAAATAAAAGTATAAACACCGAGAAATACTTTACAAAAGGACTTGGCGCATCGTTTTTATAAAGACATCATTCTATCCTAAAAGTGGAAAGATTATTAACAAGTAGGTACATATTCCTCTTTTTATTTGAGCCAGTATCTATGAATCAAGCTACTTTTGGTAATGGCTATTTTATAATTTTGTAATGGCGATAGAAGAAAGATGTCATGCTGTAATAGAAGTAATAATAAGGGAGGTAGAATTAAATAACAAGGAAGTGGGCTCATATATATTCTTATAGCACTGTTAATATGGTGATATTAGAAGGATATCTTTTCATAATTTGATCATGACTGAAGGAAATCATGAAAAGTTGTCAAATAATTACTAACTATTTATAGAACACTATTATATTATGGCAGTAAATTATTATGGTATATATTATACCATTATATGGTATATATTATTATGGTTTTAATAGTTGTTCAATGTGACTTCACTGTGTACTTTGTGAAATGTATTGTTATAAAATGTGGATTAATAGAAATGTATTTCATTGTGAGAAGGTATAACGCATGAGACTTAATTATGTTGACCACGAAACAATAATATGAAGATAACTATTGTATATTTATTACAAATATAGGCAACAAGTTTCATCGCGTACATATTCAAATAGAAAATATTTTACAGTAGGTATGTAGGTATAATATGTAATTGAAAGTTGTGTCCCTATTATTCTAAAATTTCTAAATTACGGTTGTATATAAATGGCATATGCTTATGAATAGAAAAATGTCTTTAAAAAAACGATGCGCCAAGTCCTTTTGTAAAGTATTTCTCGGTGTTTATACTTTTATTTCAAAGATACGATTAAATATTTGGAAATGTCATTGACTTGGCTCCTTTTTTGATATCACTCCTTTTCGGTGTTGATTTTTTTTTAAGTAAAGAGACTTGGCTGCCTTTTTTACACGGAGTGTTTTTTTCTGGGATATCACTTCTTTTGTTAGTTTATTCATACAGCTTGTAGCACATGTCCGAGCAAGGACTAATTTCTTTAAAAAAATACGCCTCAACCGATTAGGATAGTTACTAAGAAATTACAATCGGTCCAGCCGTTTTCGATATATTATAACGTCCCTTCCGGTTTTGAAATGGCGGCCGAAATTAATGTCGTCTTGAATTCATAATTATTAGTCCTACAAAATTGCATAATTTGATTGCAATCGGTACAGCCGTTTTCGATATATTATAACGTCCCTTCCGGTTTTGAAATGGCGGCCGAAAATAATGTCGTCTTGAATTCATAATTATTAGTCATACTATTTCCAAAATTTGGTTGCAATCGGTACAGCCGCTTTCGATAATGACGTCACTTCGGTTTTAACAATGGCGGCCGAAAATAATGTCGTCTTTAATTCATAATTATTAGTCCTACACATTTCCAAAATTTGGTTGCAATTGGTACAGCCGTTTTCGATATATGACGTCACTTCCGGTTTTGACAATGGCGGCCGAAAATAATGTCGTCTTTAGTTCATAATTATATTAGTCCGACATAATTCTAAAATTTGGTTGCAATCGGTACATCCGTTTTCGATATATGACGTCACTTCCGGTTTTAACAATGGCGGCCGAAATTAATGTCGTATTGAATTCATAATTATAAGTCCTACACAATTCCAAAATTTAGTTGCAATCGGTACAGCCGTTTTCGTTATATGACGTCACTTCCGGTTTTAGAAAATGGCGGCCGAGAGCACTGCAACCTTGAATTTATAATTATTTACAATGTATGTTTACTAAATATCTATTTAAAAGTATAAAGTGGTGAATTTAGTGTCCTTTAGAATATTAATGACGTCATTTAGCATTTTTATGACGTCATTTCCGGTATAGGTAATAAGAAAACAATTTAGTTTTATCTAGTTGATACTTCATGAATGACCTTCTGAATTCAATAGCGCTAATTTCCGTCAAATCACTCATGCCGTTTTCAATATATGACGTCACTTCCGGTTTCATTTAGTGGTTCCTGCCGCCATTTCCGGTACCGTTAATTTGTATATTCATTTATCCCAATTGATTTTTCAAATAGATTGCAGAATGAATATACAGGAGCTAGTTCAGTGGCAATCGGTACAGGCGTTTTCGATGTATGACGTCACTTCCGGTTTCAGGAATGGCGGCCGAGAACACTGTGTATTGAAATTATAATTTTGTATTGTCTTTGTTACAATGTAAGATAATGATATGTGTATTTAAAGTATAATTTGATGAAATAAGCTAAATATTGCAAATTTATGACGCCACTTCCGGTTTAGAATATAAGAAAATTATATTTTTAAGTAACATACTTCATATAGATGACCATCTCAACCGAATGGCGCTAATTTCGTTCTAATCGGTCCAGCCGTTTTTCATATATGACGTCACTTCCGGTTTAAAAATGGCGGCACAAAAAATCACAAGAGGCAAGGTATCATCAGACGCCAAAAGTGCATATGTGGTAAAAATTTCAGGTTGATCGGTTCAGCTGTTTAGGCTGTGGCGGTGATAGCAACGTTTCCTGATATCATCATCAGAATCAGAAAGTGATGTAATTTCACTGTTTTCTCGGTCCTCTAGCGCGCAAATGGCATAACCTATTGTTCCCAAATTGGTATATGTAGTGGGGTGGGCCATAGCTCGAAATTAAGATATTTCGCAACAATGTGAGATTTACCAATTTTGAGATCCAGTAGGCCGAAAATGCCATGTTGTTGCTTACAGTAAAAGTAGTTGGTCTGCTCCTCAGTTTATATAGGCATTTACGGTATGTTGAGATACTGTGAGTGTACGGTACGACTTGGCTGTGTGGAGCGACCGCTCCACTAGATTTACAAAATGTCCACAATTTCTACAGAAAACATTTGATAGACGACTCTTGGTTCGTGGTGAAGAGGGGAGGGGGGGGGGAGGCAAAATATTTCTCGGGGGCGCTCTCTCATGTGTCTCATCTCGAAATTTTCAAATTGGTGTAACGTCTAAACTGAAGGACGGTGTAACATTTTCCACACATTCTAATAAGGTTCACCAAGAGAGACACTTTTTCTACCATGGAATTTCACCGACCGAAATGATAAAGAAAATACTTTATAGAAGCAGCAGGCAGAAAGATAATTTTCTCGATGTTCCCCTTATCTTTTCTTTTTATACTCTTTCCTTACCTTATAAGTCATCCACATGAGCCCTCGTGGCTTTGTGTTTTTTTTCTGTAGGTTTGTACGAGCTAGGAAGATCACTCAGAGAGTGTGTGCAACTTTTCGTGAGTAATTAAAAAAGTTGCACACATTTGGATTCATCAAGCTCTATCAACATACTTATACGGGTCTATACTCAAGGCTTATACGTCCCTAAATACAGTTATATTGAAACATTCTCTTTCAAATCACAAGACTTACTAGTGTTGGATCTCTACTCAATAAAATTGAATGGATTCCCGATCTTCTACCTCTAAAGTAAGACCGAGTTTCGTTTTCCCTTTTTCCTAGATTTTTTTCTGAATATTTTGTTTGTGCTACTTTTAATATGTTTCAAATAATGGTGTTCTATAATAAAATGTGCAATAGGGAATACACTTATCAATTAGATTTCAGAATAATAGTAATTTTATTAAGTTGAGTTGAGATGTTGCTGAACGCAGATATAGTATTATTTTTGTTAAGTTACAAGTAGTTTTCGAGAAATTCAGTAACAAAGTTTGATAATTTTCTTACAATTTTAAAACAGGAAAATTGACAATGACATCACAATCCTCTATATTGCCATAGCAACAAAGGAATCACCATGGCAACACATTGTTGGAGACTTAGAAATGACATCACAATCCTGATTCTCGTTGCCTGCCGTTTTCCCGCCAGAATATCCCTAAACATTTGAATTTGATTTTTATTAATTAAAATTTTAAATTTCGCTGGTGATAAATGTGTTTGTCATTGTTATTTGTGTTGATATTTACAAATTAACAAGAATAAAATTTCACGTGACTTCCCTATTAAATCGATAATGCTAACGTATTGACCCAATTATAATTTGCAATAATTTGTGCATTGAAGGGAAACATCAAGATATCGTTTTTAATAGTCTGTCGTGGAATTCAATTAGTTTGGGGCATACTACAGGTTAATCTTATTATTCACACAATTAAATGTAATAATTGGCTCTCGAGAAATCTCACCGTCCTTGAGAAGATCCACGAAGTAAATAAGTTGATCATACATGTAATGATGTAAGTGACTTATATCCAGACACTGTAAAGGAATTCATAATCAGAAGAGTCGACAAATAAAACTTTTTCTGCACAAAGAAGTAGACCTACGTCGTAAACTCGGTTCATGTTACTTTCCGATTCGCAACAATCGAAACTCTCCAACAATGAATCGTAAATATTTTTAAATGGGTTTGCAACGTTATAGAAAAGACGTAAATACGGCAAGAAACCTAGGTACAAATATAAAATTTTCACCCCCTGACACCCCCTAGTTTTGTATTACATTTGATTTTTATGACCGATTCAGTTGTTTAGGTGTGTTCATGACTGTCCTATGATTGTATGCCTTTTGCTAGAACTTTCTACAAAAATTGGGCTACGCTACCCGGCCTTTTCAACACCTTATCACAATAAGTCACCCCCCCCCCCCCCCCCATATAGCTGCAATACCTATCAATATCTTTAAAAAACAGGGGAAATAAAACATATTTAATTACTTATTTTATTTTAACGGTTAACGCTCCAGTTGCAGTTAGGCCGTTTGTTACGACGAACGAAACGTCATGACGAACCTTTGACGAACGGCCCTTTTCAGGGCACAAGAAATGAAAAAGTAGCAGCTTGATCCTATCAGCATCAAGCTGAAAAGAATTGTTGCGTCCACAAGTAGTTTGTTTGCGGATGTCAGTCCTCAACCCTACATACATTACAGAACGGAATCCAGTTACAGACTCTCGTAGGAGTGCGTGCTTAATCTGGAAATTCTTTTGAGCAGGAGGCTGTTACAAGTCAACAGGGGATTCACAAGAATGCTCCTATTAATATCATTGGGTTATTTTCTCAATTAATTTTAATATTCAAGGAGTCCTTGAAATATTTTTTTTCTCGATAAAATGAAAGAATCAATCATTTACGCATGGTGATTTGTGAATGAAAATAACGTAACATGAAAAGCAATGAAACGCAGTGGCGCCTGCGCATCTTTTATGATTTGTATACATAATCTTGTTCATGTAGAATTTTGCCTTCGTCGATTTTATAAATAGCGTGCAGCTTAAAACTGTATTACTAGCAAGCGATAACCTTGCCCCTATCATTCAAGAGTAATAATAAAACTAAAATCCCTCTAAGAAAGACGTATAATGCCGATTAACTATCGCGATTATTAATTACGTAACAAGTGGAAAAAACCGCTCTGTATCTTCAAACGTGACATCAACTAGCTGCTCCCGCCTTTATTCGAATAGACAACAATGAATAACGAATAACAATACAAATCATTATCAATAATAACATACAAACCTTGAAAACAACACTGCTTTTATTCCACTTCGGTCGAATAGTTTCTAGTATTTGTATTGCACCTTCATTTAATTGGTCTTCCTGAATCACAAGCCGCATGTGCGTCGGCGAATTGTTACTGTTCATTCTGTTCGGAATCTCGCTCGTGCGTCAACTGGATAATGATTAGCACACGACAAGAGCTGTGAACTAGAAAAACCACATACACATTAGCCACGTCTGTAAGCACGGCCTTCGCAAGCGAATGTCAGCTGTCTTCTAGAATCTAGTGTTTGCCTAGCGATATCTGCCGGTGTTATCGCTAGAAGTTGAACTAGAGCTACTGACGTTTCGTAGCGAAACTACTTTTTAATTTTTGATAGAAAACCGGCTACCTGTCTAGTTAATTATTGATCATTACATAAAAGTTGTATGTTTATCAACAATACAGAGTACTAATACACCACTTGTTTGTTTGCCATATAAATATGAGTAAACATACATTATGTAATGTATGTAGAACTGTAACGGTTTGGTTTAAAACAATGTTGACTCTGTGTTATTTCATTTGAGAATCAAGGAGAGAACGAAGAAAACTCAGTAGAATGTATAGACACGATACGACACGCCCCCGCGACCCAGCTGTTCGCTGAGATAGTATTGATTTTCTATCATACCATGTGCTTCAGACATTTCTCTAGTCATTTGATATCTACAACATAGCGCTGGGACATTTCAAGAATGTACTTCGTATGTTTGTTTACCTACCAGGTGGTGGTTTACTAAATAAAGAATGTAGACACCAACAACCATTCTTCAGGAGGGAGAGGGGGAGATGTTTTCTAGGACCACTCTATTTGAATTTTCGCGCTATTCTAGGTACTCGAGAATTTGGCGCCATTTAAAAGGTGATTAGTCACAGTTAAGTATAACGTTTCATTCGCAAAATCGAACATCCCAAATTTTTGTTACTTTTTCCGTGAATTTTAACAAAAAAACTAAATATTCAAATGTTATTTACTGAAACCCCAATTTATTTTTAAAGGCAGAGGAATATTGGAATAAAAAAATGTGGAAGAAATATCACATTCAATGAAATAATGTTAGGAGTAGGACATTTATTACACATTTAGGTAACTTCAGCTAACATTAAACACAATAAATATGAAAAGCAATCCTTGATAGTAGTACTACATACTTATACATATTATAATTTTATATGATTTTGTTTTAAGCAAACTAGTTTAAATCTACAATAATTTGTCTTCTAATGCTCATTTACAAACATCAAGCGTATTACGATACAAATCTTCTGCTGGTTCCGAATCGTACAGGTCGGGTTGCCTAATCCGAGATTCTCGTCCCTTGTTCTGTACGTGCTCTTTCAACATTCTCATAATCTCGTTGTCAAACTCGACGGGGGTTTCTGTGCGCTCGGTTGCCCAGTAGTAAATGTCCCAGTCATTCGATGGGAGATTGATCAGTCTGTCGTACTGCTGTGTCAACTGAGTAGACATAGTGGGAAGGTATTTGGCGGCAAAGCTACTTAGGAGCAGGCCATTCTCAAGCATACCTCTTTTCCGTGACTGGTACAGAAGTCTAGAAAAAGTTAGTATAAGTTAAAAACAATCTGGAGTGCCCATTTCTCAAATCGAAATGAAATATTTTTTAAATCCAGTGGTGCGTTCCCTTTTCTCAGCTACGACCAGTCGTGACGGCGACCGATCGTGGCCGACTGAAGTAAAATCTTACAATGGACCAGTTTTTCTGGTCGTAGCCGACCTCTGCTTCTGGCCGACCGGTCATCTAAGCCCGCCGAGACCGAGGAAAAAGGTTTGTCGGCTTGGGCTCGACCGGTTGTCGGCTTGGGCTCGACCGTTTGTCGGCTTGGGCTCGACCGGTTAACGGCTGGTCGCCGCAACCGGATTAATGGACCACTGGGCTCAAGACTACTGGAGCCAATACGGACCAACTGGGTCATGATCGGCCGAGACCGAGATCAAAAGGGACTGCACCCTAGAATTGAAACTACCAACTTTTTTCTAGGTATACCTACCTAGCTTTCTTCTGGTCAAATGGTTCATCAATCTTGTCCTCGTATGATGGTATCGGAAGAATAGCGTTTTCATTATCCGGAAGATCAATCATGTCTGGACCTTTATTTGCAGTTCCCCTGACGAGAATTTGATGTATCCACTGAAATATGTAATATAATCTGGGACTTGTTGAATAAAACTAGGTAGGTACCTAGGTAATTAATTATTCTGCTCTAGGTAATACAACTTACAGCTGCAGCAAATTTTGGACGCAGAACTTGACGTAAACTCATAGTTGCTGTATTTCTTTACTTTTATGGTTCGATTGAGAATATATTTTTCTTATAGGGAGCGAATAATTTAATGATAGATAACCAAAAACAAACACAATTAAGTTAAAAATTGATCGTATGCAGTTGAGCCGAGGTAAATATTTCTACCTACAACAGCTGACTTGAAGGTGACATCTTATCTTGCTCTTGCCGCTCAAAATTCAAATCTGGAATCGTGGACGTAGAGGCGGCGGTGCAGTAGTGCCTACTGCCTGCAATGGCTGCTGTAATAAGGGTGCGAATAAGGAATTTTACTCAAAATTATGTACAGAACATATTGCTGCGATCAACTAATTTTAAGGTGAAACACAAATTATGTTTCCATAATTCTGCATTTTTAAACGGTAAGTTTTTTGAGGTTAGGTGTAGGTATCACTGCCTGCCAATATTTTGCTAAAATTTTGGAACTCCGTTTGCCCTACTATAACCTTGTTGATAATCTGCGGATAATGCTTTACCTCTCCTAAATTTTCATGTTTTAATCGCTAAAGTGAAAGGACAAGAGTTGAAAATGCCATCCTTGTCCCCCACAATGTCGGAGGGAACTATTGTCAAATGGCTGAAGAAGGAAGGAGACACTATTAGTCCTGGAGATGCACTGTGTGACATTCAAACAGATAAAGCGGTAATGTCCTTCGAAACTGAAGAGGAAGGCATCCTTGCAAAAATTTTGGTAAGTACAGAGCTTTTAAAAAATCCTGTGAGGGTTTTCTTGGTTCAACGCTTCGTTTTATGAATTGGTTATCGAAGACGGTGAAAGTTAGTTTCACGCGTTTTGGGTCCATTTTTCTTTGAACATTAATGGACATTTAAGTAGATGTCATGTCACAATATTTACTTGTAAAGATTAGCAAAGGAAACAATTTTCCGCAAAATTTAAAACCGCAAAATTTGTAATTAACCGTTTCTCTTGCTAAGCAAAGAGATGACGATAATCAGAGTTCAAGGTCGGAGTGTGGCTTTCTATCTAAGGACTATTTATTTTATAGATAACAGAAGACACGAAGGATGTTAAAGTCGGTACTCTGATTGCATTGATGGTTGCGGAAGGCGAAGATTGGAAAGCTGTTGAGATGCCGGAGACGTCTGGAACTGCGGCAGCACCGAGCGCAGCGGCAGCACCAGCGCCTACTTCAGCATCTACCTCAACGACTTATCTGTGAGTTTTATGTTGTTTCACTGTTAGTATTCTGTAATTGTCTTAGTGCAATAATCTCAAACTTCATTTACTCTTCCAGAATTTAACTTTTCGGGCATCAAATTTATCAACCTAGGTCTAGTACCTTATTATTTTTTGTCCTATTGGGTTGGGTGGGTGATGAACCTAATGTAGGTACCTACACCCGCGGTCACATATAAATTGCTTGTAACTCAAAAGTCCTTTTTCAAAACTTAAGTACCTATCCAGAAGACAGTTAAGAGGTAAACGCAGATATCGAGCATGTGGGATTGGAAGGTTTTATTATAAGAACCAACCAACCACCTCATATAATAATTATTTCTCCATTCAACAAATATTGACAGTAATTCAAGCTCCAGCGTAGCAGTTTACCGTCAATTATTCTGCCCGTGGTGTAGGTACTTAGGTACCTAGAATCAATATTGCATGTATTTTATAATAATAAAAATTAAGCTGCCCCTGGGTGTCCGCAGGATTTCTGCGAAGGGTGTGGTCAACATTTTATGTCCGATGGGGATGGGGTGCAACATAATGTGCTCTTGCATCCTCTGCCCTTGTGTGAGGGCCAGGGTTGGACATCGAAGGAAGGGGGTGCAGGATCCAGCTGAGACTATTTAAGGGAGGTGGCTGACCTGCGCAGGTCCTGTTTGGACTATCCTGGCAGGACATGTGTCTGATGAATCAAGCTACATTCACAGTTCGACAACTGACGATGAAGGTAGTAACACCTTCGAAACGTCGCGAACTTTCATCGGAACAAACCGTCACCACTGCCATGCAATCACCCGATGGTTCCGAAAACGTCCACGACATCGACATTCATTTTGTTGATGCCAGCCAATCAGGTGGCTCAACCCGAGCGTCCGAGCACTGGGCGTTCAAGGTCAAAATATAAACCTTGTTAATCTTTCAGCGTCGAACGTCAGCACGTCAGCTGCGAACTGTAAACTATCCGATGTGCTCCAATTGAACAAAGAGCCTCAAAACGAGGCTGTCTCTGGAGCCATATTTTCCTGCTGTTATATAATGAACAAAGGCATATGATCATTGAAGAAGTAAAAAAAATCTGCAGGGTACATTTGGAAACAAATAATTCTGCGTGATTTTTTTTATTTTGGTCTTTGTGCAAGTCCTGGGGGGTGGGGGGGGGGGGGGGGATGGGAGGGCACCTTTGCCCCATAAGCCATGCCATTGACATTTCAATCCACATTTCAATCCACAACAGTTGTCTCAATAATATAGTGTCTCCTCCACTGACACTTAGTTTTTTACAGGAGCTACGGTCCGGCAGTAAGAAATCTTCTAGAACAATACAATCTTAGCTCCGACAAAGTGACTCCGACTGGCAACAGAAATAAATTGCTCAAATCCGATCTTCTGAAGTTCATTGAAACAAACAAATTAAAACCAGCAGCAGTTAAGACAGTAGCACCACCTTCCAAATCATCTGCATCGAAGCCAACTGCACCAGTTTCTAAACCCTCCAAACCAAAACAGAAGGGAGTTGGTTACTCAGACGTCGATGTAACGAGCATGAGAAGAACCATTGCCAAGCGTCTCACCGAGTCGAAAGTATGTGGACGTGTTATTTTCACTATGTTAGGAAAATCTAATCTAAATTAGATAGGTATCAGTATTATTGCTAGGTAATATAGTAGGTAGTTTGGAATGTGTCTGAACTCAGAATTACTGTTGATGTGGGATGAATAGTTCTCATGTCCTACCAACTAAGTGCCTCTACCTAATTGAAGAAAGAATTATTGATAGAAATCTTTGAATTTAAATATTTCAAACTTGTTTTAACAAACAATTAAATCGACTGGGTCATTCGTAACCTGGTGCATGACATGGCAACAAAGCCTTCACCATGGTTACACATTGCTGGGGACGTCTAAACGACATCAAAGTCTTGCTTGTCATATGTCACACACCTTATTTTCTGACAAAGTGAAACATGAAACATGATATTTACATTTTTCTGTTTGTCCTCCTTGTGTTGATTTTCCATATTTACAATCAAATATTTTTATGAGACTACCCTATTATGGGCGGTCATATATTTTTTCCTGCCAAAAGCGATTTGGAGCTGTTTTCGAGCGAAATACAAAAAAAATGACTATAATTAACAAACGGTTATGAATATCGAAAAAGCATGACCGAGGTGACATGTATTGAACCTTTATCTACATTTTCATTGCTTACTGTCATAACTTTGCTCCTACTATGTGGTCAGTATGTGTCGGGCACGAAAACACTATACGTAAATATACGGGCACGAAAACACTATACGTAAATATACGGAGTGTTTTCGTGTCCGACGCATACTGACCACATAGTAGGAGCAAAGTTATGACAGTAAGCGATGAAAATGTAGATAAAGGTTCAATACATGTCACCTCGGTCTTGCTTTTTCGATTTTCATAACCGTTTGTCAAATATAGTCATTTATATTTTGGATTTCGCTCGAAAACCGCTCCAAATCGCTTTTGGCGGGAAAAAATATATGACCGGCCTTAAGTACAACACTGCATCCTCTCTTACACCCAACTAAAATAATTTTTTTATTTCCAGACCAGCATACCTCATGCATATGGCACTGTCAGTTGTAAAATAGACAAAATAATATCTATGAGAAAACAGCTCAAATCTGATGGTATTGCGGTTTCCATGAATGATTTCATCATTAAGGCAGTGGCAACAGCTTTGCAACAGTGTCCTGAGGTGAATACTCTGTGGGTCAAGGATCAAGCTGTGGCAACACCTGACATTGACATCTCCGTGGCTGTGTCTACTCCGACTGGACTAATAACGCCGATCGTGAAAGATGCAGCCAGCAAAGGGCTGGAGGAGATTTCAGCGACGGTGAAAAGTTTGGCTGCGAAGGCAAGGGAAGGAAAACTTCAGCTACACGAATTTCAAGGAGGCAGCTTCACGTAATAAGATTAAGCAAATCAATAATGAGCTATGATTTCATTGTAAGGTATGTGTTCACAAATTACAATTATCGTTGTTGTTGTTGCAGAATCTCAAATCTCGGGATGTTCGGCATAAATGAGTTCAGTGCAATAATCAACCCACCTCAATGTGGTATACTAGCTGTTGGAGGTGGTCAGCCAAGTGTTGGTAAGAAATCTGAATAAATATTAATGAGGCCTCGGTATGTAGCGGGATGCATGTTGTTCGTTATTATTTTTTATATTATTTATTATTTTCTATATCAACAACGGAATAAAACTCCACAAGTGAGGGTGTAATTAGAGAGAAGGGAGGAGAGGAAACCCGGTACCGGCATGTAGTCTACGCCTAACGAGAGATACCAAGGGGGCCAACAACTTAACGTCGCCTACGAAGGACGGTGTAACATTCACAGCACGGGCCTCCACAACCCGCGCTGTCGAGAGGCTGATAACAGGTGGAGGGGGGTCGTCACACTAACCGGTAGCAAACTGGAGTTGAAAGGTCACACATCCAACTACTGACCCTCTTCTCAATGTTGCTTAACCTCGGTAATCTGGGGCTCCCCCCCCCCCCCCCCCCCCCATCTCCCGGATGTATGGAGAACATTCCATTTTTGTGGTATTCTATAGTTGCATTTTGTAAACAACAAAAACGCAACAAATCAATTTCGAAGTGTCAAAAAACAAAAAATTCACTGCTGGACAAAGTTTCCCCACCACCCCAAAGTGTAATATTTTTAAAATATTGAATATTTCAACAAAATACACTTCAAAACGTCTCAAAATTGATTTCAAGCTGTCAAAAAACCAAAAACGCGGCAGGGTGAGGCCTTCCACACCCCTAACAAAAACCCTGCCGGCACTCGTGTAAATGTAATAGAATGCATTGACAAATTTTTTACTGGTTGTTTGATCATAGGAGAAGATGGTAAACCAGTGACGGTCATGACGGCGACACTGTCCTACGATCGGAGAGCAATTGACGAGTTTGATGCAGCGAACTTCTTGGAGGTTCTTCGAGATATGTTAGAGGAGCCATCTCTAATGCTTCTTGGCGGCCAGCAAACTCTTCGATCCAAACTTGACTTGTGAACTTCAGCACCTGATCTACTGGCCAGGTGAAATTTTATTTATTCCCTCTTCCTGTAAATACTAATTGTAATTATATTCTCTGCTAATTGTGAATTAATTCGATTTCATGTTACACTGATGTACTGGATATTGTAAATTTGTGTAGATACTAGATAAATATCCATAGAATGAAATACATTACAGATATGTATCCAATTATTAAGTTTGAAGCAATTGATAATGATATTTATTTAAGCTAAAATGCAAATTATGAAAAATGTTAATTTATAAATTATATTATGACCGTTGTGTTTTAAAAAATTAAAATAAATTAGATTGCTTTAGGGTATTAGACTGAATGCGTTTTCTTGAATATTCCAAACAATATTCCATTTCTGAAAGTAATAGGCGATTTAACAAATTATATCTGTGGCTCTGCTTTATAATAATTTTCATATTATGCAGTTTGATTTTCAAGTAGCTATGAAGTGGGCTTTTACATTGCTGAACCCCCCACCAGTGGTTAATTTGTAAAATAATAAGTGGTGGATGGACGCTCGGCGATGTCAGGGAAACATATTTGCCCATGAAAACAATGGAGAAGGGCCCCCCAACACAATGCGGGTCCGGGGCGCATAGCCCTGGGAAAGTTTTGAATTTCAGGACTAAATTTGGTGCCTTTCTGTGCAATTTGTACACAATTTTAAGAAAATTTTTACTTCTATGAAAAATAAGTAAGCGGACGGAGTCCACCCTAAAAAAAGAGTAAGGGGACCCGTCCGCCCTCTTCCGCCCCCAAATTAACCACTGCCCCCCACATGTACCTGGAAATCAAACTGCATATAAAAATTATTAGGAAGCAGAGCCACCGAGATAATTTGTTAAATCGAACGTCTATTGGGCATATACAGCCTTAAGGTACTTTACAGCTTGACGTTCGACGCTCGACGCTCAGCGCTAGCGCTGAAAGATGAACATGGTTTATCTTTGACCTTGAACGCCAGCGCTCGGTGTTGGCCAATCAGGAGGCTCAACGGCGAGCGCCGAACGCCGAGCTGTAAACGTACCTTTATGCTCAAAACAAGTTGCGTCCGCAAGTAGATATTTGCGGATGTCAGTCCTCAACACCACAGGACCATGAGCTAATATCCTTATGGACGGAATCCAGTAGGCTCTGGGCACTTTTGTCGACAAATCTGGAAATTCTTTTGAGCATGAGGCTGTTAGGTAGGTATGTATTACACAAATTACAAGATTTCATAAATTAGCTGTTCAATAGGGAATATGCAACCGTTTTTTAATGCAGTTAAAATACAATATTTAAAAGTACAACATTTGTTGGTAAAACACACTATTTTCAATCTCAAAAGTGTAAATTTTCAATTTATAAATATGAAATTAAAAATCAGTGTAAATTCTGTCAGGAAAACTCTATGACTCTATCACGGCAAGTGATGTCATATTTTATTGTGACCATGGCAACATCATTGTTTGTTGATATAAATTACATCACTCGCCGGGATGGTGATTTCCTGCCAAAATTTACACTATTTTCAATTTTATATTTATGAATGCAAATTTGCACTTTTTAGTGTAAAAATAGTGCAATTTACCAACTAATATGTTGTTATTTTGAATTATAGTTTTTTTAGAGGGTTGCGCACGCAAGTGCAATGAGACATGGTGACAGCATCGTCACCGGTGGTATGACAGTTCGTAGAAGCATTCTCTACCTTCATTCCATTCTCCTCGGAAATCTCTAACCCTCATCAGTGTGTTGTGTCTAGTGTCCGTCCGTCCGATCGGGTAGCTCAGTTGGTAGAGCTCTCGCCCGGCAAGTGAGAGGTCCCGGGTTCGAGCCCCGGTTCGGTCGGATATTTTTCACAACACACATCCCTTCATATCATCCTGACTCCATGGAAGTTTTCCAAAGAAACCTACATTCTCATCAATCGAGCTGTAAAGCAACTCGTTCAGTCGAGTAAAAGAGGGTTGCGCACGCAAGTGCAATGAGACATGGTGACAGCATCGTCACTGGTGGTATGACAGTTCGTAGAAGCATTCTCTACCTTCATTCCATTCTCCTCGGAGATCTCTAACCCTCATCAGTGTGTTGTGTCTAGTGTCCGTCCGTCCGATCGGGTAGCTCAGTTGGTAGAGCTCTCGCCCGGCAAGTGAGAGGTCCCAGGTTCGAGCCCCGGTTCGGTCGGATATTTTTCACAACACACATCCCTTCATATCATCCTGACTCCATGGAAGTTTTCCAAAGAAACCTACATTCACATACATATTCCCTATAAACTTACTTGCACCTACATCAACATTTGTTATTTTTGGAATGCAAAATTCAATTTAAGCAAATAAGCGATTTGTGATGGCGACGCTTCTAGCAAGATTGCTACTGGCAGTCTACAGATTCACTTATTCGTTTTTACAGTCCGTGTTTCCAAGTGCAGTGAAATGAAGAAACAATTGAAATTGAAATATAGTTATATATTTACTTTTTTAGCCATAACAAACAACTAAATCAAATATTTATATTTATACAAATGTGCCCGTCACCCGCCATACCTAGTACCACTATAGCCATTACTATTAGCCACCAGAGTGCAGTCGTGTTCCTTGTTTTCTCGAATAAAATAATTTCTTAGAAACTGTTTTAGACTCCAATAACTAGGGTTGGGCGAACCGGTTCAAAACCCGAACCGAACTGGCTTTAGTTGTTCGCGAACCGAACCTTATAATGAAATATCCGAACCAAACCTTTCTCGCAGTCGCAATGCCAATATGATATTTCCAGTGATTGATGCAAAATGTTACATAATTTATAATTTTATTTTTATTTTGCTTTTTTTACTTTTCTTTTTAATTAAAATTATGTGAATTAATGTTTTCAAAAATAAAATGCACTTAAATGATGGACATAAATTAATTGATTGAGAGTATAACACTCAAAGTATAACACTCAATTGATTGAGACCAGGTAACAATTTTGCAAAAGTGTTGGTACTATAGGCACCGAGTGTTCGCCACGAGTGAGAGAAATTAGCAACTTTTGTGGGAAGATCGTCAACTGTTTTATTTCTCATTGGCCGTGACCTAGCAACCGATCAGATGTCAACAAATGTACTCAAAATATTTCGGAATCAGAACTTAGTCGCGCAAATTAATATTGTGATCAGATTCAGTGAAATTGTGAACACTTTATTATTAATATTTTGTAGGCGAATAAACATTAGATAAACATGTGTAAATTTTAAGAATTGATAATGCGTAATATGTGCAGCAACATAACATATAACTGCAGCGACTTGGACGCCTTGCCAAAAGGTAAGCTTCCTTCCCACAGATTAGGTGGCTCTGTCTGTACTTTTTACAGTGCCATCTGTTGTCTAAACACGCTGCCTATACAAAGGAAGGAACTATAAAATGCAAAATCTCCATGTGCAAACTATGCCAAACAATGTTTGATGTTATTTGTGTGTATCTTCTTCTTCTTCTACCCGCAAAGATTGGGCTAAAGGCCCGTTCCGTCCTCAAGGTGTAGCCCATCTTTTCCTTGGCCGGCCAATGTCGCACCTGCCCTTCGGTTCATAGTGAAGGGCCCATTTGGGAATTCTCTTATTTGACATCCTTTCTACATGGTCGGCCCATCTTCTCCTGTTCTGTGTGTACTGTGTGTATTTGTGTGTATCATGACTAAAATAAGTGTTAAAATCACTGCAGGTAAAAAGGCCAGAGGTTTGGTTCGGTTCGGAGGTTCGGTCAAATATTAAAAGTTCGGTTCGAGGTTCGGTTCGGTAAAAAAATATGAGATTCGCCCAACCCTACCAATAACCATTTACTGAGTGGAACTTATACCATTGCAAACTAGTAGGTAGCAAGTACCCAAAATGTCCAAAATATAAATGTGTGAGGTACGTTAAAATTTGTCATAGCTAGCAGAATTTGTGTGGGAGCGTTTTGGTGTACCAGCCAATCGAAACATTTTATACAGCTCAGGCCAGGGTAAAACTTAATAAAATTTTTAAGTGAAAGTACCTATCTTCCCCAAGTAAAAGTAAAAAGTATCCACTAAGAAATGCAATAATTTGAAATCTTCATAATCATAGGAATTAACACAGAGATCAGTCACTTAATTGACACTAAAGTCAATTTTAGTATGCGCTAGTAAGAAACAAGGTGACTGGGGGTTAGAGAATAAAATCGAAACAGTGCTAGTCAACAGTTTGTCAAACATGGGGTGAAGAATGTTATGGTTTTGGTTTTCACAAGAAAAGGAATGGATGTGTTGTTCATGGTCAAAGAAGTATGCAAATATTTACCTAGATGCTTCATGAATCATTAGGTTTCTGTAATTTAATTGAAGGAGAGAATTTATTAATGGAAATTTGTTGGTTGCCTATGAACAATTTCTTTGATTTGATTAAGCTGCCATTTCCATAACAACTCAAAAATCTGTCTTCAAACATAAGATTTGAATAGGTATTCTCTGCGTAACTAGTGGTGTTCTAGGTTCAACTCTATTTTTATTTTTTAGTAATTGACCTTGCCTCAAATGTCAGAAATTCACACATTGATCAATCCACCAGGCAGTGGTACTGTACCTCATTAAAAAATACTACTGACTGCTACTTTTCTCAAATGAATGAAGAGACGTTGAGAGATTTGAACGGTTCGTCTTCAGAACAAAGGAGGAACGGTACTGGATACCGGACAACACTCCTGCCAGAAGGTTGCAATAACTCGTATTTAATGAAGTGTCACCTAGAAAAAGCTTATTTTTGAAAGTGTAGATGCTATGATGCAAAAGTATGCCACTTCTCTGAATGGTACCTGCAGTATAGGTGTCATAAAATCATAGTGGCTAGTCCTAAAGAAACCAAGCTAATACCCTGCGTAATTCTACCTACTTGTTCTGTAACCTACCTACTACCTAGTCAAGAATTAATGTAATTCGTAAGGTATTGACTTCAATATTTACGAACACCTAGCAGAATGGCAAATTAGTAATTATTAATTAATAACTGTTCAGCATTAATCTTGAAAAAAATATCCTGAAATATGTAGTGCAGGAAGATTTGTAGACTATGTGAGATGAGGGAGGCAAAAGTCGTTTGAAGAGGCACTCTATGTTGGGTACTTTAGGGTTCCACTACCTTTCTACTAATGAGCATACCTACCTAGTTCAAAGGAATTGATCTTAAATGACAGGTAGACCACCGTGATGTATTACTCTCCCACTTGTTGTGTGTATGTTGAAATCCCTCTTTAGATAGAAACAAAATTGATTGCTACGATGATGTTGGGAATGGATTTTGCATGTTACCTACTTAAATATCTACCTACTTGGTCAGTTTTCTTTGGAAGAGATACCTGACCACAAGTTATTTCATATTTTCTGGCCTTTAGCCCTCTCATTCTGCAGGTTACCTACCTACCAAGATTTGGGGAAAATTATAAATTTAATGACAGAGTCCTTGATTCTTGCATTTTAGAAATTTAGACATGTTATTGGTAAGATATTATGGAGGTAGTAGATGAGTGGCAGAGCCAATTGTCAGAGTACCTACCTAAGAGGTGAAATACTAAAATTAAATTTTTCCTGGATTTTAGTAACTTTTGCCAGCCAAATTGATTCAATGTGTAGGTAGGTGGCGCAAACTGAACCAGGGACAGTACCATAACTAGGGGTGTGCGAGCGGTGCGGCAGCACAGGGCGCCGTCAACAAGGGGACACAAAAGCAAAAGCAATTTTTTATTTTTACCTATGTGACAATGGTGTGTCAATCGCGAAAACTTAGCTCAACTTTAATAAATTGCGCGATTGTCGTGCGACTCAGTACCTCAAAGTAGCTATACCGAGGGCAGTTTATAGAGGTGGTAGATGGCCTCAAACCACTGTCAATTTGTTGCGATTTCTGGAGACATGATTCTCGACCTGCATGCGATTTAAACTCGATTTACGTGAACCTTGCTTTACAGCCAAATGAATAGTGTATTTACTCAAATATCATCTTCAGAGGGACATAGGCGTGCGCAGGAGAAATCATTAGGGGGGCCAAGAAGGGCGCCGGCAGGAATAATGCCAAGGGGGGGAAAGGCCTGGGGAAGGAATTTCCACGCGTTAAGGGGGGTGTGGGGGGCGTGCCCCCCATTTGCCCGCAGGGCGTTTTTTCGTTTCTGGCACTTCAAAATCAATTTTGAGACGTTTGGGAGCCAAATCTCTTACTTATGTCAAAGGGTAGCTGGGGTAAGAGCCCCCAGAAGACGGGAATCCAGGGCTCGTAGCCCCGGAGAAAAATTGGGATGCTTAAGTGGATTTGATGGATTTTTAAGAGTTTTGAACATAGCATGGCCCTTTGAATTTCCAAATAATATTTTGGTAGAAAGTTAAAAGTGCTTGCTGTAAGCAAAATAAATTTTTAGGGCAAAAACATAGCGTTTCATGAGAAAACCATGTTTCTGGAAGGTATCTAGGCAATGTTTTCGTGGTATTTTCTTTAAAATATTGTGTTTTGGATCAACCTAGTACTTCATTCAAGTGATTTGCAAACTCTAGTCTGCCCCGCAGGGAGATTTTTTTGTTTTATTTAACCCTTTTAAAACAAAAATTTGACACTATGAGGACCACATTTTTTAATTTTTTAGTTGAGACTGATCCATTAGGGGGGGCCAACGCCCCCCCGGCCCCCCCCCCCCGTGCGCACGCCTTTGCAGAGGGAGGGATTTGCTTAAAGTGTACTCCTAAAGTCACCTACCTAGAGGCAAACGGCTGTTCTTGAAGGCTCAGCAGTGCCAAACAGAAGTTCTTGAGTTGGCCGCTGGGGCGCAAGCCGTGTCTACCCAAGTTTACTATCACAGCAATTTGAGTGGACCCACATGCGACATTTGCCATCCTCTCACCTAAATGTATTCCTGGTACACTACAAGGCATAATGCATAGTACCTTCTAGATAATAGTGGCTCTAGCTTTTGCTTGCTAGATTGGTTGTATGGTACCTAGTGCCTAAATGTACTAATAGTAAGTAGAGTAATATTCTAATCTAATTCTTTTTATATTGCTCTGTGTTTCAGCTCTCCCTGTTTATGAGATATTATATATTTTTTCCGTCTTTGGAATTGTTTCCATAGTACGAATAATTTTTCGAAGATGGAATATACGGTTCTCATGCCAGGTCATCATATTCTTGTTGGGAGGTGTTTTAGGCTGGGTATCAGGAAAGTACGAACACATCTACAATATAGCAGCGTTGGACATCATAACACCGAAGGTGCTATTGACTATGTTTCTCCCAGCAATAATATTTAATACAGCATATTCTTTGGATTCACACCTTTTCAATACTTCACTTTGGCAGGTACATACACTTCTCTGCTTAGTACATTGCCTGTTGGTACTAGTAAATAGCTCTCGGAAGCCAGGCTGCTGGCCAAATGGGGACCTTGTCTGTCCGATGCCGACAGTGCTATCCGGACTAGGAGTTTTTCTGATACATCACTAGAGCACAACGTCATAGTATATCATACCCACACACTGACCCATGTCGCCTGTTCAGATCCCCCCTCCCCTACCTCCCCACCATTCCACTCGCTTTGACTCCAGGAAGATTTCCTGATCAGGATGCCTCTGCCTCTTGCAGGTACCTACTGGACGGATGCTATTTTTTTAAAAATATCTTAACTTTTCAATGACACACTCTTCTTATGCCCTTGCCAAGGTTTTTAGATGAGGGGGTGGTAACAAATTATTTTGCCTACAGTGGTTTTGTCGTTTAGATGGGAGAGAATTCCGTAAACGCGGAGACAAGCCGGGAGCTATTTACTAGTCCAAGGTACTATGTACAGAATACCTACAGTAGAGTACCTCAGTATTCTGGATGTTTTCTTGACATTTAACGTTTAACTTCAATTTCGACTAGCATTTTTCTCCTATTCCAAGGCCAGTCCCGCAATGTTATTGGTGTAAGTACCTATAGCTGTAGGTAGCCAATTTACTATGCTATGACCGTACTAGCGATTTGTGTTATTACTTAAAAGTGTCCTGAATACCTACAGAATACCTAGGTACTGAGTACATTACTATCTATGCTCATTTATAGTAATAATAAGATTAATTTCTTGGCATTTTTTACAACCGTAGATCGTGGTAATTTCAGTACCTGGCTATTTCATCTCCGTAGTAATGATGGCATCTTGTGTAGCACTTGTGTTTGAAAGAGATTGGCCATTCTACGCATCACTTCTTTTCGGTGCTATAACATCTGGAACGTACCCGAGTGATGTTTCCAACGTACTGAGGGAACTAGGTAACACTATTTATCACCCCATTCATTTGTAAGTATTTATGAAGATAGGTATGAATTTAATTACCGCTTTCCAGGACAGGCACAACATCTGGGTGTTATACTACAAGGAGAATCACTCATTTCCGATGGAACGACAATTATAACATGCAACATACTTATTCGTTCACTACTAGGAAACCTTGATAAACGTAAGCGAAAATTAAATACTACCTACTAATTTTATATTACCTTATATT
The DNA here is from genome assembly GCA_934045905.1 of Leuctra nigra. Lineage (NCBI taxonomy): Eukaryota > Metazoa > Arthropoda > Insecta > Plecoptera > Leuctridae > Leuctra > Leuctra nigra. The sequence goes on along the minus strand of OW203764.1, from coordinate 3,529,143 downwards.
ACCAACCATTAGTGTTGGGACTGTTCCGTTCTAAAGATAACTTTTTTAAGATTAGATCACCAAGAAAAGGTGTCTATAGTTTTCTAAAGTTCAAATTTGTTTTTTTATCTAGGTACAAAAGCGAAAGCTTAAGTTCACTAAATATGTTTAAAAATTCCTTTTCAAAATTTTATTTGCTTGAACTTTGTTTGAACTCATTAGCCAAGGAACTTTAGCTTGAACTACTACCTACTTTTTTTTCGGGAAAGGAACTTAACTTGAACTCATATTTTTTTAGTAACTTACCCAACTTTGTGTAAAATCCATTCACCGCAATAATGACGACCTTGAAATCTTGTGTCAAGCTTTAGTAATATCTCTCAATTTGGAATACTATTTTAATGACTGTAAATACCAGTTATGATCATTATGTTAAGGTGATACCAAGCGCTCGGCCAGTTTAGCAAATTGAGAGAGAAAAATTGTTTCATAAGTACATATGGGTGCTCATCTTGGAGCAATTTTGAGGCATATTAAAAAAAAATTGGGAAAAAACAATTTTACATGAAATAATCATGTTTTTGGAAGGTACGTAGGCATTGTTTTTGTGGTATTTTCTTCAAAATATTGTGTTTCTGATCAACTAAGTATACTTGATTCCGTGATTTAAGCAAATCCAGTTTGCCCTGCTTAGCAATTTTTTGTTTAACCCTTTTAAAACAAATTTTTGACTATTAGGACCACATTTTATAATTTTTTTTAGTTGTGGCAGACACATTAGGGAGGGCCAATTTCCCCCCCCCCCCCCCCTCCCCCTGTGCACGCCTATGTAGCCAATTACAAACAAACCCCTCCACCACCTCATCGTCTTCAAAACATGGGGGCCTCACAATACTTCTTTGAGCGGCCCCAACAAAATAATAGTCACTGGGGTTGGGGATAAGTCTGCTATGGAGGATGTTCAAGTGGTGTTGTTCAGAAATGTGGATGAGAAGGAAGACTGGGTTACTTGATGATATTGTCGAGTAAAGCACTAACTCATTTTCATTTCTGAAGAACGCACATTTTATTTGAAAATAGATATTTAGTGTAATTATAATAGGATGTTCGTAAGCTTATAAAAATATCTGCGTTCATACCTTCATAATATTGATATTTAGATTTGCTCTTGATAATACTTTAACAAGTTTTGGTCATCGAAACACACCGATTGGAAAACAGAATGTGGCCCACAGTTCTTGATGAAATCGCTATGAAATTGTTAAATACATTCTTGATTTCTTACTAACTAATTAGTCAGCACGATGACAATTTAGTAGTACCTACCTACATATTCAAATCTTTGGTTCTAAATTCCAAATAGGTTGGTGTAAAAAATCAAATTAGCTTAAAAATTCAGAATTACTATTATGATAGATTAAATGGATCCACACTATCCACTAGCCAATCCACACTAGCAACTTTTGGTTGATCAACTTGGTTCTATACAAGCAGGAGGCCAAGTCTTGAAACACACGCTTTCAGGACGCAAACGCTCTCGGATGTCAATAAATTCCATTCACTGTAAGAATGATCGACCTTGAAACATAAAGTGAATTCTCTTTTTTGATTGTCATCCAGCAATCTATTGGAAACAATTTATTAACATTACGTATACGGTATAATACAATCATAAAAACAGTATTCAAAATTAAGCTAAATAACTATGGATCGACAGTAGATTTCAATGTCGTCATTCTTACAGTGAATGGAATTTATTGACGTCCGAGAGCGTTTTCATCCTGAAAGTGTGTGCTTAAAGACTTGGCCTTCAGTGTCACATTATCGTCACCAAAGTGACTCTGCGCATGAGCAGAACCAAGTTGCTAACCAAAAGTTGCTAGTCTGAATCGGCCTTTTTAAATACAATTATGTGCAAGTCAAGTTTACTGTACCAGGCACACCTATTCAGATAGAGCAATATATTAGATAGAGAAAGATATACCACCCCAAACAATCTCTATCTTAAAAATTCCACAGAGTTCTGATTTTATCACATTTTTAATACATACAGAAAAGTAGATAGGATATTTATTTGTTTTATAGGGAATATGCAAAAGTTTTTTTGCAGTTAAAATACAACATTTGTAAATAGCAACATTGTGATGGTAAATCACACTAGGTATTTCACAATTAAAAGTGTAAATTTTCATTCATAAATATGAAATTTAAAAAAAAAATGATGGCGAGAAAACACTAACATGGAGAGTGATGTCACATTTTATTATTTGCATCCATGGTAACATCATTGTTTGTTGATAAAAATGACATCACTGGCTGGCATGACATTTTCCCGACAAAATTTATACTGATTTTTAATTTCATATAAATTTATGAATGAAAATTTACACTTTTTAGTGATTTACCAACAAATATATTTTGAATTGTAGTTTTTAATAAATTCATGCATATTCCCTAGGTACTATTTAAAGAAATCACCATACACATGACATTAACTTTACTACATGATTAAGAATATAGATTGTCTGCAGTTCAAGAAAAAATTTGTAGCAATCATATTTCTTACATGTTTTCTACTTCTAGTTCCTAATTAGATATTAATGTAATACTTAATAATAAATAATAAATATTTCCCATTATTGATAATTTTAGTTGGTAGTACATGGTATTAAATCATAAATGGGTTGATATTAGCATAGACATATTAGTAGCTATTAGGCCGGGTAGGACCAACTTTGGATTAGCTAATTATAGCAGTTAACGCAGTTAGTTAGTGAGCAGTTAACCAATGAATCCAGTTGGCGCAAATTCCACAGCCAATGAGATTCACTAACTTCCACTAACTATCGATAATTAACTTAATCCAATTTTGGTCCTACCCGGCCTTAGTAAAGTAATTGCCACTAACGTAATGGTACTAATGCAATTATTACTAATCTCGTAATGGCTACTAATACGTCATCATGATACTAGGTATCACAATACCTCTAGGTACCTAGGTACTTTAGATCTAAGGGAATGTCGGCGCATCACTTCCAAATGTAGGAGTTCTTCCTTCTTTAGCTACACGTAGTGCCTGAAGGACAGCAACTGTATCCAGTTCCTTTTGAGTTGACTTCTCATTATCTAAGCAAATTTCAGAAAATCTGCTGCCAAATTGTTCTAGTACTTTAACTCTATAATCCAATACAGTGGTGACTGGATTGCCTGTGAGAATCAAGTTCTCAAGGCAAGGCAATGTGGAAACATACTTCACTTCAGACAAGTCATGTATCTGATTCAAGCCGACATCCAAGCTCACAAGCGAATACAGTTTAGAGAAGCCGCTCAATGTAGAAAGTGAGTTTTCCGATAAATTTATTGACACGACATTTCCCAATTTTGTGTGAATATCTTCTATTTCTGCAATACAATTCGCGGCCAAATTTAAAAATGACAAATGCGGCATTAACGATAAATTGTTTAAGGCACGGATCCTATTATTATTTAAATGCAACTGCTCAAGGTTAGGCATGAGTTTTACAGACTCGTCAATTTCTTCTATTAGATTACAGGAAAAATTTGCTTCAACTATTTTTGACCAAACTTGATTTTGTCCTGCGCTTCTAATATCTTTGTGAACATCATCACAGAGCAAAATGTCCAAGATCTTCTTCAGTTCTGAATAGTGTACACTCAATGATACAACAGATTCCCGTAAAACTCGAGCATTGTATATGTTTTCAGCAGAAATACCCAACAGTGTTAATCTTTCTAAGGATTTGAATACTGAAAATTCGTATGGAAGCAAGTTTGGAATAATGTTGCTAGCACCGACTGCCGTTACATTTCCTCTGACTGCGACACTATTGAGCTGGCAACAGAAGTCTAAAACATGACTGTAGTCCAGTCTTTTATCTGTCAATTCAATAGCTGGACAAGGCTGTTTCATTCTTTCACTAATAGCATGAAGCTCTAGGACATTAAATGTGAAACTTTTTGATTGTGCCAACAACGAATCACCTTCGGTAAAGAATTTCAAAGCCATATTCTGCAAAAGGAATAATATTTCATAATATTGAAAGTCTAAGAACAATGCTAGTTCTCGTGGCATGGTTCTCTGTAGAAAGTTAACAGTATTTCTTAGGTAGATCTCCAGTGCTTGACGTCGCTCTTCTATGAATACAGGATCTCGGTTGCCAATAACCTTCTTCGGTGGCAGTAGGTCCTTTGCGATTCCATGATCTGATACCAATTTGTCGTGAAGCTCAACAAATTCACTGTAACGATGATGAACAGTCCACCACACATCACCAATTTTCACCAAGATGTGATAACTGGTAAATTTATCACATTGCTGTACATCGGGAATCATGATTGTGGTTTCACCACGCTTCAAGATATAGCTCGCCATGTTATGATTGCGCTCTCTACTAACTGTTTTATGATTTAATTTAATACATTACTGTGACGAGCATGTTGTATTAAATCACATTCACAACTACCATTACCAAAGTTCGGGTCTTTGGAAATGGAAAAAGTAAATAACGTCTTGATGATAACACTCATCACTGACTGACAGAAGGCTAAAATGACAGCTGGACGGCACGGGCACGCCTCCTCATAGCCTGCTGATTGAAGCAGTGTCGCCAACATCAAAAGTGAATTACTTTCATTCGGTCGGACAGAATTCACACATAACTTATCATAATTGAATGATACTCAACTCTACTGTTACTAGTTTTAAACTTTCTTCACTCGAACCTTTATGTACACACTTATTCTAAGTACAACAGCATTCAAAATGTCATCGTGGTTTTCAGTCTTGGTTACCCTGTAAAGGCGGGAAGATAATATATTTTTTGAAAATTACTAGCGGGATGGGTATCGATTATATTTTACAGGCTTTATGAGATATCAGCACTCAACAGTCAGATAGTGAGTGACCCATCTTTTTTATTGTGATCATTATCACTTTTCTTACATTAGGGCTGTAATAGGATCGCCTGATCATGCCTGATGGAGCGGACTTGACACCCTACAAATTATTTTTTCGAAATCCATCGATTTCTTAAAATTAATATGGATAAATAATCCGATCAAGTTCAAATTTTAATGATTTTTATCTTTAAGACCAACATTTTGTATTATTTTTCAAATGTTCAGCGAAATCTGTCATATTTTAAACTTATTTTGAAGTATTTGTGCTCTAGATAATCTACCTGCAACTTGATTTCTAGAGCTTTTAGTTGCATGTTTCCGCCGAAACTTCATAGAATAGAGGCAGGAAGTTTGGCATAAAGTTTTTATGAAAATTCTGAAAAAATTTAATTACCCTTTGGCGATGTAAGAAAATCCATATTTATACTCAGCAGAGATGGGTTTTCGATTTCGGGCATTTTGAATAGGGCAGTGTTAGTGATGGTAATGTTAAGACGTGGTAATGCTAAAAGTAGGTTATTGATCATTTTCTGAGAGTATGAGAAGCATTTTGGACCAATATTGTATCCATCCAAAGACATATTATACACTGCAGTACACTTATTACTTGATATCTTATTAATTTTTAAGTATATTATATTGAGCTGAGTAATTACTAATTAAGGACATGGTTATGTTTAGTAGGGCAGATGAGACCATGATTAGACTAACTTTTTGGCGTTTGGTGATAGAAGTGTGAATTTTGGCTTATTTGTTCAGAAAATTTTACTGATCAAACTGAGAACGGGTCCCGATCAAAAAGTTGCCCCCAGCCCTGGGGGCGGGGGGTAAAGTTATTACTTCCTGTAGCCCATCCGAAAAGACATAGAGGATTAATTATTTTTATTTAAAATTAAAACATTATGCCCTATTCCGAGAAAAATTAATTTTAAAAATTTTGGCCGCCATATTGGAAAAATAAAATTATAACCCTAATATTTTATCTACACTAATTTGACGTACAAATGTCTCAAACAAAAGTTAAAGTACTCATTAAAGTCAATAAATGTGTAATTTACAATTTTTCTGTATCATCAATACTTTATGCGCAAGAGCTGAAACAAAATGAGCTGAAGGGAACATATTGGGCCATGGCATCCGCCATGGTATGCTAAAAAAACGGAAACAGTACCTATTTAGTTATGGAAGTAAGTACTTGGAAAAACATGGGAAGGGACAGCCATGGTAATGCTAAATTTGCCCCTAAATAGACAATTATCATGCATTCATTAATTTTTTTATTTTTAAATATGGATGTAATTTTATTCATCAGTAGTTTTATGACCCAAGCCCAAAAAGTAGGTAATAAAAAAACTTTACCCATGTGAGAGAAATATAGCAGGGACATGAATTATGTAGTTTCGGCGGAATCACCCATTTATGACCTTTTGAATAGCCACTGCAACTTGATCTGGAGGGAGGTGCATTGTGTCTAATGTCCGTCCGTCTGACCGGTAGCTCGTTGGTAGAGCTCTCGCCCGGCAAGTGAGAGGTCCCGGGTTCGAGCCTTGGTTCGGTCGGATTTGTTTCACAACGCACATCCCTTCCTTGATCTGGGAGTCTTATGTTTCAGAATCCATAGTGTTTAGGTGTATAGACGTTTGCATAATTATTTCAAATTTTAATTTTAATCAAGAACTTACATTTAAGAGTTATTTGAATCTTAAACAATTGGGAAATAGTGTAAAATGTTGTTTTACACAATAAGAATAGACAACATTTTAAACCCCGAGCGCCATCTACAACTATCAACATTGCATTCTGGGTGTAGGATGTGAAGAGTTTGACAGCTGCCTGGTTGACAGTGCTGAGATGCATAAAGGAAGATGGTTTTTCGGTGTTTGTTATGTTATATCATCTCTATATTTAAATGTACACAATTAATTTTAGTGGTATTCAACATATGTACGAATAATATCAAAGATGTTATGAATACTCCGTGAGTTATAATAATACCCCATAAAAAAACACTCCGTGTAAAAATACCAGCCAAGTCTCTTAAACTAAAAAAATATAAGAAATCTAAAAATTCAGCACTAAAAAGTAGTGATATCAAAAAATTTGCCAAGTCAAAATTATTCAAAAAATACTTTGCGCATCGTGCATAAATAGTATAGAAGTAGGCCGTAAATCAAATATACTCATCTAAAAAGACGATGAGTATGAGACGATTTTTTTCTCACTAAAAAAACGATGCGCCAAGTATTTTTTGAATAATTTTGACTTAACAAATTTTTTGATATCACTACTTTTTAGTGCTGAATTTTTAGATTTCTTATATTTTTTTAGTTTAATAGACTTGGCTGGTATTTTTACACGGAGTGTTTTTTTATGGGGAATCACTCCTTTTTTCAGTTTATTCTTACAACTTATAAGTAACATATACCTATTGTGGCACCAAAGTCTATAATTCCTTTAAAAAATACGCCTTTGTTATTTGGTTCCTAAGAAAGTTGTGCTTGTTACTATGTATGCTATAATTAATATGCTATGAAGTATAGCAAAAGTTTAGAACCAATCGGTCCAAATTTGGTATATGTGGTGGGGTGGGCCATAGCTCGAAATTAAGATATTTCACAACAATGTGAGATTTTCCAATTTTATGATCCAGTAGGCCGAAAATGCTATGTTGTTGCTTACAGTAAAAGTGTTTGGTCTGCTCCTCAGTTTATTAGGCATTTACGGTATTTTGAGTGATTGTGAGTGTACAGTACGACTTGGCTGGGTGGAGCGACCGCTCCACTAGATCTTTGATAACTAAGAATAGCAGATCGTATACGGAACAGTGTGTTGTGTTCCATTGTGCAAAATAACACTACATTTAGCCGTGAAGCGCGTTTCACTCTACTTTCCAAGGGACGTTGATTTGAGAAAGAATGGATAAGACGCAATAAATTATGTTGTTGACAATTTTTAGTGTAAGATGTAAATCCAATATGTATTATTAGCCGGGGTTTGAAATCATATCTATTGCTTTCAGGGGTAATATTCAAGTTATTTTTCCTCTAACAAACAGGACATTTATAGGGAGCTGAAAATCTTATTTTTGTCAGAAATTCTGATAAAATGTGATAAAATATGTTCCTGTAACTAATTAACAAATCAAGTGAATTTTGCAAAAAATTTTAACTTTCACCTCGAAAGTGTCAACTTAAATCACTATGACCCAACTGCACAAGAATATTTGTTGGGCTTGTGCTTGCCAACTTGCCAAAATGTTGCTATTGTAAGATTTGTTGGGGAAAAAACAGGGCAATTTATCTTTATATTTATTTTTACCAGATTTTTTAAAATGTGCACCACATATTCTGCGGTTCTTATAAGGGGGACCATTTACTAAATTTTCCCTGAGATCCAATTCGCCTCACACGTCTTATCCAATCTTTCTTCAAATCAACGTCCCTTGGACACTTCACGGCTAAATTTAGTGTTATTTTTGCACATTGGAACACAACACACTGTCCCGTACGATCTGTTATTATATATCTTTATTCACAGAAATAAAGTCTGTCTTATTAACAAAGGTTGTATAAACACAGAATAACTATCATCCCATGAAGGCTGTGTTAACGCATTATCTACCTCAAGTAGGTGAGCTTTTATTTCATTGATAATAACAAGGATTGATTTGTCAAAGAACCTTACAAGAAAATAATTGTATTATTCATAATTATGTTGACCACTAAAATAGTTACATTTAAATATAGAGATTAACATAACAAACACCGAAAAACCTTCTTCCTTTATGCATCTCAGCACTGTCAACCAGGCAGCTGTCAAACTCTTCACATCCTAAAGGCTAAACCCAACATGCATCACGGCACGTCGCGCATGCGCAGTGAATTTTTAATGTTGTCTATTGAATGCTGGGCCAGAAGAACCATGAAACCAACAATTTCATTATTCTGAGTAAAAAGCCAAAAACTATTTCAATGCCATATTATCACAATTACTTATTTTGGAAGATAAGTGGATGTTATTATATAGGTTTCATTCAATAAATGGGCACACAACATTTATTACAAAAACTTATTTATTTGAAAAGGGTAATATTTCAGTACCCTTTCGATTTGTAACTTTTCCTCCGAGTTCTTCAAATACTTTCGTTGATTATCCATCCACCAGTTTTGTTTTATTCCTTTTATTTACATGAATTAACAGTTTTGGTGTCACAATGCAGTCCGCACCGTCGGCTATCTTGAATCACATTCATGGTTCTTCCATGGCAGCCAACATTCATGATCAATATCAACATGCTAATTCCACAAAAAAACCTATTTCGAAAAAATTGTTGGTTTCATGGTTATTCCGGCCCAGCATTCAATTATTATAACTACATTGTCATCCCTTCCAAGTTCTTGGGGTTTGTTTCTACACTTGTTTTCCAATGTCTATGTGCAATGTATAATGTCTAGCCTCCATTTTGTCTAATTTGTTTAGTTAGGATCTCTGTTTACTTTCTGTCCTCAACAAACTGAAACTTGCCTCCTACATTACATAATACACTACATTACATAACTTGCCTCCTACATTACATAATACACTACATTACATAACTTGCCTCCTACATTACATAATACACTACATTACATAACTTGCCTCCTACATTACATAATACACTACATTACATAACTTGCCTCCTACATTACATAATGGCGCATCGCCAAAGGAGTACAAGTGGTTGAGGCGGCAGTAGGACTGCAAGTCTTGGAACGCCATATCAATAAAAAATATGTAATAACAGGAATGTCAACAAATTAATTAATATTTCTTTGCAATGAAAATCAGAAGCAAGTAGAAGTGTGTTTGATCGATTTCGGTCCGAGTTGTTGCACATTGTATTGTATTGATGCTAGTGCAGTGGTGCTCGCTCCTCGACGCGTTATTCAGCGTTTTCCGAGTGATATTTGTAATTGATTTATTTCAGTTCCCGCTTTCACCTATGTACGGCTACTTCTTCAATACGTGATTGGAGGTCCTATATTTGGCTGGATTGTGGGAAAAGTAACGACATTCATATTGCCATATTTCTTCAACGACCCCGTATCTTGTGTCACACTGACTATGGCTGTCGCCTATGTCAGTTACTTTGTGGGCGAAGATGTTATGGGTAAGAAGAGGTATTTACTTGTACAATTCTAGTGAAGAGGATATGATATTCTATCCATTTAGAATTTGGTTTAGTGTGTGCACAAGTAATCAGGAGCTAGGTTTTACAATTGAGTACAATTGCGTCGCTTTACACTGATGCTTTCAACTCTGTAAGTTAGAAAGCCGGAAGTCCATTTCAATGATTAGGTGAGCTGAGCTCGTATACTATATTTCTGTCTTCATCCAATCATATTTGTAATAGTGTCATGAGTCATTGTGTTAGAGAATACTTCAATAGAATTGTATTTGCTGACATCAGTCAAATGCCAATAATTGATAGAGCTTCATTCCAAAAGTTTGCAGCGCAAAATAGAGGAAATTGACTTCCGCCCTTCTACCTCTGAGGTCCATAACTGATCGTTGTCGCTCTCGCAGATGTGTCCGGCGTGCTCACAGTCATGGTTTTGGGACTGCTGGTAGCCGCAGAACGCCAGAAGTTCCCCCATGAGATTGACGTTGCACTTTATAACTTCTGGGACCAAATGTCTTACCTCTTGAACACTCTTGTGTTCCTCATGATCGGCGTTCTCATTGCTGATACCACAGTCAAGGTCATGCGGATGAGAGACGTCACTTTCATTCTGGTCGTGTACACCATCAGCACATTTATTAGGTGAATATGGCGTTGTAGATGTTGGCATCATGGAGATGTATACAAGATGCCTCTCTCGGGCACGTAAACATCTCTATGTTGGCATCATCCTGTTGCGTTCAATTGTATTGTGTGTGTTCAATTGTAAGTAATTCTTTCTAGCTCTTTTGTAAAATTGAAATCAATCAAACATGACATTTCGATAAATTTCCATTCTATGAACGAAAGTTATCTATGGCATATTGAAGTTAATTTATCAAAGAATTTTTAACACTTACAATTTTGTATTTTTTTTGTATTGTAATTTTGTGGAATTCGACACGTTATTTTTTTTAAATTAATTTGCGCTTATGTTTATCTCGTAATTAATGTCTTGACCGAAAATTACTTCAAAATATGTTTCGAAAATAAATGTATACATAACCTATTGTCCACGTCTGTCCACGTCTGTAAATTCAAACTGCATGATAATTGTTGAAATTGTCTTTTACTGTGTCCACGGTCTCCAGAGTGTCCTTTTTGATCCAGGTTCGTCATGTTCTTCCTTCTTTCACCGGTAATAACTCGCTTGGGCTCCGGCGTTACATGGAAAGAGAGAATCGTGCTTTGTTGGAGCAACATGAAAGGCCCAGTCGCTCTCTGTCTCATTCTCACAGTCTTACACATTGAAGAATTAGAAGAAATTGGTGAAAAGGTACGTCAAAGTTGCAACATATGTGTCCAATTTCTGCCGGGGGGGAGGGGGGGGGGGCAAGATGCTTCAGTCCAGTGGAGTCCTGGGGGAGAGCCCCACAGCACATGTGGGTTCGGGCCCCATTATCGCTGGCAAAATTTTGATATATTTATGATTCCAAGCATTTTGGTGCGTTTGGAACAAAAAAGGGGTCTTCTTCTGATTTGAGCAATATTTACAACTTTAAAAGAATCATAAACTTATGATAATTCAGAGAGTATCCCAAAAATGTCAGTATAGCTAGGCCACAAAGTATTTACTTGTCTGGGAAAGGGCAAACAAAAAATACATTTATTTGTTCGTGTATTTTCCTTATTTTTCTGTCCTTGTGGAATTCCCGGGGGAGAGGGTGGGGGGCACATGCCCCCTTGCCACCGCCTGTACGCCCATGGTTGCACGGAATGCCATCGTTGTCCTGTCATCTCCGCAGATGGTCATCTACGTGTCTGCTCTCGTAATTCTCACCTTGGTTATCAACGGGTCCAGTGTGCGTACGCTAATGAAGGGACTGGGGATGTCCACTATATCGCGCACGATGAGGTCAAATATGAACAATGCCATGAGATTTCTGGAGATCGCACGAGATAGGTGAGAAATCTGCTACAGTGTTGATTCCATGCATTATTGCCCCTCCCCCCCTCCCCCTACCACCCCAGGAAGGAATGTGAACGCAATGGACGCATTTTTCCCTTTTTTCGAAAGGGGATGAAATTTACAGAAAATCGATAGATAATTTACACTGTTGACTAAGGGGGTTATAACAAATTAAAGTGCTGTAAGACATGAAAATTCAATTTCATGTCAAAAATATTTAGAATCAACCCATTTCCAGCAGGAATTTTGTGTTGTACATTGCGTGCCCACCCAAGGGGCCAATTCTAGAACGTTTTCCCAATTCAATTCTGATGGAATCCGGTCACGGCCATAAGGATTAACATTGCATGGAATCGAATTCCATGAGAATTGGGAATTTAAAAGTTCTAGAATAGGGCCCCAGTCCAACCTAAATTTTTATTTAGTTCCCCCCTTCCTCCCCCCACCCCCCTCCTTTATGAAAATGTCTGAAATCAGCACTGATTCTGAATAATATCATGCGTTGATAAAATAGTCGATATTTTTACTTTATTTCCGGTTACGTCGCCGTTACGCCAAATTTTAGGTAGACCTTTCTATCAACGTGTGCAATTTGAACGACATATTATTTCAGTAATAAAAAAGTTAAGCTTGCAGTTATGCTTGCAGTTATGCTTTTGCATTACTTTCGATACATCCACGGTTCGCATGGACGACAAAGCTCTCTCATAAACACGTGATTTGAAGTAATCATCGCTCACCACTTTGCAGATCGATGACCACCCTGAAGACAGACAAATTCCTCGCAGATGCTAACTGGGCAGTGGTGGATGCCAGCACAGTTCTAATACATCCATACCGTATCAAGCTATCTGAGGTGATTCTAAGTTCAAGTTACCATACCAATCAATCTCCACAAACAAATAGGTATCTACTCCAAGTAAAAAGTTCAGGCCAGCTTCATGGGCGCCGGCAGGATATCTGTCGGTGGGGGGGGGGGGGGGGGGGGGGGGGCAAGGGCAAGGCAAGGTAAACTCATTGCCACGGATTAAGGGGAGACTGGCGTTTTTTGGTTTTTTGACACTTTGAAATCAATTTTGAGACTTTTTGAGGTGAGTTTTGCTGAAATAAAATTATATTTTTATATCAGACATAAATCTGACGTATTTTTACGCTTTTTGGACAACATTACACTACAGATTTTACTACCCCAATTACTTTAAAATTACATTTAGGATTCGTGACTTACCGTATTCTTTTATTGACTGTATGGGCCTCTACATTCATTTCCAAATCTGACACAGAAAACAAGCTAACACAATAGAACATCATTGGTAGTTTATAAAACTCATGTTTGGTCACATTTTAAGATCTGTAGAAAAATATTGTATTTGTACTGTATATTCAACACACACGGCTACACATACTTTCTGCGGGGTGTGGGTGATTTGGTCCACGAAGTCGGCGCCAATATGTCTGCTATGAATGAATAGGTACTTGTTTCAGATGGAGGATGATGATGATGAAGCTGTATATCTTGGCGATCGCACTGCCGACTGCCCAGAATGCCAGAGAGAAGTTGTCATGCCATTGACAACCAAGGAGTTCAGAGACATGTCCAAAGAGGCCAAGCTTCGGATATTGAAGGCAAAGAAAGTGTCATATTGTCGGCAATATGAGCTGGGAATGCTGTCAATAGAAGGCGCTCGGATTCTAGTCCTGGCAATTGAAGCAGCCACTGACAAAGCTGATCCGGTGATCACAGTGGACGACGTCAATATAAAGCGGAAGAAGTCTGGGTTCATGTTCCACTTCAGAAATAAACTCGTGACATGGGTACAGCCAGTGGTAGATGAATTCCAACTCCCGGTAAACCAAATGTACGGTTTTAAATCAAATAGTAGCATTAACATTTTCAGATCGAACAATAACTTAAATCAAATCTAATTATACGAACTATAATAGTAAATTGATTTTAAAAAGAACGACGCAGTGATCAACAATATTTTTTTATAGGTGGAGGAAGAAGTACTTCATGATTGTATCGAAAAGCTGGTTCCTTTATCTCGTCTGTCTCATAACATTGCTTAATATTGTTACAATCGTCGTTGAGGTTCTTGTAATTGGTGGTGTGTATTCTGAAGCCAAACATCCGATAAAATACCACGAAATTTTTATTTGCATATACACACTATTTTTCTTGACCTACGTGGCTGAGGTCGTCATAATGGTAATTATATACTACTTAGTACTTATTAACTATTGATACCTACATTGTCTATGTAAGTTAGCATGCCATTTTAATTTCTCTAGGACTTTTCAATATTTCTAGGTTCTGGCATATGGATGGATGGGATACTTCAGAGGTCATTGGAATAAGTTTGACTTCAGCATCCTTGTTCTTGAATCCGTCGACGTTGCCGTCTGTTTTGCAGATCTTTGTAACTTATATGAAGCAAGAAATCGTTCTTATTGGTGGTACCATCTCGCGACCAAGTTCCTACGCTGCTTACGTTTGTATCTAATATTCAAGGTTTTAATTCGATTGTTGCCGAAACTCATCAATTTCATAAGCTATAAGCTGGACGTGGACTCGGGACTTCGCTACGACGTTGGCAAGGCGTTCATCACCGGCCAGGACGAGATCTGCAAGATGCTGCCTCAGATCGTCGGCAACAAGGTGGTGTTGGAGTATCTCCTGAAGATCAACGAGGAAGACCGCCTGGAGGCCACCAAGGTGCTGGGAGAGATGCAGCAAGACATGCCGTGGATCGCGATGACAGTGAAAACAAGACACGCGATTCGAGGCATCTTGAGTCATATGAAGGAAGCTGTCGACGAGATGAAGGAGGGAGGTATGTCTATATGTCGAAAACATGACTATGGGATGGGGTTTACTCAAATCACTGATATTGCCCCATAAAATCGTTTATATCGTTTCGGCTCTTTCCAAGGTCTGTAGAGCATCAACGCATCAATTCGTATGCAATACGCAGGCTCGCTCATCAACGCGTTGCACAGAGCGTGTTCATAGTAATTAGGTAATGAAATGTAAGGATTACTTTACTTACAGTAATAACTGTTGGTTGTAGGAATGCTGGATGAATGGGAGTACAACAAACTACTAGCAGCTCTTGATGTGCAAATACAACGTTTGAAAGCGAGTGGCTCGAAGAGTGTTCAGTCGACGCCCCCCAAAGTCTTGTTGAAGGAATTGCCGTGGCTGGTGGGTGACGAGATCGTTGGGGCGTTCTTCCTCGTAAGTGTGGCAGTACCGATATCGGCGGAGGAACTTTAAAAGCGACATTCTTCTTGGAAATGTTTTGTTTGGCTCATTCAGAGTGATGCACGGAATCCGACTTTCAAAGTTCCTTCCTTTTAACTGCCGAGATACCTTGGTAGTAACCTACCTAAAGTTTGCTAGTTGTTTGACTTGATCAGGAATATTGAAAGTCTTCCAAATATTTTTCTATAATGTACGAGGTTACTTGAGCTCACCACCTATATTCATCTAGGTACTTGACGTTTAGTTCTTTTTAAATTCCTTTTTAGTTATTTTTCTTTTAACAACGATCTCATGTATAAGTCGATTTAAAAAATTAAAATATGTTAGGTAGGTATTACGTATTATTATTATATCTCAGTCAAGGGCGTATCCAGGATGAAATTTCGGTAGGGGCCGGACATTACTAATATTTTGAAAAATCACAGTGTAAAACAGGGGGTTCGGGGGCGCAACCCCAGAGAAAATTTTGGATCAAGATCATTCATTTAGGTGCAATTTTGAATCTCAGTGTTTAGCTATTTTTGGGAATTATAAATTACAAAATATCTAAAAATTGGTCTAAGAGGTTTACGAATAGGTAAATTAATTGATCTCTTAGGATTGCAAGCCCGGGGAAAACAGTTTTGGGAATTTTAACTCAATTCTAACCGTTTTGGAACGTTTTTGACATGATCTGTCTATTTTTAAGTGTTTTTTCACATTATTTTAAATGTATTTTCTTAGATGCAATCCTGATTTCGGGGAGGGAAGGGGGGGGCTTGCCCCCCTCCCCGGCCCACCCCTGGATACGCCCTTGGTCTCAGTGTTGAACTATGGTTATGTAAAAGTAATTTCTTTGAACTCCTAATCACACAATATAAACATAAAATCCACTCACAAAAATCCTTCACACAAAATTTAAACTTCTAAATAAACTATTCACTATTTTTAGTGATCTTAAATAAGAAACTAAGTTCTCAGTATGAAGTTCTCAGTATGACATAGGTCCCAAACCCAACTTCGGGACATTTTTCTCTTTACACATCCCTTCCTATCATGACTTCAATTTCCTAAAATGGAGCTCTCAGTTTAAAAAGTTTCTCTTCATGAAGTAAACTTGGCTTCAGGAAAACGCAGAGCTGCAAACGTACAACCAAGGCGACAGCATCATCGAGCTGTACGACGCTCCCAAGGCGTTGTACATCCTCGTCTCCGGCCTGGTGAAGCTCACTTACATCCCGACCGACAACACTCTCAGCAACTGGAGGAACTTCGGAGCTCTGCCCAACGTGGACTACTTCACGAGTCTGAACTTCGAGGAGAAGCAGGAGGACTACATCGTGTCGGGGAACGTCATCGGAGAGTTGGGCGTTCTGACAAACCGGCCGTACGACATGTCGGTCACTTGCGAGACGTCGGTCCAGGTTTGTCTCATGCCATTCCCAAACATTGTCTATGTAGCACTTGTGGCCAAATAGAAATATTTTCATACCTTGTACAGTGGCGTACAGAAGTGCACCATGTCTAAGCTGGTAGGAACATTTGGAGGTGACTTCTACATAACAAACAATTTTATTGTCACATAACAAAATCATGAAGAAACTTTAGGCGCTGCCTCAAAATGACAATTACTATCTATACAGATTTTGGTAAAAAATTCCTCATTTCATCAGTTTGTCACACAATTGAAAATTATACACTCTACGTAGTTCGAAACAAGCTATATTCACATGCTTTTTAGTGCATTTAAAAATACAGATGATTAATTCAAAAATAAATCTATATTCCAATCATCACTGGGAAATAATTGTGAACAATCACAATGCTACTAAACTAATAAATTGTCCAATTGTCTTGGTCAGGCGTACATGCTATCGTTCAGCGCAATCGAGGAAGCGTTCACCTTGTCCGACGACATCAGCCACGGCCTGCAGGCCCGCATGTGGAAGGCGGTTTCCATCCGCATCGGGGCCGTGATTCTGACCAGCGTGCCTGCGTACCAGTCTTGGTCGCATCAGAAGATCATGTACCACCTCGAGCGCGCTTTCGTTCCGTCGCTGCACAGCGCACAGGTGAAATCGTTCCTCGTCAACGATCTCATGGAGGACATCTTGCTGATCGAGGGAATGATCGTCGACGCAAACACCCGAGAGAAGCTCGCCGCTCCGAGCTACATTCCGAGAACCATCCATAAGATTCTGCTGCCCGTAAGCCTCCAGTTTCTGGCACAGTTCAAACATACCTTCTTATTCCATAGAAATTGCATGCCAAAAACAAATTGAATCAATTAATTTTTTTTCAAGTTTTTGATTTATAATTTTTCTTTTTTTGATTTACAACAATTAGGTACCTATAGTTATTTAAAAGGTCATTCATAGAATGTCATTAGTTCTTGTCATGGCAATATGGTTCATTCATTGGAGATATACGTAGTTTTATCGGAAGCGATTTAGTCGATGATGTGATTGGTTGTTCAGGGCAACAGCATGGTGGACATGAGCTCTATCATCGAGACGAAGCTGCTTATCATCCCGGTGAAAGATGCGGACGAGTTCGACGTGCTGGATCAAAATATGGTTGCATTCATGCCGTCGGAGACTAGTTCAATGCCATGCCACCGACACAACAATAGTTCCAAGACTGGGCGCAAAGGATCCGTTGCCGCCAAGAAGGTATGTCACTCAGGGACATTCCGTACCAAATCAACCAAACATTGCTCAAATAATATTTCATTTAGAGTAAGGCAGAACATATTACCTAAATTTTGTATATGAGCTCTTACATTTTCACTCATTATGAGTTTAACATCTTATGATGTGCAATACTAGAGCACTGATTAATTTTCCTTTTTAGCTCTTGAAATATTAAAATATTTATATAATTTTTACTTTTTTGATTGTATATTGCAGTTTTAATTCATATATAATTTATTTATTATTTTATTGTTTCATCTTAAATATGTTTTCAGTATAGTTTAGCATTGTTAGCTTGAATTGTGTCCAATTGTCGACAATATTGGCGAGCGAACCGCACTCGCCCCTTTAGATAGGCAAACCTTGCTACTCCGCTGTGTTGCGGGACAGTATCACGATGTTCTCTACCTGTCACATCGGGACGGCAGTAATACACGCGGAATACGTTTTTACAGTGGTTAATTTGTTAAATAATAAGTGGGTGGACGCTCGGCGATTGTCTGGGAAACGTATTTGTCTACGAAAACAATGGGGGGTTCGGGGGGAGGGCCCTTAATAGAATGCGAGTCCGGGGCGCATAGCCCCAGGAAAATTTTGAAATTCGGGAACAAATTTGGTGCATTTTACGCAATTTGTATACAATTTAAAGCCAATTTTTACTTATATGAAAAATAAGTGGGGGGACGGCGTCCACTCTGAAAAGAGAGTGGGGGGACGCGTCCGCCCTCGTCCACCCCCAAATTAACCACTGCGTTTTTATAAATCAAAAATCATTATTTACACTTTTCTCAGAGGTTGACTATCACCTGGTAACATACAAAAAAGATAATAGGTATTCTTAGAAAACAAATTAAATACATATCTTATTCTTTTACATATTGACATAATTCCTTTCTTCATAATCTGTAAAAAATAAATTATCTCGGGTTGTAAAATATTCACGTGAAGTTTGATTTCCAGGTACCAAAGGATCTGTGACAGTAATAGCTAACACGTTGTAATTATGCAACAATCGAGAAATCAAACTGCATTATGATGTTTAAAAACTATAGAGCCATCGAAATAATTATTGGGTTCCATAGGCGTCCGCAGGAAGGGGGTGGGGTCGCCATACACCCCCCCCCCCTCCACCTCCCCTTCAAATGTGTCTACCACCACTAAGTGAATGTATAAAACATGGTATACTAATTTTAGAGTTTCAAATTCGTTTTCACCCCCCTCACCCCCCGAACCAACCGGCTACTCACAGGATTTTTATTGCCCGCGTAAATAAGCGTTCTGTACGCCCTTTTACCCTCAAGTCCTCATTGTATTTAATCAATAATCAGACATTTTACCCTCCCTTATTATTTCTCCTACGCACGCCTATTCCGAGGTTATAATTCAAATAAAGTTGGTTGTTATCGGAAGAAGTGCGAAAAATCGAAAGAATACAAATAATTGTCTTGATGCGAAAGTAGCGTGGATAATGCGATCCAACCAGTGTTGGAACTGGGGGGGGGGGGGGGGGGGATGCGGAGGGATGTAATCCCCCCATGGGGTATATATTGATACCTATAGTTCCATCCCCCCATGGCTAATTTGTCCACTTCACCATCCCCCCATGAAAAATTAAAAATAAACAGGACTATTTACTTCAAAATAGTACCATGTTCCCACATATTTTTTAAATTTTAGCCTCTAGACGCCATTTGTCGAGATAAAAATAGGCTTCAAATATTGTCAAAACGCGTAGAAATGCACCAAATTAATTTATGAAATTAAAACTTTACCGGGGCTTTGCGCCCCGGACCCGCATGGTGCTGGGGAGCCCTCCCACCCAAGGAGCAGACCATGTATTCAAGCTCGTTGGCCCCCCCCAACCCCTCCTCAAATTATCTTGGAGCAATTTTTTATTAATACACTTCCCCCCCCCCCCAATGGACCGACTTCCAATTCGACCACTGGATCCAACAGTAACACATCGTACCCTACAGGACGGATCGGGACGACGCAAGCGCTACACGAGGAACGTGGGATTCGCACGCAGCAGTCCCATGGACAGTAATAAAGGATACACGTCTTTCACGCGCATCAAGCATCAGACCAGCAGCCGGCGGCTTTCCGTCGCCTCTGCGTCCAGCCGCCAAGATCTCTCGGGTAGCACCGGAGGCTCGGGTGCAGAGCAAACGGCGGAGGTAACTTCAACGATCACCTACTTGTTGCTTCCCACGCTTGTTGACAGTGTTTTCAACGTTTGCTTGTGCTTGTAGCTTCCCGTGTGGCTGGACAATTTCGCTGGATTCAGGCAGAACAAGAGACACAGCACGTTCGCAGAAGACAGGAATAAGAAGTCGGACGTTGAGGTGGTACAGAGAAAAGTGGATATGGCAGGGTCATCTTCCCTTACGAAAAACTCTGACGGGAAACTGAAAAGTAAAAGAAGCTACGAAAAACAAAAAGAGAGAGAAAAAGTACTGACCACATCATCCCATCTTGGCGAAAATATCGCCCAGACTGAGCCTGAGAGAACTCCTGTTGCTACAACCAGAGACAGCAATGATGAGCGAGCGACTGCCCCTGTTTCTATATTAATGAGAGACAACAGTGATGAGCGAGCGACTGCTCCTGTTTCTACAACCAGAGTCAACAGTGATGTGCCAGCGACTGCTCCTGTTTCTACAACCAGAGTCAACAGTGATGTGCCAGCGACCGCTCCTGTTTCTACAACCAGAGTCAACAGTGATGTGCCAGCGACCGCTCCTGTTTCTACAACCAGAGTCAACAGTGATGTGCCAGCGACCGCTCCTGTTTCTACAACCAGAGTCAACAGTGATGTGCCAGCGACTGCTCCTGTTTCTACAACCAGAGTCAGCAGTGATGTGCCAGCGACGGCTCCTGTTTCTAATGATGCACAATCGACTGCTACAACTTCCATAAACAGAGACAACGATGATGTGGACAATGGGGAAAATTCTGGTAAAGAGACGTAGCATATATATTTTTCCAGTCAATAGTGATGTACACACCTATGCATATTTGTATGTTAATATCTAATTTGTTTTTTGTTTTGTATTTCTGTATTGTACCTATGTTGAAATAAAAGATTGTAATTTAATATTCTTTATGTAAGAATGTGCAACAGCTGTCCAAACAGTAATTTGGAAAGATAATCATTAATCTTCAATAGTCGTTAGTAGACTACAGTCAGTTTGCAATCGATAGAGCTTGATTAAATGTTTTAAAATACGTTCGCAACAAAAACATCTTGAAATTGATTTATGGAGTCAATGTACGAGTCCTGTAGGATCATCTTCTTCTGAGTTACAGATCTGTATCTAAAATTGTATATCAACACGAGTACTTGACTCGTACTGTACTTTAAAAAGATTGCAATTTATTCCAAAGACTTCAAAAGCATATTCGGAGGCAGAATAAGCTAGTACATTTTTTTTTTCAAACAAGAACTCATGAAACATTCTTTTTATCTTATTTCTCGATAATATACCTAATGGAATTGTGAATTTTAATATCTATACGAGGAACTATAGACTATAGTACCATTTTTTGACAGTTTTAGTTTATATTGAAAAAGCAAATCAGCTTTTAAAGTTTTGTAAAGAGCTTTTTTTAAATAATTTCAAATCACCATCGTTATCAAGTAAAGTAATTGAAAGAAACCAGTGCATTCAACATCTAGATATATTAAACCGATTAAACTAAGGGTAGGTTTTTCAATGGCCTGCTAAATTAGTACATAGTTAAGTTTTAAACTGCCATTCCAGGATTGTCATATTGTTTGTTGCCATGGCAATATAGTCCTAATCGACTGTTTAAAAGTTAGCAAGGTATTTAAAGTCCGGCCCTAAATGATAATAAATTAAATGGTAATAAGAACACGGATAAAAAATAAAGTAACATTTTTGTTCCGATACCTTTATTTCTCGATTTTGTTTTACATTACCAACTTTTCGTATTTAAAATAATTTAATTTCTAACATTTGAATATTTTGAGACAATCAAACTCATGAATAAGTTATTTATCGGAACTTACGGTACTTTCGGATCTCTTGGAACTTTTATATCATGACTTCGCTCAATCAAATAAAACACAGTCAGTTTGGTAGATTATGGAAGTTTTTAATAAAATTGATGAAATGCAGAGAACAGATGAACGAACCCATGCCGTGTTGATGACGGGAGAGGAGTGGTTGGTCCATAGCTTGTGGAGGAGGGAGAGGGGCGAGCCGACAACATCCTGCCCTCGAGAGCACTGAGAAGAGAGCAGGTAGTCCGTCCACCTCACCTCACTCAGTCTACCTGTTGGCCGGCAAGCGAGTGCAGCTTGGTTGCGAAGTGTTCGTCTGGTGGAGTTCACAGTTTCACAAGGTGTCTGCCATCTGCACAACATTCCACGTGTGTTTATTGATAACTTGACACGTGTGATTTAGTTAGTGCATCAGGTGTACTTGTCTTCAGATAGTGGAGTTCTAGCGTGCTAGTGAGTGAGTGCTACGGTTTCTTGGAATGCCAAGGACGACCGCTTAGTTCTCTGCTCTTGCGTTCAACTCCTCGGCAAAGCAGCGTCGGCTGGTAAACATGGCGGCATCTTTTACTACAATCAGCAGGTGAGAATTATCATAAACACCCACAAACACCGAAAATCACTGCCTTTCATGTAATTATTAATTTAAGTTAATGGTTTATGTAACACCTATTGCATTGCCACATTGCATGACGAATCACAATGAGCAAAACGCGTTCATACAATTACCTATTGTAATTAATTAACTATGCCATACATTTTCTGGTCTGCTGGCACATACATTTCATATCAGGTGTTTTCATATAATTAATTGCTGAGGCAGTGATTTCTGGACCTTGTAAATAATATTTTGTACGGACTAAACTAAAGGCTGTTCATCTGTTAGTTGGGTATATTTTACGTTTAGAATTCGAGTTGTCACAAAGTTAGAAGACGTGAATACCGGTGAATACGAAGGTCTTGAGTCATTTTTATTGAATTGTATATTCAACTTATGTATGTTTTTATCACAGATGTCATATTGCCGTTCTCTTTGCCATCATTTAAAAATGTTGGATGCAAAATGTGAGCAGTTTGTTGTTGTTATTTGCATTACAAACAGATTTCGGGAGAAATCTGAACAGTTTTTCGCCAACTTGTGAATTTATACGACACTCGATTATATATAATAATCTTCTTATTACTAACCTGCTGGAAGGAAGAGAAATCATTGCGTCTGTGGAGAGCATGGGAGTCTGAGAGCGTGACAGAAGACAGTTACCTGAGGCGAGACGCTGAGCGGGTGGCCTGGCTGCCCCTGTCATCTGTCAAACAGCAACGCGTGACTTGTGCCACTGGGGTGTACTTAAAACTTCCACCCAACACGATCGTGACATTCCTCATTATAGACTTACTTACATTCCAATCAATTGCTGAGTTCGTTAGTAATACAGACATCACGAATCACGATGCAAGTACAAAGTCATTGCTTGTTATTCTATTACATTGGAATTTAGAAATGGTGGTGGTTTTGTAAATTACCTGTTGGTCGAAAAACGCGCACAATGGGCGAGACACCATTGAAGGGGTGAGCTGCCAATTTGTTAACAAGGGTATCTTTGGCTAAAGAAAGATGTGTCGGTTTACGCCTTAACGCCCAATAACGGATCATCTCGCCAAATCGCACAAAAATTTGCCCAATTACTTTTTGGGGGAAAAATACGTTTACGCACGAATGTTGCTAGGAGGGTCCTCAGCCAGGTGCGAGTTCGCACTGTCCCGAGAAAAATTTATTTCAAGAATGAAACTTTACTTTTCGTCAGTTTGAGATACCTAAATTTTTAACATGTCCCCTCCAGATCACCTCAGCCTCTCTGTGATCAAAGTACTGCGTACAAATCGGTCTGAAAATTTTAAGGTTTGTTCTTGTAAAAGTTTCAAGAAAATTCTCTTCTCGTAGTCCGTCCGGATCATGATAGAAACTTAAGCTTTAGCATGAATTTGATATACCTAATCGAAAAATCGATTTATATCGAGATTTAAATTGTGTGCTCGCTCTTCAATTCGAGTGGAAGATTCGTTTTCGTTCAAGACATTGTGTTGAAGTGGAAAGGTTTGAGATTGGTGACTGAGTTTTCTTAAAAAGGTGAAGTCAGTTGCGTGAAGCACAAATAGTTGAGAAATTTAGAGCAACTTACAACAAATAGGAAGAACGAAATCTCAATACCCCCAACGATCTTCATGAAAGAAAATCTACAAAACCCGTATGGAATACTTAGCATGGGCTTCCGCATGAGGGCCCTCGTACACATGGGCATCCAGGGGAGGGGGGGTGCTTTTCCCCCCACCCGCCCCCAGAATTTCTCATAAGCCAAAAATTAAGGAAAATACTGGAAAAAAATAAATGCAATAGGTAGGTATAGGCTACCTAGATGTTTTGTTTGCCCTTTTAGAAGAGAGTGAATGCTTTGCCTCTCACCTCTGATATTTTTGGTACCTAGGTAATTTCTGAATGATTCTAAAAATTTGAAAAATATTGCTCAAATCTTTGTGAAAAAAAATAAGGAAAAAAGTATTTTTTTCATATATTTCGTGAAATATTCAAAAATAAAACTTAATTTCCTTTAAGTATTTCTTAATTTCTTATATTTATTTTTTCAATCAGTCCCCCCCCCCCCCTCGGTTGAATGATTATGAAATCATCACTGAATGTAAAGATCAAATAAGCGGGAAAATGTCTGACACTAATCCGACAGTGTGTTCCACAATTCTTTACGAATAAATGAAAAGGCTCCATTACATGAATTCCCATACTTTAATTCTACGACTTGTGCAATTATCTCTCGTATACGCTGTTTTTGGTTCAATTTCAAGATGCCATTTCGTTAAAAAAATGTATAATTAATGTGTGGAAACATTTACACAATCAGTAGGTAGGTACTCGACCTAAGTGGTATACCTAACAGAGAGACAGTGCCTCGGCAATTGTGTGTTGTTTCTGGACCACCCAGTGTACCTATTCCAATGATTGTTTGTTATTAATTTTTTTTAGCGAGTTTTTAGTAGGAATGTGTAAATGTTTAAACGTGACATGACCATTTAAACGTCCACGACATTACCTCTACAACTTTTAGCTTACTATAAAGTAGTTTGCTTTCATCCTCTAATTACCAGTTTTTATGGCTGGTTCTGACATTTTAGATCGTCAATTTAAGGTGCACTCTACCCAAAATACTCACAAGATAGGAAAATTTTGGGGCGAGGTAGAAAATATGATTTAAATTATCTATCTAAGACTATAAAATATATGACTTGACTATGTTTTAAAACTATCTGGATTGTATAATTTTAGTTGTGTGATTAGGCCGCTTACATCCTGTTTATTTACGCTTACGCAGGAGAAGACGATCGGGTTTTGTACGCCCTAAAATGCATGAGAGTGATGATACATACGAGATGAATCTCGCTCCTCTCATCTCCGTGTTAATTATCTCGTTGTACACAACTAATTACCTACTTACTCTGTTACTCATGCCTCGGTTTCTGTTGCAGTGTTCCCGAGCTGATGGTTTATTGAACTGCAAGATAATTAGGTAAGTTAGCACATCTACTAAATAAGCAACTAACTGGCTTCGGCTTGTGGTTGACGCTTGTTGAAGTCTCGACAGTCGGGAAGACCAAGTGCGTGCCAGAGTGATATCTACAAAACAACCCCCACGCGTTATAGCTGCATCAAGTAATGTTTTCACCTTGTCCTGGTGTCGCCACTGGAAAACACATTGGTCACAGGATGAAAACTCTTTGAAGTGGTCTTGTAATATAAATGCAAATGCTCTGCTGGCTACCGGCTTTATGCCCCCGGCTTTATGCTACCGCGTATTGGCTGGGCAACGCGACTGTCAGTATTGGGAATGTAATGTGCTATTCGTTGAAACAAGTGGAATTCATATCCAGTTTGTATGGAAATGCGATGGCGTATTGGAATTGGCTGCCAATGACATGCGTCGCGTAATCGTTTGTTTTCCTTGACCTTCAGGGGCATGGTGAGTGAGAGGCTGGGAAATCTGTGTTTTCAGACAAGGGCGGCAAACTAAAGTTTAGGGTGGACGGAGACGGACATGAAATGTACATCTTCCAGTAATAGACGCTTAAATTGATTCAATCTGAAATTGAATAATTGGACCAACTTTTCCACACAAACGAATACATAAATGTGGATCTGATGTAAGGGCCGCCAGCCACGGAGGTTATAAAACCATTTATATCCTCCTTAGCCCTTGCCCCCAGCCTGATGTGTGTCCGGGGCGTGTAGATCCGGAACAACTTTGCATATGGATTTGGTTTCTACGAATTTTCGACATCAGATGATTCTATTTTAGAGAAGCGATCCTGCAGTCTAAAGCCGGGTCTACATAGACCGTTTTTACGTTTTCCGTTTTCCGTTTTTTCTTACCGACCAATCACAAGTATAGAAACAGCTCAAGGGAGACTTGTGAAAACGCAAAACGCAAAGACGGTCTATGTGGATCCACAAAGACCTAAACACATAGGCTACATAGCACATAGGCTTAAAATATAAAATGACAACTTTGTTCTCGCGTGACAATGTTCTTATCTCAATGTTCACGGACTTCTCGGGTGAGATGAAAAGCTTGTCACGTGACAATATTTTATATGACGAAATTGAGCTGGGTTTGCAGGGCAAACATTGCATTTTTCTGTAAATAAATATTTTCAAAGAAAATAATTTAAATTTTCACATAAATTTGATTTTTTTCTCAAATTCCAAAAGAAATATGCCATTGAAACACTATTTGCATTGTTTCCATCAGTACTAGCGCCTCCAAGCTAGAGCACGGATGAGCCTAGCCTGGAGCCATCACTGTGTGGTTTTTCATTTATTCATCAAGTGGCTTGTGGCTGTTGCTCAGCTCTGCAAACACTGAATATTAATTCATAATGTCGGTATTTGTGTTGCTCGACGAGGAACATGATTTGTTCCGACTGTGACGTCAGCTACTTGACAATGGCATGGAAATCGAAAGTCACATTGTTCAGATGAGTTTTTATGTTTCCTCCTCGAATCTACCTTCTTCGCTATAACTTACTGAGTCATTGGACACCTATCACGGGATGCAATCTAATGAGGATAGTTATCAATTCGCGTAGCAATTCGGTCATTCTGCAGTATGTCTAAGCTAAGGGCGAGCTAAGGGCGACGATTAGGTATGAATGATGATTGAGGATGCTGATAGGGAAATAGTGATGGTGACGGAAGGAAAGTAGAAGGCGGTCGTAGCCTGTGTCGTAGCCTTACGTAGCCTCGCAAAAATTTAATATTCAATGCTATTGATTATGATACCTTCCCAACATGTGTCCACTCGACTGAGGGAAACCTCGAATAAACTCAGTCAGGACCACGGCAGGACGAACACCACTTGTATCGAACCCTGGACCAACAGATGTACTTCATTGGTTTAGGTATTAGTAGGTAAGTGATAAAGACAATGTGCTTGGTCTTGACAACGTGTCAATTGGTTCTTGTGATGACATCATCAGGGTAGGTGTGATTCTCTCTCGTGCTACGCATGAGGGGGGGGGGGGGGGGGCGACACTGACACGGTGTTCTGGGAAACACGTCTGGAGTCTGGATATTGAATTCCGCTGAGTGCTGCGAATCACTCGGCTGCGTTGCACTTGCATTTGCCTCGATGAATATTCAAGCGAAGTATCTTGGCGCTTCTTTGTCGCTTTTCATATCAGTTTATGCACATAGACCTCAGTTCTCGGCGAGATTGTTTTGCAAGTTCACGGCGAGCACTCCGGTCTGGTCCCAGGTTCGATCCTGCGGCGAAGTTGTTTCGTCAACTGTTGGGATGGCCCCACCTCCTTCGCACCGTCCAACCTTACCTATCCTCACCTATTCATCATCATAATCTATCAATCATCCGAATCATCATCATCATTCATCAGTCGCCATTAGCTTAGTTAAAATCACCACTAAAATAAAAATAAAAACTTCAAGATTACCATAACACGTCCCCGCTCTTTGTGTGACCTAGAGAAGAATCCAAACCTCCTCCAAAATTGTTTATTGACAGCATTGACAGGCTATAATCTTTCGCAGGAGATATTTACTTTGTGTGATAACCAGTTAGCTGCACATTTTATATCATCCCATTTTTACAAGAATATACATAATGATACTAAAGAAAAAGAGTATTAAATGAATTCTAATATCCTTGGCCGTTCCCATCAGTGCACCACTTGAACGGACGCTCGTTGCATTTATATTCACATCTTGAAAACATTGCTCTTCTTTGCCATATTTGAGTCGAGGAGCACAACTTCTGTCACTGAGAGTACCTTATGTGTGAAATGTTTTGACTCCACTGAAGGAAGTGATGGCGGGTAGGGGGGGGGGGGGGAACAGAGACGCGTATTTAGAAACTGCCGATGTTTCTCATTCTCAGGAGTCAAAGTCAGGACAAGGATCAGTGTTGTTGTGATGTCGATGTGTGTGCTTAGTTCTAAACGTGCCTGAACAGTGATCAACGTGTCTTGTAGTTCCCAACGTGTCTTGTAGTGTACGACGTGTCTTGTAGTGCTCGACAGTGTCTGAACAGTGCTCGACAGTGTATGTGACCAGTGGTGTACTGGACAGTGGCTGACAATGCGATGGAAGAAGCGAGAGGTTCGGTCCGTCCCTCTGCTGGTGCCGGGTTCGACGCTGGTGCCGGATGATAAACGACGTCTGTGGGGCTGTGTGACGAGGTTGAACTGTTGTGCGTCGCGGCGTGTCGAGCGTCTGTATCGGCCGATGAGTGACGCGACGTCGACCAGGTTCAGGTTCGACGTCGTGCGTCCAGTCGCGCCAGTAGCCACGTGCAACAGGTATGAGTGGTCACTTAGCCTTCATCACGTAACAAATGCCAAAATGTAGGGTCGGACAAGCGAATGCGAAGTAAAGAAGTAAAATGGAACTATGAGGTTATAGAAGCATGCCCGACTCCACTTCATCTTGGAGCTGGAGCTTCCCTTGGATCACAAAGTTTTGCAAAATATTTCCGTGTCTGACGAACTGGAAAATATTCCATCAGCTCCACCAAAGTTTTATTTTTCAAACTTTTTGTGTGACAGGAGTGTACAGGACACAACATCTAATGGAACATTCCACTTTATGTGTCGCTTATTTATGTATGCAGAGAAGGGATTTCTTATCTCTACTATGAAGGAGCGTCTTGTCCATTCTTTTGCTTATCCGAAGTTCCTGGGTTCTGAAAATTGAACGTGACTATTATGCCTATAAAGTTAATGTTAGCTAGACTTTATTATAATATGTGGTACAATGGGGGCGTCACTATTAGATTTTTTAGAAAGGCGGGAAAATATGCGAGGCCTAGAATTGAAAACGATAATGTAAAAAGGAAACGAATGGTCTCCTTCAGGAGCAAACAGCTTGCTTATCTCAGCAATACGTTGTCTTGGGGGAACAAAATAAATACATGAAAAGAGGAATTAGGTATTATCTTAGGGCTATAAGGATTTTTTATAGAAAAGCAGGTAATTTTAGAATTACTATGCCTCCAAGTCTAAGGAGAATATTTATGTTTATTGTTTGTTTATTTGTACCGTTTTTGCCTGGACAAAATCCACTTGTACTCGTGAGTCGTGATTGAAGATTGTAATTTGTAAATGAACCTTTTCCTATCAAATTCAAATTTTGCGTGAACATTGGGACACATGTCATCGGATTCTACAAATATCCAACCAATTCGGTCAGAAACGGCAAAAGATTTGTGTCGTGTCGAGCTTGATTCGAAGGTTGTCTCGACGGCTGTTTCCACTGTCCAGTGGCGTGCCGAACCTATCTTGAGGACCGGTGCTTATTCATTGATGGGTATACCCACCCACCCCCAATGGTCAAGAACATAAAATTGGCAGCGATCGCAATGGGGTCTGGGGAGAGGACCCCCCAGTAGGTACATGCAGGTCCGGGGTACGCGTCTTTCCATACCCTAATCGAGCCCAACTCAATACAACTGTTTAGAGACTAAAGAACTGAACAAAATATTTTCTAGCAATTCAAATTATTTTGTGTCGTCCTTCTAGTGACTTCCTACTGTAAATTCTTAGTATACCTTAGGTAGTTACCTAAGCACCTAAGCACCTGGTACCTGTTTTGTAACACAAAAACACTCATTAACAACCATCTTAAATTGGTATATTGGACATACAATAAACCTAGCTGACAATATTAGAGAATCTATTCTGATCAAAAACATTCGTTGGTATTAATGCGAAGTCCAAAAGTAGGTGGTACTTTTGCGTAGGCCTATGGGGTTGACCTGAAATATTGTTCTTAATTTAATTTTCATGATTATTATAATTATTGATTAAACCCAACCTCTTCTGCTCATTTTGTTTCGCCTTGCTTATAATCAAATGCATTTTTGTCTCGTGTCCGAATTTTGTTATCCAGAAATTTGTATCTCCTTATAAAGTGTTTAAATCTACTTTCCGAATAATGTTCTTTACTTTCAAACTGTCAACAATTACGTGAGTAAAACCTTCAATATTGATGAGACACCTCACTTATCTGCTTCATTATGAATGGGAGTGTTAGAATGTTTGGTTATACCGAATTGATTCGGCTTTAAATGCGCGTAAAATGCAAAAATTCAAATCAATGAGCTGGGCTCGATTAGGGTATGGAAAGACGCGTCCGGCGTGCGAGCATAGCCTCGGAAAAAATTCAATTTCAATACCAACTTTGAAGGTTTTTGGTGCATTTTAGACTTGAAAATAATGTATCATTGTTAATGTTTGATGAAGCACCTCTTAAAACTACAGAGAAACAAATAAAGTGAAGTGAATTATTTTAGTTTTAGCTCTGGGAAGTAATTTATTTAATTATTAAACGGTTTGCACCCACACAAATGCCGCGCATCGATTTTTTCTCTTTTGGTTATAGACGGGTTTACAATACGTTTACAGGCAGGTACGATATTTTTGAAGGAAAACAGAACAGTCAGTATAATTTATATTAGAAATAAAATCAAACTGAAAATGCCGCTCAGCGAAATTTTGGGATTTTGACTACATTAGAACGAGTTTTAAATGATTTTACAGGTACGACGATTTTGAAAGAAAACTGAAAATTCATTCATGTATAAAAATCACACATAAAAAGCCGCGCAGCGAATTTTTATTTTGGCTTCATTACAACGGATTTAAAATGATTTTACAGGTACCTACTAAGTATAATTTTGAAAGAAAACAAAAAATAATAAAAATGCATACATAAAAATGCCGCGCAGCCGGCTACCTTAGGCTACCTTAAAATGCCGGCTACCTTAGGACGGGTTTAAAGTGATATTACATTAGCAATAAAACCACACATAAAATAGCCGCGCAGCGAAATTTTTTGTTTTTGGCTACATTAGAACGGGTTTAAATGATTTAAGTGATTTAAATGATTTTGAAATGAATAAACAAAAACGCGATTTATTTATAAAAAGAAAAGCACACATAATAATGCGCTGCAGCGAATTTTTTGGTTTTCGTCTACCTAGGACAGGTTTAAAATTATTTTATATTACTCTGTTTTTTAAGGAAAACAGAAATGTTCTTAATTTATATAGGTAAGTAATAAAATTATAAATAAAATAGCCGCGCAGTGAAACTTTTTGGTTTTGGCTACATTAAAACGGGTTTTAAATAATTTTACAAGGTACTGTATATTTGATAGAAAACAAAAAAGTCATTAAAACAAAAAAAAATGCGGCGCTGCTATTTTTTGGTTTTCAACTCTACATGAGCACACGTTTAAAATGTTTTTTCAGGCAGGTACAATAATTGTGAATGATTATTTTTTGTATTAGGCTACCCAAGGGCGTATCCAGGATGAAATTTCGGGAGGGGGGGGGGCCGACATTACTAATATTTTGAAAAATGACAGTGTAAAACAGGGGGTTCGGGGGCGCCGCCCCCTAGAAAATTTTGGATCAAGGTCATTCATTTAGGTGCAATTTTGAATCGCAATGTATAGCTATTTTGGGAAATTATAAATTACAAAATATCAAAAAAAAAGAAATGTGTGTGAATTTAAACTCAATTCTAAACAATTTGGAACGTTTTTGACATGATCTTAGATCTATCTATTTTTAAGTTTTTTTCCACATATTATTTTAAATGTGCTTATTTTCTTAGATGAAATCCTGATTTCGGGGGGGGGGGGCCATGGCCCCCTCGGCCCACCCCTGAATACGCCCTTGAGGCTACCCAAGGACGGGTTTAAAATGATTTTGGTGCAATTAATTCAATGGATTCAATGGATTCATGTTCGTTAATTTACATCCATCATAAATTATACACAGACAAACTGTATCTCAGCGATATTTAAATTTCCTATGCTTCTTTGCTGATATTAAATACTATTTTCGATCCAGCATGCAGGAGCATGAAAGAAAATACCTACAGAAGATGATTCTCTAACCGATAAGCTGGGTTCCCATACTTCGCATCGAATTCGCTTCCGGTTCGCTTCGCTTTCGCAAAATGGCTACCTTTTAACAAAGGAAATCGTCCATGTTTACATTCGCATGTTCACTTGTTTCGATTTCGTTTCGGTCTCGTCAAAGTTAAAATTAGCTCAACTTGAACGAAACCGAAACACGGGAACATGCGATTGTAAACATGGACGATTTCCCTTGTTAAAAGGTAGCCATTTTGCGAAAGCGAAGCGAACCGGAAACGAATTCGATGTGAAGTATGGGAACCCAGCTTTATGCTGTTTTTATGATTCATCAAATCCTTTCAATAAGTACTGAAAATGGGTCAATTCAATATTATTTCATAAATATTTTAGTATCCATCCACCCACCGAACCATCAACCTGCAGTTTTTGCAAACATCCACCCACCTAGACCTACTCAACCCCTAAAATGTATCAATTGCATTAGCACTAATGTACATGTTCACTGCATACATTTATTGATAAAAAATCTTTTGTTCCCTTTCCATTATTGATATTTACAATGTTACTGTTTGCTGTGCAGCAATACGACGTATACACCCTCATCACCATGTTTGTGGGTATTAGTGGAGAATGTATCACTGTTACATTATAAAATGTGTCGCAAGGTGGGTAGGTCCCCTGGCGGGGACCACCCACCCCCAAAAAATGACTGTGCTCGAGCACCAAATTTAGATAGGTCGGCACGCCACTGCCACTGTCCACGGCATCCATGATCCAGAGCGTCATCTCGGCTGCTCCTGACCACCTCGGCCAGCGAGGCGAGAGAGTCGGGAGGCTGCGTCTGTCACGGCGCCTCGCATCTGGCTCAAGTCTGCAGCGACTTGCATCCATCTGACTCCGCAGATGTCACGTGGGAACCGGATGCAACTCGCGCAGCTTTTTATTACCCAGAACGCGCTATATTTAAACGCCATTAGCTGCTTTATGAGCTAGATATGTTTTATTTTCAATGTCATTTATTCAGCTTAAAATAGGGATCACATTTTATTTTTGATTTAGCTATTGCACCAGAATTAACACAGGGTGTAGACAGTTATATCAATGTTTCCCTTCTCATTTGAAAGGAAAACAACGAGGTTAAATAATATTACTACCTGGGAAAATAACTAATACAAATATACCTAAAGCTTTTGAATGGCACTAATATATTTCGAAATATGATGACTGACTGAGAATTGAGAAAGCAATATTTTGCATTTTTGATGACAGTTTCTGAACAATATTTCAAAATCCCTTTAAATATTCAAAATTTTCCCGAGATCGTCCCTGACCGGCGTATAGACCTCCCATTACTTTCATGCGTAGGGTGCGTATGTGTGTCGGAAAAAGTTTTCCCGTTGTTAGTTTTCATATTGTAAAGTACTGTGTCGTTTTGCCCTCGCCCACCCCTCTGATTTGCCCCCTCTGAGAAAGGGAATGATATGGAATGAGTTGACCCTGTACTCAGTTGGATGTTTTATTTCACGTCACAGGTCTGATCTGGTGTCGAGCGTTGATTGCAGAACCAAGTGGAATGTTGGCTTTTGATCGCACTTGATGCGTTTTCTCGGTTTAATTGTTTCTCACCGCTTGGATTGAACGTAATGAAGCGAGAAACACTGGAATTATTCTTGCTCTGATTCACTAGTTCGTCACGTATCGTCAGATCTCGAGAATCCAGCTGACTTGTTTGCGCATCACCGCAATGTGTCTTCTTGACAGTACCCTTGTTGCGAACACGCTATAAGGTCGAAGTTGTAAGAATAAGATACCGGAATATCACCCTTAGAGCATAAGACCTGTACTAGCATGTGAACTGATTGTTCCACTTCAAGCGTAGAAGTCTCCCATTGCCGCCGAGGTGTCTCTTATGAAATTACACAAGGGGAGAAGAAGCAAAAGTCAGGTGGACCAAGATAAAAATCAATCTAGCATGCGACCTACCAGCGAGCTGTACCAGAACCTTGTACTACCTCAGATGGGTGAGCTCAAAAACAGTAATTCTGCCTGCATCCAATCATTTTATTGGTGACACGAGTCATTTTGTTTGAGAATACTTCAATATAGTTAACTGTAATTGTTGACGTCAATAAAATTGCTTGATTACATCATTCCAAACATGTTCAACGAAAAATCGAGAAAATGTACATCTGGCCTTCTACCTCTGAGGAACAGAACTAGTTCTTCTTGTTATTCTCCCCGTCAGAGATCACGCTAGTTCCAGATGACAGGTCTGTGTGGATGATCATAGATAGCAGTCTTGATCACAATGGCAGGGTTGTAGATCGGTTGAGGGGAGAGTTGGCTTCTTTGGGTTGGGCTCCAGGCGTTTAGGTCCGGCCATCTTGGGTGGTTTGCATCTTCATCAACAGATCCTCCGCCCACTATTCAAGATTATTCTTATGTCAATAGAGACATGTTTAGATGTAAATAAGCTAGCCTTTTTGTACGCATTTCTTTTCTATCCATTTAGCCAGGCAAGTATCTCACTTGCGTTCTTCTTATATCCTGGACCACAATTTTACCCTTTCTATCCTTTTTAAGAACAAGTCTCAAATAAAGGAACTGACGGGTGTGGAACAGCTTTTTATTCTTTCTCCAATGACAATAGTCAACAAAAACAAAAACTCAAAATGTGTACAATGTGTTATCGTCAAAGGGGACACCACTTAGACGTGTGGAAGTCAGTGTGAAAATTATCGCGTCGCACAATCGATAATTCGAAATATTTTCCGATCGAAGATATTGGAGGGAAAGTGTCATCTGAGTTGTAGAATCAATTGTTTGTGTTTTATTGCTAGTCACGTGATATCGCTCAAATAACATAATTATCTCGATAGTTACCCCTATTGTTTACGTTATCTTCACTACCCCAGCCCCATCGGAAAAACTGTTAAATCATATTGATTATTTTTTTACGTAATAGTTCGCACTGCGAGTCAATGTGTTTCACTCCGATAGTATGTAATAAAACTGGCAGCTTGCAAGGTAGGTCCAGTCCTGTTAGGTGAGCTAGAGAGAGCAAGAGAGGGAGAGAGAGACGTGTTGAATCACAGTCCGCACTCTCAGTCCGCAGTCGACGGCGGGCTCCGTCAGCACAAAGTACTTGTAATATTAGCTACCTTTGATTTGCCATGCCTTAGCGAGCGTCTAGTGAGGCTGGTCTACACGTGTGTTGTTCTCTCGTCTCGTTCTCTCATAACATAACTTGCAAGACCAAGTTCCAGGAATGTCATGTGTGTCGCTGTGGAGTAGTCTTGTTCGTGTACAGAGAAACAATGCACGTGACTGGAGCAACTCTCCTTCTCCCTTGCTCGGACTAACCCAGTGATGTCTCGCCGTGTTTTCTGCACACGCCGTGCTCTCAGTAGCACAAACTTCAGAGTCAAAATAAATTACATGGCAATTCGTGACTAATTTTCTGCTAAGTGAAATCACGTGTGTTTTCCAATGAATAATGGATACTGTGAGTGGAATATTGAAGAGCGGTCATCCTCGCTGCTCGCTCCGATGACATCATATCCGTTGTCGAGAGATGTTGGCGAACAATGTCGAGACAACGCGAGACCTGTCAGGTAAATTATAACGCAAGTCGTCAGGGAGGCGGTGAACGTATTACTGCTAGTGGACGCCGGGACATCGGGGAGGCGTTGATTTGGATGTAGTGGACATCAGGGAGGCGGTGAGTGTGCTAGTTGACGTCGGGGAGGCGGTGATTTTGTTGTAGTGTACGTCGGGGAGGCGGTGATTTTGTTGTAGTGTACGTCGGGGAGGCGGTGATTTTGTTGTAGTGGACGTCGCGGAGGCAGTGATTTTGTTCCAGTGGATAATGTGCTATTTGACGTCAGGGAGGCGGTGATTGTGCTAGAGATCATCAGGGAAGCGGTGATTGTGCTAGTATAGTGGATGTCGCAGAGGCTGTGGTTTTGTTGTAGTGGACGTCGCGGAGGCAGTGATTTTGTTCCAGTGGATAATGTGCTATTTGACGTCAGGGAGGCGGTGATTGTGCTAGAGATCATCAGGGAAGCGGTGATTGTGCTAGTATAGTGGATGTCGCAGAGGCTGTGGTTTTGTTGTAGTGGACGTCGCGGAGGCAGTGATTTTGTTCCAGTGGATAATGTGCTATTTGACGTCAGGGAGGCGGTGATTGTGCTAGAGATCATCAGGGAAGCGGTGATTGTGCTAGTATAGTGGATGTCGCAGAGGCTGTGAATTTGTTGTAGTGGACGTCAGGGAGGCGATGTTCATTGCAGATTCCGCATAAAAATCCGCACTGCAGATTGAAACTGCGAGTTGTTTTATACTCGCCTTTTGGGAATTGCTTCTAACTAAAGCAACGGCAGGCGAGGGTTATTACTTATTATGCAGGATGCAAAGAGGGTGCACTTCAGGATGTTACATGAAGGGGTGTTTCTTTATGCAAGACTGCGCTGGCCAGGTGAACAGCTTTATAGTAACGACGGTGACAGGCCCGAGCCGGACATGTATTTTTATAATTTGGGTCATTTTAACAGTTTTCTACGCGGCAATGTGGACGAATAGTCGGATATGGTCAAACAATATCTGTCAGCATGTCTTTCGCGTCACTTCTTACAAACCCTTCTTACCTCTATGGTTGAACTGTGGGTGGAACTTATACCTTTCTAATTATAAATGTCTGCTTGACAAAATATGAGGTGCTCTTGACGTTTGAGAGTGTTTGTCACGAGGTGGTCGAGATGTCCTGCGCACGCGTGCTTGCTAGCCAACACGTACTTAGTGAGAAATGAGAATCTACATATCTAACAATCTGCTTACGCATGCACGCGCGGCTTTTCGGCGAGCGCGTGCAAGAGGTGGCGATATAATGAGGGATTTGTACTTTGTAATGTTGTCATGAAAAGTGTCACCCGAAGGACAAGTTCGTCGTTCGGGGACGAGCATCGTGTGTCGAATGTGCGTGACTGAAATGCTGCCGATGATTTGTATTCTGTACAGTGTTGAGCTCTGGGGACTCGCGAGGGGTGAAGGAAAATTACAGGACTTTTCACGAAGCTCAAGTTTCTCAGCATCAGTTTCAACATTAGGCCCGCGTTCAGCAAGTCACAAACTTGGGAAATAATCATTTTGGGTTTCTCTTCTAAACAAAATCTGCACTGGAAGGGTGTGTAAAAAAGTATTTTTTAAAAACTCTTATGCTCGGTTGTGCAATGCCCCCGAACAAGTAAGCGGCACGAATTATTGGTCGAAAACTTTGGCAACAGTTTTCCACACTTGGGCCACTTTGGGCTAAATGAACTTTATCGGTACAACCGAAACGTATTGAAAAACCCACATAACCACTGCCATGTGACCATATTGCCGCACGTGACTTTATTGACAGCTGTCATTTCATGGCAAAGATGCGTATTGATTCATTGTTTATTCAAGTTATTTTGTGTCGTTTTGTCTCGTGTCGTGATTATTATTAATTATGATGTGACAAGTTTGTGGGCTGCCTTGGTTTGTTCTGGGAGTAATTGCAAGGGGGTGGTAAGTGACACTGAAAGTGACCGCAGCAACTGGCCGCGCGCGAGAACAGGTCCGAGAGCTGGATGCTGCGGTACAGCGGGTCAGTGAGGGACATTGCTCTCTACCTGAGACGATGATGACATCTGCGCGCGCTTCGCATTCTTCTCGCGACCACGTGGAGGCTGTGACGTCAGGCATTCTTCATTCGACACATCGCATCGAATACACATCTTCTCGCGGCCGGCACTCCTGACTGTGCCTTTCCTCAGTCGAGTCTACTAATAGGCCTCGACCGCCTCCTTCCCATCGCCCATCCTTACCCATTCTTCATCTCCGTAATCATTCATCAGTTGCATTAGCATATAGTTTCAGAATTGACGTTATAAATAGGGATGGAGCGAACTTGGATTTTGATATCGACTATCGATATCATTTATGTATCGATATCGATATATCGATATATTGAAATATTGAAATATCGAAATATCGATACATTGAAATATTGAAATATCGAAATATCGAAATATCGAAGTACCGATATATCGATATATTGAAATATCGAAATATCGATACATTGAAATATTGAAATATCGAAATATTGAAATATCGAAGTACCGATATATCGATATATTGAAATATTTCGATATTGAAATATCGAAATATCGATACATTGAAATATTGAAATATCGAAATATTGAAATATCGAAGTACCGATATATCGATATATTGAAATATCGAAATATCGAAATATTGATATGGAAATAATATTTAGATTGATTTAGATGTATAGGTATGAAAATATTGATATATCGTATGAATGTATTAAATTGCTCCTAAAACTGCTAGGAATTTCAAAAGAAAATGTAAAAAGAAATAACACAGCCGTTCCAAAATATAGGGTCACCGGCCAGATAAGAAAGAAAATGTGAATAATCTGAGAAATTGTCCATAAATCTTGTAAACGCTGCACTGCAAATATGCATTATTTTGCCATAGTAGGTATAAACTTCAATTAAGAACATAATTGTATCATGCGGTAAGGCTTCAATATATCGATATTTCAATATATCGATATTTCAATATTTCGATATTTCAATATATCGATATTTCAATATTTCAATATTTCAATATAAATAGATATTTCAATATATTGATATTTCAATATTTCAATATATCGATATATCGGTATTTCGATATTTCAATATATCGATATTCAATATATTCAGGTATCGATATTTCGATATTTTTTTGATATCGATATATATCGATATATCGATATTTTCTCCATCCCTAGTTATAAACACACTAGAATAACAAAATAATATTGTTAATGTGACCAATTACAACATCTTTCATGTATTCGAAATATTTAAATTTCGTTATATTTGTTTTGAGGAACTTCGTATCTCAAAATGTCAATAATCATCGAACCAAATAAATGCAATCTTTTATAAGAGTATTTTACGAGATACGCAGAAACCGTGGTTGGTAGTACGTAAATAATTAATTAGAGTGGGGTTTGTAATGATTTTTACCTGATTATCAGGTTGGATTCATGTGCTTCCACCTCTAACAGGAAAATGTGCTCGATTAACATGCGTTTTGAAACTTGAATCTCGTTGTTAAGATCAAGAGAGCCATGTGCTGGAGTCGAATCGCGGACCAGACCCGCGCGGTATCAGAGTTATCAGCGAACACGAGTGAGTTGACATACTTTCTCTTCCAGTGCATTCGATATTAAATACCAGCGCTGTGTTCGGCCTCTTTCACAGACTCGTGCCAATCACTTTCTGTTTCATGTATGCGGGACAATCATGACAAGAACAAGAAACTAATACGTACAGACTCGACGGAAATGATTTTTTCAATAAGTTGGGAGGCTGACGATTCGATGAATGCTTTCATTTTTCTTAGTTTCACCGTAATTAGAATATGATGTACTGGGAGATGGTGGAGACTGATGTAATTGCAGTCTTAGTTTACCTCTCTCTTGGAAATGTGTAATCTCTCTTGAAGAAGATGCAGTTTACTGCTCTCAGCTTTTCAATCTAATCAGTCGATTGCGATGAGAATGATCGATTCTTGAATTGAATTGATCCTAGGTTGAAATCGTATAAAATACCCAGTATTAATCAATACGAGATTGATCAATGTAGCTTTCTGTTCGGGGCTTTTACCGGCAAGGAAAGATATTAATAAAGAGTTGGACGTGAACATAAAGTCTCGCCGTATTTACCTCTCCAACCCCTCATAGGCATCACAAGTTATGTAAATTTAATTCATATTATAGGTTTAAAGTCTAAATTAATATTATGAGATATAAAAAGTGAGTTGATTCTAATCAGGATTTTCCTTGCCACTTTCCATCTAACTTGAACAAAGTCATAGTCACCTGGACCATAATTTAAAAAAGTGTCCCATCATTTTCCGAATGGCATGATCAGTCGATGCTTTACCTCTTCAACGCTTCATAAGTTATGTCGCTTACTCATGTCGTACAAGCCAAGGACCATGACAATGTTCATAATCTGTGTCAAATGCATGTTAGCTCACGCCCTCCTCGGCTTTCTTCGAGCTAGGGGAAGATTGTGTGGCAACACGGCAGAGGGTAACAATGAGCGGTTTCCTTGGACAAACAAGCCGGTGTGTGGAATTGCTCTCGTGTATCTTTACAATGTTTAATGTGGGAGGAGGATACGGGGACGCTGAATAGCGCCAACTGGAATAACGCCAACTCCCTTGTGTGCCATGGGCTTTTCATGAACCGGAATAATGTCAACTCGGAGTTGGCGTTGTTCCGGTAAAAGTACTTTACCAAATTTACAAGTGGAATAACGCCAACTCTGAGTTGACGTTATTCCACCGGAATAACGCCAACTGGGAGTTGACTTTATTCCGGTTTTAGCACTTAGAAGAATTCTCGTAAAAGTGGAATAACGCCAACTGTGAGTTGACGTTCTTCCACCGGAATAAAGTCAACTCCTAGTTGGCGTTGCTCCGGTTTTAGGACTTAGAATATTTCTTAAGAAAGTGGAAGAACGCCAACTCAGAGTTGACGTTATTCCTTTTTAAGTACTACTTGGTAGACTTCTCGGTAATTTTTAAAGAAATACACTAAGTTCCAAGAATTGCGGCAATCTACTTGGCAGACTTCTCGAAAAAGTGGAATAACTTTTACTTCACAAAAGTAAAAACAGAAATGTCAAACTTTTCCAGTCAAACTGGAAAAGTCACTTTAAAACATTCATATAAAAATAAAATATTGTAAATTATCTAATATTATTTTAAGCAGCAAATTTGCTAATGAAAATCGCATTGAATTGAATGTTATTTAATTGAATGTGTTTGTCACATGAGGAGTTTAATACTATTTCAAAAATTTCATATTTGAGATAAAGGTGACGTTTCATGCCTCAAAGAAATTATTAGGTATCGCTCATAATACTCTGTTGGAAAAAATTATCTTTAGTTTTAAATTCGTACTCGTAGGAATCTCGTAGTAATCGTTCTCGTAGTAATCTCGTAGTAAGCGTGAACGTAGCATAAATATGTATAAGTACTATTTTTTGTGATTATTTGATTTTGATGTAAAATTATGATTGATGGGAAAGAGGATTGGTCATTGTAAATGGAGCTACTAAT
This sequence comes from Leuctra nigra, assembly GCA_934045905.1. Taxonomy (NCBI): domain Eukaryota; kingdom Metazoa; phylum Arthropoda; class Insecta; order Plecoptera; family Leuctridae; genus Leuctra; species Leuctra nigra. Next base: position 3,487,544 of record OW203764.1, on the reverse strand, counting down.
ACAAATTATATTATCACATAAATTTTAAAGAATATTATATTTATTTAAACATGCTGTTATCACAGATATCATCACAGTTGCAATTTGTCAATATACGTAGCAAAACATAGTCAATTGATAGATAATTTAATAATTAAACTACTAATCACAAATACAGATATCATCACAGTTGTAATTTGTCAATCAAAACATAGTCAATTAAGAGTTAATGAAATGAACAGTGAAATGAAATCAATAATTCAATAATAATGAAATGAAAAGACAAGAGTTATACAGAGACAATATAGCCTCGCTGCCCACAGTGTCCTAGTTGAGGAACATCTTCTCGTAACGGCGAACTTGCTGTCGGCATATGGGGCATGTTCTTCGAACTGGCGGCGTCGCTGAGAGGACGTCGGCGCACCGCTGACACACGATGAAGTGCTTGCACGGCCGTGCAGCATGTGTCCGCATTTCTATTTTGCAGACCACGCAAGACATGTCAGTAGCTGGTTGGGCTTGCCGCGGTTGAGGGTTCGCTGGTGGCTGGATGGCGGCGTGAATGACGTTGACGTCGTCGTCCTCCGGGTTTGCTCGGAGCCCAACGTCCCGGAAGAATCCGTACGTTCCCCCGACGGCGTGTTGGGCGCTTTCCAAGAACGCCATCACAGCATCAGGCCCTGGGTTTGCGTCCAAGGAGTCGGTCGCATCTCTAATCCTGCGGCTGTTGGCAAGGTACTTCTTCTTGGCAGCCCTCTTCAAGACGATGTGGTTCCGGTGTCGTCTTAGCTGCTGGCTCTCAAATGCTGCAGTCTTCCCGAGATTCGCTGAAGACAGAAAATAAAAAGATTTAGACAATTAGATTCGGGCATCACTTGGCTCAGTTACAAAATTAGTCAATTAATAAACTGTTAATGTAATTTATATATTTTTTTTTAAATTTATGACACTACCGACACCAGGGATAAAAGCTCGAATGAAATTAACAATTCAACAAAATATTCTCAATAAAAATAACAAAATTTACAAGTCACCATAAGCCGCTCTACTTCATTGAACCCAACTTACTTATGAATGTCCAAAATGATGGGTTCGCCTGCCCAATACGCTCCAACAGCGTCCTGTGGAACGACTCCACGTTATTATTCGTCCGGCGCCTCTCTCGGTAAACTGATAAGACGTGGACACCTACGCCATCCAGCCACTGCCTCTTCAAGTATACCATGAAAGCACGGAACTCGTTTTGGAGATTGTTCTCGGTCAGAAACAACTCCAAACAGTGGTAGCCCTCGATGATTTGGTGGCTCGGTAGCAACGGAAGGACCATGGACATCCTAACAAACTGCGCTGCGTCCGAGTTGGTCGTCACCAGAGGAACCAAACCCAGCAATTGGCATTTAGTCCAAATCGCCTAGAACACAGAGACAAATACAAAGTGGTAATTATAGGAATGTCTTCGTTTGTTGCCAGGACTACGTTGGCCTAATCAACTGAGCATAATTAACAGAGCATTGAAAACCCAGTCCTAATACTAATAAATATAACGATTATTAAAATATGGAAAGCGATTTGAATCTCAAGACATTCGACTTGATGGGTAAGATTAAAAACGTGACACTTACCTTGGCAAAGTGAAACCAGCAGCCGCTCTGCTGAGCCTGGGGATACACATTCCGTATTGCAGCCAGCAACGATGCCTCGAAGTCACTCATAGTTCTTCGGGGGCTTAAACCAGGAGCCAGCACAGTATCCACGAAGTTGAACAGAAGCTCGTAGGCAGTTTGAAACTGTTTCGAATTCAGAGCTTTCTTACAAAATAATGAATTCAATTTGAAATATGAAACTTTTATAATTATTGTTCAGTTTATTTCATAGTAGGCTATATTCTAGAACATAGGCAAAATCCTACGAAAACCGCTCATCACAAGTTATACAAATGATTGCCGCAATTCTTGGAACTTAGTGTATTTCTTTAAAAATTACCGAGAAGTCTACCAAGTAGTACTTAAAAAGGAATAACGTCAACTCTGAGTTGGCGTTCTTCCACTTTCTTAAGAAATATTCTAAGTCCTAAAACCGGAACAACGCCAACTAGGAGTTGACTTTATTCCGGTGGAAGAACGTCAACTCACAGTTGGCGTTATTCCACTTTTACGAGAATTCTTCTAAGTGCTAAAACCGGAATAAAGTCAACTCCCAGTTGGCGTTATTCCGGTGGAATAACGTCAACTCAGAGTTGGCGTTATTCCACTTGTAAATTTGGTAAAGTACTTTCACCGGAACAACGCCAACTCCGAGTTGACATTATTCCGGTTCATGAAAAGCCCATGTCACACAAGGGAGTTGGCATTATTCCAGTTGGCGCTATTCAGGCGACTCGAGGATACAAGTGGTATTCTGTTTCCATTCCACTGCCTGCAATGGGCTTGAAGGGTGCATCCTTATTTACATGTTCCGAGTGTGCTTTTGTAGCTGAATATTTACCATGTGGTAAACCAAGGCATGCAACATGTCAGTATTACACAGGTGTGTGTAATGTCCCTTGGATCCATCTTGATCGTTATTGACGAATTTTATGATTTATTTATCTGAATCCAGTTCTTATCGCTAATTAAGTGAGTGGTTATCGTATTTAAAAGTAATTGCTTGGAAAAGCCGCCAACAGAGACATCTTGGTATCGCATCTTCAGTTTTACCAGTGACGTAACAGAACAAAAAAAAACAGAGGCCCGTGTCAAGTCTAAAAGAATCGCTCGCTCAATCAAATATCTTAAGGTGATACTAGCGCTCGGCCGTTTTAGAAAATTGATAGAGAAAAATTGTTTCATAAGTGAGTGTAACTTTTACAGGATGTTCACATGATCAGTCTGATTGTATATTAGTAGCACTTTTTAATTTTTGCTTATTGCATCGTTAATTAGGCGCCGGTTATTCAACAAAACCGCGCAAAACGATGAAATTTGCGATACGATTGGAGACCAAACCCGTATACCAATTGATCTCAAATTTTAATCATGATTAGATGAAAGACAAACTTGGGGTTATCCCTTGGCACATTTTTGAAATTTAATTTTATACGGCGCCCAGGGAGACGAGAAAATAGCTAATTTGTCACCAAAAATCCACTAATTATTACGTATTAACGAAACAAAAAATTAAAAATGTACCAAGGGATAACCCTAAGTTTGTCTTTTATCTAATCATGATTAAAATTTCAAATAATTTGGTCTACCCATTTCGTCTCCAATCGTATCGCAAAAAGTGTCTACAAAAAGCAGCAAAATCGCTCGCGCTTGCAGCACCTTAAGTTTGTAAACCCCAAATAATAATGACAATCACTTAAATTATAACAAGAAAAATGAACTTTTCATTCATAAAAATTAAATTTGAATGTCAACAATTTCAACACAAATGTACCAATTTCGGTTCATTTTAATAATGTGTTAACATGTTACCTACCGTGTCCATGGTAACACATTGTTATTGCCATGGCAATGCACTAAACAATTCATGAAATTTGAAATTTGAAGATGCAATCAATCTTTGTAAATCCATTCTTTGAAAACTATTCATTACAACAAAAGTAATACCATCTCTGCACTTTCATTGGCATTATTCTGAAATCTAATTTAAAGGAAAATTCGCTCACTTCCTAGCTATAATTTATTGATCAACATTGAATTATTTCGTGGTCTTTACTGCTAACAAGCTAATTTTCTTTATCTCAGTCGGTAAAAGCGCCTTCCTAAAGATACTTGAAATGTTTCAACTGTTCCTTTGAACTCGATCCGTCTTCCTTCTTGAAGCTTTTTTCTCCTTGAAAAACTTTGCATGCGTCGCTTTTCAAAAGCTCCAAAGCTCGTCGAGTGTGAAGCTATTTAGAGGGGATGAAACAATAAGAGGTTGACGTCAGAGAGCGCGGTTTGGTCAAAAGGGTTGTTTGTGGGATGCATTCTTCTAGATCTTCGAGATAATCGATTGTGTCCGAGGGGTGGCTTTTCATTGCTCTTTGACTCGCGGCCAAAGCGTCTTGTGTCATTCTCACGGCCTATAGAGAGCTGTGATTCATGCACACGGCCTATAGGCAGCGTGTTTAGACAACAGATGGCACTGCAAAAGTACAGACAGAGCCACCTAATCTGTGGGAAGGAAGCTTACCTTTTGGCAAGGCGTCCAAGTCGCTGCAGTTAGGTATATGTTATGTTGCTGCACATATTACGCATTATCAATTCTTAAAATTTAAACAAGTTTATCTAATGTTTATTCGCCTACAAAATATTAATAATAAAGTGTTCACAATTTCACTGAATCTGATCACAATATTAATTTGCGCGACTAAGTTCTGATTCCGAAATATTTTGAGTACATTTGTTGACATCTGATCGGTTGCTAGGTCACGGCCAATGAGAAATAAAACAGTTGACGATCTTCCCACAAAAGTTGCTAATTTCTCTCACTCGTGGCGAACACTCGGTGCCTATTCGAGAAAATAAGGAACACAACTGACCTCTGGTGGATTTTGTGGTACTAGGTAAATGGCGGCTATCAAGGGCGCATTTGCATAAATATAAATACAAATATTTTATATAGTTGTTTGTTATGGCCAAGAAAGTAAATTTATAGCTTAATATCAATTTAATTTGTTTTTTGTTTTTTCACTGCTTTATGGAAACACGAAATGTAAAAACAAACAAATTAATCTGTGGACCTGATAGTAGCCATCTTGCCAGAAGTGGCTCCATCACGTATCACTTATTTGTGGGAATAGAGAGCTGTGATTCATGCACACGGCCTATAGAGAGCTGTGATTCATGCACACGGCCTATAGAGAGCTGTGATTCATGCACATGGCCGTCTGGAAACTGAGTTGCATGATGAAGATGATGAGGTATTTCTCATCAGGGAGTTGACCAGAGGGCAATCCGGCTGATGCGTGTCTCCGACGGGACGACCTTCGAGCGTAATCCAAGAACACTTCATATTATCTGGGCTCAGGACTAAATATATTTATTGTATTGGTATTCTAAAGCGGATTGTGTCAAAATATTAGCGAATCGCGATGTGTAGAAGAGGGCCAAATATAATATCTTTGGCAACTTGGCAAGACTGTCTGATAAGCGAGCCTTTGTATTGCATGCAAATTAATGTGCTTTCTGAGAGTTGTTGGTCTAAGACCTTGGGAACAGTTGTAGACCTAATGATTTGTAAGTAATCTAGGTGCAATCCATATTTTTCTGTCGAAAACAATTTTTCTTTTCATGACAGATTTGTCTGAATTTTTTAAAAATCTGTTAAAAACATGCAACATTTTATAATTTGATAGGGCGAACGGTTCATTTTCACTTTTCAACCATTCAGAGAGGATTTTAGTAAAGAAAATTGGTTTGAAAATATTGATTTGATTCGCAAATCGCAATTCGCAACCATAACGTAGTGTATGTGTAGAGAGCGTCGTTGCTTCATAAAGTGCATCATCTCACACCTGTCATCATGTCGTTATCAGCGTGTGAAGCAGCTGTTCCGCAACGCCGACTGATTCGTGACGTTTTGTCGGAACTGATAACAGGTAGACGTTACGCTCTCGCATAGCTTCCTTCTGGGGGATAATCTCACGAGATAACGGCGTATTTAGTGCCGCCTAGTCGGTGTTATCAACTCACCCAGTTTGTCAACTGTCATATTATGTTACGCATTGGTGTTTCCTTCGCAAGGTCCACTCGATCTCCGCCAGATGGCGGACAGCCGGTTCCACCGCCTAAACCAGGTCATCGCAACCACTTCCACAATGTTAAATCAGTAATCCGCCATGTTTGTCTCCCACATAGAGGGAAATAGCGGCAAAATTCAAACGGTAATATGGAAACTATGTTACCAAGGAATATTTAAATTGAAATCAGTAATACGAATGCAATACATTAAGGGGAATGTACACTGAATTTTGTATCTCAGCTAATATAAGTGGCACAACCTTCAGATTTTAGAATCAAATAACAACTTACTCAAAAAAAATAAAAATTCAACCAAAAATTTTTTTGGACAAATTTTATGGATTTTATTTAGTTTTTATGCATAAAAACATACATCCACCAAATTTGCTAATCCTTTTTTGAATTTCAAAATACAAAGAACTACAAATTTTTTTAGTTACCAGAGGCACACTGAATAAAACAACGTGGAGTTTTTCTGATAAATTTACTTATTTTAGGAGTTAAAATTTGTTGAATACGTACATTTCTGATTTTACTACTTTTACCTATTAATTTGACATATTTAGTGCTATTATTTTTTTAAAATTTATTCAAACATTTTTAACTGATAAAATAAGTAAATTTATTTGAAAAACTCCACGTTGTTTTATGCAGTGTGCCTCTGGTAACTAAAATAAAAAAATAATTTTTTGTATTTTGAAATACCAAAAAAGGAGTAGCAAATTTGGTGAATGTATGATTTTAAGCAAAAAACTAAATAAAATCCATAAAATTTGTCAAAAAAAGTTTTTTTTTTTTTTTTTTTTTGAGTAAGTTGTTATTTGATTCTAAAGTTTGAAGGTTGTGCCAGTTATATTAGCTGAGTCCAAAATTCATTGTACATTCCCCTTAATAATAAAATATTATACAAACGGCAAAAGTGAAAATTATGAATGTATTTACAGTATTTAGGAAAATATTCATAATTGAATAAAAAATTAAGAAATGTAACATTTATTTTCCGTTATAAATACTTCGAAATTTTCATAAATATTTAGAAATTTATTGGAAGCATACCAAACCAACACCTCAATGTAATTTGGGGAAAAAGGATGTTCGATCACACTGGACAACAAAATAAACAGTGAATAATTGTCTTTGATAATGTATGGCGATTTAATCAAATCGAATGCCGAGATAAAAAATAATCATCACCACTCTTACAAAATATTTTTACATCGGACTATACTAGAAAATTATGTCAATAATATAGGTAATTATGACAAATAAAATATTAATGGGTAGTAATAATGTGTTCCACTCGACACATCAAAGACAATCGCAATGAATGAAATATAATTATGCAATGTTCACAATACCATCAATTTTAAAACATCACTTTCGAACTAAGAAGTAAAACAATCATGTTGGTAAAAGTTAGTTTGACTTGACACCCTGTAGAAAATAATGCTATATCTATTATCTACACTATAACTTCTGGTATAACTCTAAGGTATAACCTTAGAAAGGAGTTACCTACCAGAAAAAGTTATACGTACAAAGGGATTGATATATCATCAGGATACCTATCCAATCGCTCAGTCGACACTCGACAGAAAATTACACCACAATCACAATATTTAGGTAAGAAATATTGGTAACAATTATTATGTTCGATTAGTCACCTTGTAAAAAATCACACCAAATTCACAGTACCTATATAATATAGGTAATTGGAAACAAATAGTATTGGTAGTAATAATTTGTTCCATAAGTCACCTTCTAGAAAATCACTCTCAAAACAACTTATAATAATTTAACATTCATAAAGAATGTAAACAAGAAAACCTATGCAAACATGAATCTAGATAAATGATGAGGATATGAACAATGCAGAAGACACCATAGAAAATTACATTTCATAAAAATAAGTAGGTATCACAAACTAGTACATCATGTCTGTAGCAGGGAGAGATGTATAGTGATGCATGAAAAACCAATTACCTAGCATGATGGTTCACATGATGAATCATAATGATGATGTCACAAACTAAAATACTCAGTCGTCCTTGTCGTAACTAATAGGTAGGTAACAACAAACATGGCTAATACTCATATCTGGTAATCGTCGCATTACCACCTGGTACGCTAACATCATCATAAGAGATTGAAATTCGATTTGCACTCTTTGAACCGAATGCCTTCTTCCTACGAGACACCTTTGCCTTTTCTTTAATGTCCGTTGACTGCATGTGCAATCTCACGCGAATGAACTGCTTGATGACAAACGTTAGGGCTTTGCAATCTTCTGAACACTTTAGCAAGATAACATGGGGTGAATTTATATCTGTGATTTTACATAGAGTATGGGATAATAGGTGTTTATGGTTCTTACAAAACTTCAGGTGATGTGCTGTTATTTGTTCAATAAGCTTAACATACTGGAACATATTGTGGGATGGGTAAGTTTGATTTCCTTTACTTCTTTTGTCGATGATGACCTCCTCCCTCCTGGCAATTACCGACTTTCTTCTTACGCCAGACTGAATGAAGAGTTTCTCGCAGTCAGAAGAACATAGCTGGTTCCGTAGGCGAACAGTTCGAAGTACTGCTCCCAGCAAGTTGTTCAGTGCATTTTCTTCAGCAGCATCGCCATTGAACGGTGTATCATCAATCCGAACTCCGTATCTAGGCATGGGGCAGCACAAGCCTACATCTGCCGATGAACTTGATGACTTGTTTTTATTTGCATTGGAAAACAATGCTACGTAATGTTTTGCTCCATCATTGTCGTAGTTGCTGGACGTTTCTGAATGCTTTTCTATAAACTGTGACACCGTAATCAGTTTCAGTGCATGAATAGCTTGCAAACAACTTGGATGGTTATTTCCATGCCTACGTAGCACAGAGAATAAACTCTCCAAGCAGTCTTGATTCACCCGAGACGTAAGAAAGTAATTGTATCCCTCTTTAAATAAACATCTCTGCAAAGAAATTAGATTATTCGTGGACAGAATAAATCCAGACTGAACAGGCTTCCAACGACCGTCCCCAATCTTCACCTCTTTCATCAGTTTAATTGTGTCTTGCAGTTTTTTCATTTGAACATACCTTTTCTTCCTTGTTATTGCCGTTTTCTGGGCCCGACTGTTCATTACGTCGAACCACGTACGGATGTGACGTAAAAACCAAGCCGTGGCCAACGCCTTTCGACTCATCAGGTTCAATGATACGAGTGTCTCTAGCGCAGATGCCACATTAACTGAAAAAATGTCTGTTGCCATCGACACCTTCATCTTTTCAAATTGGTTTGGGTCTAAGTGCCGATCTGTCAGTTTTGGCGCCAATTTGAAATTGTTTTGCTTTTCTAGTTCAAGGAGTTGTTTCAGATACTTCACCTTCACTTTGGAATATGGCAGCTTCTCCTCCTGAACAGTAGAAGCAGGCAACGTAATTTTATGGGAAATTAGTGCCTGCTTCAGGTTTTTGAGAAGGTGGGGCACATCGGCAAACATGAAGAATGGTTTATCTTCATGCACAGGATGATTTACAACAAACTTTGTACAGAAACGTCCATTGTACAATCCAAAACCTTTCCATATCGCCTGGTTCTTGGGGCCCATATCACTTGTTATGCCTCGTACATTGTAACCGGCTTCTTCGACAGCCTGAACAGATTCCTTGATGAAATCAGTTAGGCTGTCGTCCCGATTGGTTTTTGTAAGCAAGTGATACCCAACCACTTGCTTCCAGTTGCTGTTTATACCTCTCACCATCACAACTAGCAACTGTGACGCCAAATCCTCATCAGTTGCAGCCGACCCCAACGTGCTGTTGCCAACATAACGTTGCATGTTATGGGCCAACTCCAAGCCTTGGGCCACCTCCATCTCATCAAGGACTAGCATGCAATCTTTCTCTCTGGCATGGCATGACTTCGATTTAATTTGCAAATAAAATAAAATGTCCCTCAACAAGCCAGGGCTGAAATCCGCCTTTTGAAGCTTGCGGCATATTGTGCTGTAGGATGGCAATGGATACCCTCTCTGAACTAGGAACTTGTATCCTTTCCATCCTACAGCATACCTAATCTGAAGGGCTTCTTTTATCATCTCTGGGGAATACTCAGATACTTTTTTGCCGCTTAATAAAAACTTCCGATGGTTTTCACTTAAAAATCCCAACCTTTTGTTCACATTTGCACGTAAATTCACATTCTCCTTTCTTGACTGCGCCAGTTGTTTCTGCAGCCTCCAGATGTTACGTTGGAGACGCTTCTTCTCTAAATCACCATCACGGTCTGCAGTAGCGACTTCACTGGGGTCACAGGCCTCAGCAGTTGACGATGCAAGGCTGATAGAGACGACGGTCTCCTCCAAATCCCCGTCATGGTCTGAAGTAGCGTCTTCACTGGGGTCACAGGCCTTGGCAGTTGATGATGTAAGGCTGTTAGAGATGACGGTCTCCTCCCGAGATGCATGTGGAACATCAGTAGCAAGAGTGGGAAGGTCATCCTAAAATTTAGAAGTGGATTAAAATCAAAATAAAACTAATGTACCTAATTAATTAATTAATTAATTACTAAACCAAGCAAATCCCAAGACATGTAACACCCTTATTAAAAGTCTATGAACTTTTAGCTACACAAAAGCTTTGACTTCGACACTAGTACCTGTGCTTCATTTTTCTAAGCATTCATGATGTTTCAAGTCCATATGAACAAGACATTCTACGAAAGTAGGTAGGTAGGTAGGATGCATTAACATTTACTGCAGTGCAGACCTCTATGTTGATTAATTAGTAATAAAGTATGTACTCACCACAACTTCTGAAACAACATCATCTTCCTCTGTGTACTCCCACTCCGTGACCGACCAGTTGGCAGTGCTGTATACAGGAACCGTGTCGCTAGTGGCGGCCTTGGCATAATGATGATCCTGCGGCACATCATTGCCACTTTCTTCTGGAGACAACTGTGAAAGCAATAAAACTAGGTACAAAAATACTCTCAGAGTAGGTAGTTATTCCCATTGTTATCAAGTTGTTACTTGATACCAAGTAGGAACCTAATTTAAAAACTATAACAACTGTTTCCCATTCAGCCTCAGTAGGTAGAGAATTGCAAGCATGAAGAGCAGACCCAAAGTTTAATATCATTCAAGACAATAGTCAAGAACAAACTACCTAGAAAGAGAATTCGCGAATTACTGTAGACTAGAATCACGATCCTTACACACATCCTGCTGATGGCTTTCACCGTGGTTTTTCCTGAGCTATGAAAAGAAAAGCAAATGCTTGGATGCTCTTCCAATATTACCACTGATTTAGATGCACAACAGAACAATGCAGAACGAAATTTCCATACAAGTAGGAAATGATTGATAAGAGAAATGGAGAAGAGAAGAAGTGACATGGATACGGAAGATGTTATGACTTAATTGTTGAATACAATCCTCTTCAAGTGCTCAAAACAATACCTCTACATTAGGTAGGTATTATTATTACTTGGAAAAGTGAGAAAATGCTCTGTGTAATGAGTTGATAAGCAAGCCTTTGTATCGGATGTGAATTGATAGTCATGCATTTGCAAGTTTCTTCTCTAGGTACTACAGAAACCAAATTTTTGCCAATTTGCATTTTGTGGATCTAGAGTTAACAAAATGGGGTAAATTTACGATATGTGACTCAAGCCTTCGTCATTGTGGGACGAAGAAACAATGCTAGAATGAAGGGTAATTTTACGATAAGCGTCTTCAATCTAGAATTGCTCCTTCATTTAACACGATCAAGGTCAAAGTGAAGACGCTTATCGTAAATTAACCGAATGAAGTCGCCTATTACCCAAAAGGTCTTCATGCTACTTACCATTTCAACAGATCTTTGCTTCCTGGGTCTTTTATTTGTCAGTAATTTTGGAGCGTTGGGAACATCGAAGAGTGTGGGTACTGCTATACGTTTCAGTTTTCGCTTGTCGCTATGAAAACTCTCGTACTGGGAATCTTCAAAATGGATCTGAAAATAATTAGTATTATTAGAGTCCTTACCTTAGCTAAACATTGCTGTGAACATAATCAAGGCAAAACGCAAAAAGATATTGTTTAGGAAGGTAATAGCATGGCATAACCTTCAAACTAAAATTTGTCTTCACTCAATAAGAGATTGTTAAAAAGTACCTAGATAATCTTCTAATATGTAGATCAAGTTTATAAGCTTCAGTGAATGTAGTAAGACATGTAATAGAATGGTAACATGACTGGTAGGCAAGTAAAAAGTAAATATACTAACCTCGCATAATCTTGAAGATGGTTTGGGGGTCCATTTATCCCGCCGGCAGTTTTGCAGCCATCTACTTTTTCTCCTAGGAGATGTTGGGAATGTAAATAATCTAAAACCCTGCCTAGAATGGCGAGTGCAATTCGGTGCTGCACATCCAGTCATTTTATAATATAACTCGTAACTTTCATAAAAACACTACACTCGTAACATGATGACGGCCATGAAAATCACACGTGTGGGCTCCACAATGGCTTCTAATGTGCCGGTGCGACGACCTTGTTTAGCGGTTGGCCGCTTGTCCGCTAGGCGGAGATCGAGTGGACCTTGTTTCCTTCGTAGTGTGTTCAAGAAGGCGGTGGTGAGAACTGCATTTGTTTCGCATTTTGCACGTGTGGTTCAAGAAGGCTGTGTTAGAGACTACACGTGTGGTTCAAGAAGGCTGTGAGAACTGGATTTCGCATGTATTCAAGGAAGCAGTGGTGTTGGCCATGTTAAACAGGTGGGATTTGTTGATCGACGTTTCACTGAATATATTTTAGGTATATTTAGAGAGCAAGTTTACAAGATGAATACAGACTTGTGACTCATCGTTTTGGTATTTGTTTAATTGTGTATGACCTTGTAGTGAAGTCGCACATTCTACTAAATTAATTGATATCACTCACTTCGTTCGAATTTATTTGTATGGATATTTTAAAGTTTTTAAAATAGTCGAGAATTGTATCGAGCAAGCTGGCTCAGGCGCTAACCCACAGAACTTGCACTCCGTTTGGTCCGGGTTCGATTCCCGGGGCCGTCCTTCCTGACTGAGGTTTAATCGTGGTTTAGCTCAGTCAGTCGAGAGGCAACTTTCGGGAAGGTTCCTTACTAGTCGGCCACGGCCGCCTCCTTTCCACCGTTTATCCTTACCTCATCATCATTTCCCTATCCAATCCAAATGATTCATCCGTCGCCATTTGCCCAGTTGCAAAACCGGGTGACGTTAAACCCAATTAAAAAAGAGAATGTATCTTCTACAATGATACACTCCACATTTGTAACAACCTGACAATTTTGAGTTATTATCATCTAATGGCGTTGTGAAAAGAAGTGGGGAGTAAGAGCACTGGAGGGGACACCCGAGTAATCGGCGCCCATCAAAGTGGTAAAATATTCAGCGCCGGATCGCTTCTTTGGCGACATTTGCGAGTGAGGTTTAACGATCTCCTGATGATTGATGTCTGTTGCAGGGACGCCGACAACACGTTGACGTCTGATGATGAGGCCGGCTTCAGTTCGGCAGGGACCCGCAGGCCGGCTCCAGCAGCACAGTCGTCAGGCGAGAAGAGGTAAACACTTCCCCAGCATCCTCATCATGATCTCCAGCTCAAGGTCAAGGAGGGGTTCCTCGCGAATTAGCCTCTTCCGTCAAATTGTTTCGGGCGATACGGACGGAAATCCCACGTTGATTGTCTAAAATAAAAAAAAATAGGAAAAGTACGAAACTTTGTAAATATTAAAAAATATGACCATAAATTGACGAAGAAAGAAATACCTAGAATAAAAATATATGAATAATGAATATTGTATGTTGAAGTACTGGCTGCGACTTTCTTATGCATGGTTTCGTTTTTGTACGAAGCGTTGCCTAAAACCCCTCTGCATTTCTTGGGCGCACAATCATCAAGCAAATACATAAGCACAGAATTAGAATGGTGAAATATAAAGTTTTGCATAAGGTTGTTTCCCGATTAGTGGTGTCCTGTCGCTCTTGGATGGGATGGGGTTATTATTTTGATTACAAAACATAAATTTTTTTAGAAGAATTCCTAAAAACAAAACAAATTGACTTCCATTCGAAAGAAAGTTAAATGTAAGTTTGAATGAATGAGCTTGCATCTTGTTTGTCAGCGGAGTGTTGATTCAGTGATTATGACGGCCTGGACCCTGACTTCAAAACGTTCAGCTCAAACAGAATTAACAATGTTTCAGTTAGCGATGAATATTGATGAAATCGTCAAGCTTGACGAGGCTTTTCAATATTCCAAACCACAATGTTCGACATTAAGTAATTTTTAATTTCTCTGAACTCTTGAAATTGTTTCTCGTTATTGAGCGGGATAATTAGTTCGCGGTTAGACGTCGAACTTTGACCTCTCCGGAGTCCCACTAGTGGCATCTCGACGCCGACGCCGACGGCGCAACCCCCACCCCCCCCCCCCCCTCGCCCCGCGAACCCGGAAACCTGGAGCCCGACGTCCCAGTCGCGTTCGATCCTTCAGTCCCGTAGGATCGCCGGGACGTGGAGGAAGTGTGCGCGTGTCGGTGATATGCCTTGTGTTAGCGACCACCACCACGATGTTCACGGTCTTCTGGCAATGTTTGTCATGGTACGTATCTAGCGGGCGCTGGATGTCGCCGCAGTTCACGTAGCAATAGTTCCAATAGGCTGCGACCGCCTCCTTCACTTCATCGGTGGCTCAACGCTCTGTGTAACGCCGCGCCGTTGACAGAGAGCAATCGTGCTGTAAAATACTCTTCTTGAGCACAACTCAATAATTTGCAAGCCAAGGTGCAGCACATAATGCTTTCTCGATCAAACAATATATTTGACATGTTGACAAATATTTCAAAATAAGCTTAAAAACGACCACGGAAAATTTGAACTTGATCGGAAAATCGCATCGTTTTTACTTTTCAATAAATCCGAGAATCGAATAAAATATGTACACTCCTCCAAATAATAAACGGTACTTGGTACAAAACGTATTGGCTGCTGGGCCGGTTCCTTGACAATCAATCCTTGTTATTATCAATGAAATCAGAGCTCACCTAAAAGAGGTAGATAATGCGTTAGCACTGACTTCATGGGATGGTGCCGTCAAACCTTAATCAGCCAATTCATTTTCTTTCGAGTACCTACCGTTTATTATTTGGCCGAGTGTACGTGTCAGCTGGTAGCAGTTTTCTTGCGAAATTTCGGATAAATTGGTTACGGATTCTCGGATTGATTGAAATGTAAACGCGAACCGATTTTCCGATCAAGTTCAAATCTTCCATGGTCATTGATTGAGACAAACATTGTTATCAGATTTTACACATGATAAATCGTGTAAATTGGTCGATAACTTCAAGAGTAAGCTCTTCTTTAAGCTCATTTTGAAATATTTGTCAATTTGTTTGATCGATTTAGCCGATAATTGGTGTGCATCCAAAATCATAAATAGATGTCAGTACCGAGAATGATACGATATCGCTCGTCCCACATAAGCTGTCGAGCCGTCTATAAAGACCCGGCTCCTCCACCGCACAGATCTCTCGGCAAGATGCGAGTCATTTGGGAAGATTCCGCTCGGGAATGGGGTATTCTGGTTGCAGTCAGCGGAGCCGAAACAATGCTGTAATCAGCGAGGCGGAGCTAAACAGATATCCTCTCATCTCACACTCGGATGAACTTCGAATAAAACAATCAGCACCTTGTCTGGAATATTAATTGACTGGGATTATCAGATCCCTTTCCAACCCTTACGAGATGAGAGTTCGTAGTTTATGAAAATACTCGCAATCATTTCTCAAACCTGCGAGACTAAGATAAGGGATGTTTCAGCAATATCTTCCAAGTTCACGTATAATTTCCACCGACTTTTAACCCTTATTACCCCAAAGTGTGGCACAGGGAAAACAATCTGGGTATTGTTTACACATATCTTTATTTAAAACGCAAATTTCGTGCATGTATTGTAGAATGACTGTATGACTGTATGTGACTGTATGACTTGTTTGTGATTAATTCAGAGTATGATTTCATCGTTATTTTTACCTTTTTACTTTTCAACCAATCAGAGTATTTTGCTAAAAATGAAACATCTATAGTTCATGTTGGTGCATATTAGTGCATGTGCCAAGTTTCACATCAATGAGCTGATCTTCTTGTGACCCAAGTGCTGCCGACAAGAAAGAAGCAACCTGAAAGAGCTGGTTGAGTAGTACTCTAGTAAGCTCAACTTGTGGACTAATAATAGCTTGTTTTGTTTGTTTTCAGGCTGGACCCAGCACTGACCACGTCGATGCCGAGTCAGACACTGCTTTCCATGGAGTCGAAGAAGGTAAAGCCATGTGAAACTTCGAAAACTTAAAAAGCACTGCCTATTGGATTATGATTGTATTGATTCTACGCCTTCTTTAGGCGTTAGGCGTATAACTTCATTGTTTTCTCAACCGACGGAGTATCAATTATATTATTATTTAGGCAACTATACGTAACAATTCTTATTGAAGTATGTCTCGAAGTATGTATAACTTTGTAGAAGATATGAGCTCTCATTTTCCACTGCCTTTCTGCTGCTCTGAGTAACTGCTAGTGTCAGTCATGATTTCACCGCCTTCTGGTATCGTTTTATCAGGCTTTATTTTATCCTTCAGCTTCAGCTACTGACTGCTCCATTAGGCCGTGTATCGTTGTCCAACCGAGTTTTTGTTCAATAGTTGGCCAAACTGCAGTGCAGAGATGGCGTGTCGCCGATGATTTATTTCTCTTTGTTTTTGTGCGCTCTTGTCAAGTCGGTCCTCCGAAATCACGCTATTTCCCAACACGAGAGCCAAATGCCTAAACCGCCCCATAAAAAAACACAACGCTAGAATGGGATCTGGCAACCCCGCAGAAATTTGAATAAAGGAATATGTACCGTTTTATATAAAGCATTCTAAACCTATCCATCAAATATTGAGTTACTTATTTTCCTTGGAAACTAAAGTTGATAGCATTTATGAACGCACGCAATTCATCACTATTTATTTTTCCAGCTAAAAAGAACCTCAAATCTGTTTTTAAAAATACGCGAACGATTGAATCGAATGGGTATTGAACATTATCATGACGGCACGTAGTACTAGATGGTAATTTGTCATGCAATGGCTTACAGCGGGGGTTCGTTGGGGCAGAGTATGTATTCAGGTCATAGAGAGCCACCCCCACACACACTTTGCCCTGCGAATCAATAGGTTTACCATCCCTTCCTCCTCGGCCATTGACACGGTGTGTACCGGGGAATCAGGTGAAGGTCGTCTTGATGTAAGGGGTGCGTGGGTGGTTAATGATTCAGAAGAGGAGGTGCTTGAATATACTTTGAATAGGTGTTCACTTTGATTAAAACAAAACGTTGCCTTTAGGCCATTTACGTTCAAATTTAGTAGGTACGTAGCACTTGACGATAACTTAGTATATTCTAAGCTGGTTACAATGTTAATACATCAGCTAATAAAGTACGGAATGGTCTAAAAGTGGTAGGCAATGAACATGCAATACTGAATACTAATCGGTGAAATCTTACGGAACTAAAAAATTGGAGCCCAAGGTACGACGAAAACGTAGTATTGTGAACGTGAAGACGTTTGTATTTTTCCAAGTCAACTTTGATTAGTTTGAATGCTCGGATCGCGCTGACATTTTGCATTATGTAAATACCTCTTGCCCGGTTTGTAATATAAATAAATGTACCTATTTCGTTGAAAAGACAAAGTGGTTGGACAAGGTTGAAATTTCGCAAGTTCGTTGAAATTTCGCAAGTTCGACAATACCAACATTAATTTTTAATGGTCGCATCGTAACAGGTACCCGTACATTGCAGCAAAGCAAACCAGTAACAACGTGGCAAACATCTTGGCACCATTGTTCGGTATTGACATCTCGAATCTGTAAAACTTTCGACTTTGTTTCAACTTCTTCCCCTGACCTCGGTTGACCTGCCACACGTCTAGACCGCTTGATCTGACCTGGAGAGAGTTGCCAAGGCCGGGCATCGAACAGGGACCATTAATCAGCTGTCTCTCTTGTTAGTTTGTTTTACTGGTCTATTTCCATCTCCGTCTCTCACTCATCGCGTCCATAACTCACTCCATTATACCGGCAAAGTGCGTCGTTCCAGGCTGTTCGTGACATTCCAGACGCAACACATGTCAAACATACGTAATCCGGGTTCTATTCCCGATGCAGCCCTTTCTGACGGTTCAAGCGCGTTCCACACAAAGGCCAGAGAAACAACCCGTCAACTCATCAAAACTCCCTTGCGTAACACCTAAAATAGACTCGGGTGTTTGCGTAACACCTTTAATTGACCTCTTTGTGAACGTAGGACTATCCAAAATCATCTTGCCCACGAACCATGGCACAGTTACATGATGGAATCTAAAACATTTCAAATGTCTTAGGGCCAGTATAACCAAAGTTAATCTGAGCCGGATTAACTAAATATAGGACTAAATTGGCGGCACAGCCAATCAGATACCTCAAAATTAGTGAAACAATTGCATTTAATCCAAAAGTTAGTTAATCCAGCACAATTTAACTTTGGTTATTCCGGGCCCAACATTTTTTAATCGCGTTCAACGCACTTATTTGTTTTTCCTAAAAAAATTAGGTAGGTACACAACATCACTCTTGACTATGTTTTTTCATGATTTACCTCGTGAATCCTACACTAAATGCCTCGACCGCCTCCTTCCCAATCATGTTCCCAATCATCTTCATAATAATTATAAGCCCAGGGGCAGAGCAGTGCGATGTAAAACACTACTAACATAAAAGTCCTACATTATTAAATAATCCCAGCGTTGGTTTGAACACATAGAATAAAGAATAGTTTGAACGTGTTGCATTGTGTTCTGCATTGTGTTCTGCATTGCGTGTATCATGTCTGTGTAACATTCCGTCTCATTGTAAATAAGCACTTGTTAGGTATTACACGGCTCTTGACGCCCAGCACCCAGCGTGTGAACTATCACTTGCAAACATTTATTACTAAATAGCGGGCATTATGTCATGGAGGAAGATAATTTATGGAATCAGAAGGCTGGAAGAAAGAGGCGAGATGTAAATTGAGAAACTTTATGTCGTTGTCTCGTTTTCTTCTCATATTTCACAATGTGGTTTTGAGTAAAAACGCGAATCTCTTTTACCTAGAAGTTTGCGCGGCAATGCGGAAAGTTTTCTTCATTTGTACAACTCTTCTTCTTTCAGTCGTCGAAAAGGCTGCGATTTGAAGCAAAACGATGTTTCGGCTAGACACTTTTTCGTCCTTCATAATATCTTATTTCTTATGGACATCCAATCCGTTTTGTTCTTGGTAAGGATTGGAATATGCCAATCTAGGTAACGTTTACGTCAACTTATAAGTTTTGGACAAAATCTTCTGCTATGGTTAAAAAGTATCCGATTAACCGATTAAGTTTGAAATTATGAATGGTCGTTGATACCAACATTTTATTATATTTCAATAATTTTTGTCTAAATCTGCCACGATAACGTAAGGAGTCATTGACATTATAAAGTTTATTTTGAAACAATGTTGTCAGAGTAAATGTGCCGCACATTGTTCACTTGAAAATTGACCAGCACCTCATGCACAACATTATACACGAACAAAAAAAAAATCACCTGGGTTTTCCTATTTGACTTGAAAAAAATTGTATGGCAGATTATGCATTTCATTATTATGAAAACCTACATTTTGACTTCCCTCCCACGAAAGCTTAGTTATAACTTTAATTCAAATTTTAAACTAAACCAAATTCGATGCATAATCCCTATAAATTTCTCATGTGTATTTTCATAACGTCTGTGGCTGGATTCCAAGTAGAAGGGCTGCGATATTGTTGGCTGGACGAATGCCAATAGATCGCTGTACAGGAGTTGACAGCCACGCTCTTTATCGCCCGCATTGCATTCTCTGTCACACAAACCGGGCAACCTTCTTCAAACTTGTTTTGCATTCATGTGCATTTTGTCCCAGACTGCAGACAGGTGAAGTCAAGAGCCCTTCTCAGGGGTCGGGAATTATCACTATACCCGTGGAGGAGGTGTGAACCTGGGACCACAGCTGACAGAAGAGGACGCATTTAACACATGTTTCGGCGGTATTTTAAATTTTTATGTACCTACCGTGAAATATTAATGTTTTATATGAAAAATTGTACGCTTGGGTGCAAAAGCAAGTATCTGAGAAACTTTAGTCTAGCCGGGGTTGACGAAAATGTATGTGCCAATATAAAGTGCAGAAAGTAAACTTTCATTATCTAGTTTCATTTCGGAGTTTTAAAATTCGAGCTTATCCGGGGTCACACATTAACACCGATTAACACGAAGGTTTCGGGTAAAACGCTCAAGTTTGTCAAACGCTTCTTTGTTTGGGATTTGCAAATATGTCGTGATTATAATGGCAAAGCGCGCCGTCTCGTTCTTAGGTATGGATCAAGGTCAACTTTTCCCCTACGCCGGCTGAGATTGTCCGAACATTTCACCAGATTACAGGGAAACCTGACACAATATAACAATATGCTTCTTATCAATACGTATATGAAATATGTGGACATGATCTGATCGTAAACAGAATTAATAATATTTCTTTATCAAGAGCCAGAATTTGGTTTCCGAAAAGTATGCTGTGCTGCCGTTAGAATCTCGAGCAGAAGCCAATCCCATTGAAACGCGTGTAATGTGTGTAGAAACGCGTCATGTGACTCCAGCTAATGAACCCCTGTGTTCCCTGCGTTATCGCCCATCAGCCCGACTACACACACACAGGTTGGATTCCTGTATTGACTGCATGCAGCACAATGAAGCGAACTGTTGCGACATAGTAATTGAATATCGAAGGCTATTGAGGCGTCGGGTGGGAAACGCTGATCCACGACCGGGACGCTGGCGTGGGAGTGAAACCGCCCGACAAGATCGCCTCATGGACCAGATCTAATGAGACGGAACACTCGCTCACAAGCGAACAATTATCAGTTCGCTTCCCATCAAGTGTTCAGCTATGATAACAGTAGACGTTTGGAGGTGTCGCGTTCGATGTCCGTGGTCGTCCTTCCTACTGAGGTGTATTCACGGTTTTCCTCAGTCACTGGGCAAAAGATGGGAAGGTTGCCACGACCGCCTCCTTCCCACTCACATCTTTACCATCTTTGTAATAACGCATCCGTCGCCATTAGCCCAGTTGCAATGCACAGTTAAACAGCTGAACTCAGTGACAGTTCTTCAGGGACTTGGCAGAATTTAAGTGATTGTTTTTCACATGGAATTCATAAAGTTTATGGTCCGGCGCGCCATTCTTTTTCATTTAGTAAATATCCTTGATTCTTGCGCAACAAAGCGTGAATGTCACCGAACTTGCAATAAGTCTAGCTTGAGTCATCATCATGCAAGCAATTCAACTTCAATATCACTCAATATAACAAAATGCTCCACAAACTCTTTCAAGCTTTTACAAGTCAATTTATGACATCTTTAACCATCCCTGTTATTTTTCTTTAAAATTCTGTAGTCCCCCACTGACCAGCTTATTTTTACCTCAAATTATTAAAATAATAAATGCCGCGCAAACTACGTCACATTGCTTAATTATTCATTTGGAATGATCGCATGCAGCGTTTTCTCGGATCCAACTACTTATTATTTTATTAGCTATGTTTACCACTGCTATCACTGCTCTGCCTGAATGATTATGATAGGGCGGACGAAGACAAGAATGGGCTAGGATGGATGGTGGGTAGGAAGTGTTGAAGCCTATAAAGGGACCCGTTGCCCATCGACTGAGATCAACCACGAAAGCACCTCATCGACCGCTGGATTCGAACACTGGACTCCTGCGTACAGCGCCTGAGCCAACGTGGTCTGCTCTGTGATGAGCAATACGATCTCCTCGGCCAAGTATCAGATGCATGTCGCGTTTTTCATATCTCCTCGCATTTACATACGCGTTCCAAGTCATGAAAACTTGCCGCAAGTACATCATTCTTCCTCGGAATGTTTCCATACTCGATATTTACATATTCTTTGGCATAAGTTTTATCGCTGCGATTATCTGCTAACGACACAGTGAAGTGCGTCGTTAAGTCGGAGTCGTTCACGCACACGACGGGCGGCGCACGGAGGGCAGTTCGGAGTTCCACTTCCCCGAACCGTTGCACACGGCTTCTTGGGACCACGTGACGTGACGTCACGGGAGGGATCGATAATCGGATTATAGTCGGGAGTTGTAAACGAGGTTACTCGCGTCGCGGCGGCGTGGCGGCGTCCCGACGACTCCAGATCTGCTCTGGAACAATCCCATCTCATCCCGTCCGTCCTGCGATTCCTGTGACAACATTGCCTCGTTATTGCTCTGTCTGGAACCGACGACCTGATAATAGAATGGGCTTATACTGATAAGGGCAATATCCAGTATTTAATGCTGCAGATAAGATAATTGATTAATTCATCATCTATTTATTTACTTTATCGGATTACTGAGTGACTGAAGATTAGTCTCTTCAGTTCCCTGAGCAAGATTTCTGCAAGAATATGACGTGTATGTTTTTTATCTGCTGAATTCATTCTTATCCCGAGTTTTCTCTCTGATTGAAGGATGCAGTGGCGTATCCAGGAATACATTAATAATAATAATAATGTAATTTATTGAGCACATAAAATAGGTACATAATTGGTCTGTATTCAACAATCGAGTCGTTGATCTTCCATCTTCCATCTTCCATCGTTGATCTTCCATGGGCGTCCGCAGGATTTCTGCCGGGGGGGGGGGGGGGGGGGGGGGGCTGGGTAAAAAGGGTCCCCAGTACAAAACTTTGGTACATTTTCTCAATTCCAAGCATTACGCTTTGTGAGACAAATTCACTTTCCTCGAAATAGGGCAAAACAAATTCGTAACTTTTTTCGGTCTTTTTGGAAATCCAGGTACCGAAGACCGAAATCCAAAAAGCACCTCCACCGACCAGCCCTCCTGTGGACGCCCATGGGAAGAACAACATTACTCAAACTTTAAAAGAAAGGAAAGAATGACCAAATAATGACCATAGGACTAAAATAGAAAATAGAACAAAGTCTCTCGTTCTAAGTGACGGAAAAAGCACGATCTTCTAAATTGCTGAAAAACGTCACGTATGGCACCGATCAAAAGTACATGTTTAAATACGTATAAGAAAGTGTGTAAATGTCACAGTAATTTCATTTGTACACATAGACAGTCCTGACAACGTAAGAAAAACAGTGTATATTTTTTCTTGGATCTGTGCTGTTGCCAACTATGTCAATGATTTTATTGTCTGCTCGTTTTATGATGCTTATAGATTTTGTGACCACTCGATAAAATATGGCAACAACAAACCGTAGAAAATGTCCATATAGAGTTTCAGGCGGCGATTAAGGTATTAGTAAATTAATGTGTAAATGTAATGAAGTGTTTGTAGAGTGAGACAAGAACGTGGCTGCTGTCTTATTTCTGCAGATTCACGTGCAACTAAGTGCCATGTCCTGTTCCCTGCATTGCCTCGGGATGTGTTGTGATGTACTGCTGGTTGCAGATGAGCCAGGCGCAGACGGCGGGGCGCAGGAAGAGCAGTGGCAGCGGCGGCTGGACGCAGCAGGCCCTGCGCTCGCCGATAGTCAAGAGGCCCGTGGCTGCGCCCGTCGCCCTGCAGGGCTGGCTGCACAAGCAGGGCAGCGAGGGCCTCATGCTCTGGAAGAAGAGGTGGTTCGTGCTCTCAGAGTACTGCCTCTTCTATTACAAGGGTGAGGACATTCATTATTCATCACAAGTGTTGGGGAAGTTCGTTTTAAGAACTTTTCAAAAGTTTTGTTCAGGTAAAACAAACTTTTCAAAATATCAAATTGCTTTTGACCTCTGAAAGCAAAAGTTCAAGTACAGGTTCAAAAGTAAATTTTTAAATTTCTTTAGTGAATTTTTAATTGGCATGCTGCACACTTCTTTAGCAGATGATTGATTTCTGGATGTGGTATGAATGAATATGAAGGAAATTAATTGGTTAATTATTAGTATTAATTAATGCCACTCAAGAGGTATGTTTTTCCTGTCTCTACTTTCAGTTCCACCAAAATGGTACAACATCTGCAATTAATGCTTTTTAGGTACCATTTGAGAGGCAAACAAATAGTGGTGAAAAGTAGAGACAGGCGAATGTCAAAAAACAACTTAAAATATGGTGCTATTCAACATATTTTATTAAAGGAGGAAAATGACAAACAGACAAAATATCAACAGAAAATAGAACTTGACAAATTTCAAAAGTAGAAGTATTCTATGTCCAACTTTTGCAATATCAATAAATTAAGACAATAACACAGTGGAACATAGGAACAACAAACTGATTTCTGCTGTACTTACATGACATTAGACAAAATTTGACAGCTAATTGGTAGAATATAAGGAGGGCACTCTGAAGAAAAATAATAAATATGTAACTCCAAACAATTAAATCGATTCTATCTGCTAAGTTACCAGTGTACTTGGTATGAGTCCAAGTCTTTGGTCTAATAGTTTGTCTTCCCCCAGGATCTGAAGAGGAGAAGCTGCTGGGGTCGATCTTGCTTCCCTCGTACAAGATCTCTCCAGTCTCCTCCGACGATCGCGTCTACCGCAAGTTCGCGTTCAAGGCCGAACACGCCAACATGCGCACCTACTACTTCGCCGCCGACACCCGGGAACTCATGGTGCAGTGGATGAACGCGTTGAGTCTTGCGTCAATACTTCAGGTGCAGAATACATCCTCAGTCTTAGATGTAACTTGACTAGATTAGAAACTGTAGAACTTTCAAATTCTTCATGCCTTTTTTCATACAATGTTGTATTTACACAAAGAAACTTCTTACAGAATTTTAGCGCAGCTTTTAGCTCAAGATTATTCCTAGAACATATAATATAATTCAGTAATATACCTGAACCAAATTTCAAGAAAATCACAGCTAAATATTGTCAACCTTCTATATTGTAACATTGGAGCCATAAAACCGTTTTGAGTAAATTTAAAGGCAGGTATTGATGAACTGATAACTAGATGAAATGGCAAACTGATGTTCAGGTCAACTCAGATTGTCGGCAAAGACAGAATCGTATGACATGAGCTATAATATGACGTCTCTTTCAGGAGGGCATCAACTGGGAGGAGCAACGTCGAAGTCGGCCCAGCATCTCCTCCCTGCCGAGCAACGACGACAGCGACTCTGGTTTCCACGGTTACCGCAACACCGCCATGTCCAACGGCTGGGGCGTGCAGAAACCCATCGTCCACCAACAGCCGGTGTACGCCAATGCCCCTCCCAAGCCGAGGAGACTCGCGGACCGAGACGCGATGTCATCTCCGGAGTCATCACCGGAGAAGTGCAAGACTCCCGACAACGACTTCACTCCCAAGACTGCCCAGCCACAGCAGCCCGTCGTCATGCGCAAGGACCGGGACCCGCGCTACCAACGCTTCCCGCAGCAAATGGTCCAGCCGAGTGCTCAAGTGTTGCTGCCGAATGCCGAGCGGAGGACACCGGACACGTACGGTCGCTCCAACTCGA
Source organism: Leuctra nigra (assembly GCA_934045905.1). NCBI lineage: Eukaryota > Metazoa > Arthropoda > Insecta > Plecoptera > Leuctridae > Leuctra > Leuctra nigra. The sequence continues at coordinate 3,462,272 of OW203764.1, read as the reverse complement.
CGACTCCCGTGAAAGTGAAGAGCGGAGATTACGAAGATATTTATCACAATGCCACGGGGCAGATTTACCGCCGGCCTTCGGGACAAGTGGCATACTTCAAGGGGGCCGGACCCCCAGTCCCGTTTCCCCAGAACTATCCCGTGGAGGTGGTGCCCAGCGGTCAATACGGACAGAGTTACTACCGCTACCCCACTCAGGCGCCTCCTGCTTCTTCCCAGGGGTTCTATCCAACGACCCCCATTCACCAGAGTGTTCAACCTCGCAGGCCACACCCGCCTCGGCCTCACAGTGCAGACTTCCTAGAATACGACGCTCGGAAATACGAGCAGATCATTCAGAAGAGCATCGAGACTTCGAGAGATGTGGTACAAAACGCCTACGTGTCTAAAAGCAACTTGCCTAGACCCAAGTCGAGCCTCGACGTTATCAGTCCGCAAGACACAACCGTCAACGACTATCATTGGTCGGAGGAGAGTTACGCTCAGAAGATGCGTCAGTCTGCTTCGTATCTCCACACACCTCGAGTTCAGCCCGCGGTTCAGACCGAGAGAAGCGTGCAGCAGAGGCGCTGGAGCGAGCACAGCGATGGCAACTTCACACGAAGCGCCAGTGCAAGGCTGCCGAGAGGTCGCTATGACGACGAGGAAGAGGACTCTCAAGGAGAGAGGCAGAGGTCGACGTCGGATGTGCGAGAGAGTGGGGGAGAAAAGAAGATCCAGCAGGTCAGTGCGTGTTGCAACCAAAATAAAAAATTAGCAAGAAAATATGAAACAACAGTTATCGTTTATTTTTTATTTAGTAGTTGTTATTAGCCATGGAGTCGAGGCCCTGCAATGCAAGTTTTATTTAGTTCACAAAATTTCAAAAGTGCATATAATCAAAACGAAGACAAACAAATATGTAATTTTAACCAATTTCAATATTAGCGATTAAAACGTGAGTATCCGTGACCAAGATCATGCGTGATAAAATAATCATTGCATGTAATCTCCAATTAATTTGTGTAGGTAATCCTCCTTTCTGTATCCTGAAGGTTGGATAAATATCTGTGAACTGAGGGACATCTGCTAAGATGCAAACTCACATCTTATGATCTTTCTCACTTGAAGGAGTACGAGCATAATTAATTAAACAATTTCACTCCTGAAGATTTGAGTTGTGTAGGTACTATGAAATGTCCACTTTAGAGAACAGACACATAATTATAATAATCATTTTCTGGCCAGAAAACACGAGCCCCTTCGAATTTCATTAATTGACCACTAGAACGGGGCGGAGTTAACTTTTGTTCGCGTCTCAGCCGCTAGGGGGCAGCTTTGTCGTGGCCCAAGTTCTGCCGGCCAACAAGGATGCCGTAAGATTCCTGCAGCAACTTACGTGGATAAAATCGTTAAAAAAGTTATATTGTTTTAATCAAAGTTATTTTATGAAGTATGTAGGCAAGTAGGAAGGCCATTGGCTACTCAAAGAATGTTTTAGTTTGTTGGTGAGTGGATATTATACCGAGATATGGACTTCAGACAAATGTGTTGATTCCTGGCTTTTGCTAGCGCGGGAAGCTGAATATTTCTTACTCTCTACATTTATGTAAGCAATCTATAGGTACCTATACTAAATAGGAATAATTCACTGGTGAACGTTATTTTTATTACGGATATTTATTATTCACGGATTTATTGACGGTTTGTTGATTATTTCTACATACCTACCTATACCCACCCACTTACCTACAAACAGTTTGTTGGTGGTATTTTTTACTCTTGTAGGTCTAAACTAGAAGTAAGTAAATATTTTCGTCTAGGTATGAAGGTATGAAGGCATTGCACTTGGTAATCACCTATATAGCAGGATGATCAAATGAGTCAAGTTAGGGAATTATGTACATGTATAGGGAATTAAACAGCAAATAAAACACGGTCGCTTTGCCAACACAGCAAACAGCCGTTCGTTCAATCGAATTCTTATAATTCTCTCTTTTCTCACAGCAATGTTACTAGAAAATCTATGAAATGTTATTCAGGGAACTTTTGTGCTGATGTTACACCCCGACACAACACATTTCGGTACCATTTTCGCCACTGAAATACGATTTTTGAATCAACCGAACTGACTTCCCTATGTGTTCTAATGGCGCGCGGCGACGAGCTGGCCCACAACCATGTTCCCGCCACTTGGGTCACGTGACTCGTGACGTATCAGGAGGCGGAGCGTTCTAGTGGTTAATTCCACACACAGTCTTCAATCTTCACTTTTCGATAATGACCGAATAGCAGAGGGGCAATTAAGAACCCTGACAGCTGTCAGCCAAAGAGAGAGCATTTTTCAAGCTGTTCTCTATTTTCACTTGATAGGATGTCCGTGCTTTTTAATTAAAATACATATAAAATAGAATTTCTGGAAAGTATTTTTTATGTTTATATTTAAAAATTTTTGATTCAAAATTTAAATATTTTAATAATTGTAACCTTAAACGAAGTGAACACATTTTATATGATTTTCTGGAAAATGATTCTTGTATTTCAATGAATATTAACTGGATAAATGGTGTGTTTGCAGCGAGAGGAGTCGATGAAGCGGCTGCTGGAATGGAAACAACGTATGCTCCAGTCTCCGCTGACGCGCAAGTCTTCGGGCTCTTCGTCGCGCGGCACCGCGCACAACGAGCTCTCCAAGTACTACAAGCAACAGGTGTTGCGCGAGCTGGCCAACCAGGAGGCGAGGAGTCGAGACGGCACGAGGAGGAGGTCTCATCAGGAGGTGACCTCCAGGAGTCGGAGTCAAGATGGTCGGAGATCGTCGACGTCGCTCAATCGATACACAAACTACTCGTCCGACGATGAAGGTATTGTCACACTATTTAATATATTCCAGCCTGGAGGTGGTATACTATTTATTATAACCTTTTTGTGCCGAATTTGAGTTTATTGGTTTAATCTCGCACTTAACTACGCAATTATTTCTTCTACCATCTTGGATATATATATAATAGTGGTTGTAGTGATCAGTTTCAATGAACAAAGAATATAGAATGATTGAAAAACATCAAAGTTTAAATAAATGATATCTATGGATTTTAGATATTACAAGAATTCAGATATTGATGATTTAATTACTTTTGAAAAAATTATGTTCTTCACACCTAATCTTGCTGGTCATTTTTTTCTGTGTTTTAATGTGACTATTACCAGAAAAGAAAGTGATATCGATATATCTGATTCAGATTTTAATTCATGATTAGGTACCCAATAATATGTTCATCTACTTGCATTTATTTTCCAGAATCCCCACAATTTGGTAATTCATATGTTTCTTTATTATTTTTAATTTTTATTAGTACAACTTTATGAATGTATCCAGGAGTGGATGGAATAATTGAAAACAGGAAATAAATGTGTATTTAGGTATAATTTTAAACAATAAAATCATCTTTGATATGATTTTTAAAATTTACCAATGTAAAAAGATCATAATTGAAAATCATAATCATTGAAAAAGAAAATATTTGATATCATTAATATAATAAATATGTATGGAATTAAATGTATTTTGTAAACTGTGGTTATTTCTTTCTTGTGTGGTGTGGATGGATCAAGGTTGAGACAGAATCATGTTCATGTAATAATAGCGATGTGGATGCTAGGGCTAATGGCTACAATAATTCTAGTTTAATAATTACCTACCTATTCTCATTACATCAAATTGTAACAAATGCCTGTGCAATATGTAATTAATTAGATGGGCAATAACTTAATTTAAATCTTAATTTTCCACATTCTAATCCTGCATAAGATCTTGGCATGCTTATGCATTGTATGGTGCCTATCTTTATTTGGCGAGCGGTTTACGTTACGAGAACTGTTAGGAAATGGCTTCGCAGATGGCTTGCATGACGGAAATATTTAACAACAACGTGTACTATAAATCCTGCCTGCTGCTTGCTGGGTTCTTTACTAACACCGTCGTCACATCGTTCTGAAATCCTCCCCGCTCTGACTGATACTTGAGGTGGCATGGAATTAACTCATTAATACACTGCAGTTGTGATAAATAGCTTAAAATTATTTTCTAGCATGTTTCAAATTAATCTTTATCACTAACTTTAATATATTTTCTTTGGAATGGTTTTAATATAACTTGTATTATGGTGGTGACTGAATGTAATCATAACACTAACATTAACACCATATTGACCATATCCAAATGTTTGAAATTCCACTTGTGTTTGGCCCCCCTGTTTGTTCAGAGCTGGGAGGGGATCAGCGCAAAGCCCGGAAGCGTTTGCGCCGTCCGACACAGGCTGTTCGCACCACTCGACGCCACCCCCACGCCGCGCCCGATTACGAGAACATTGCGCTCGTTTACCCGAAAACGAACCCCAACGTCATCATACGAGACCCGCAAAACAGTCCTCGGAGCGATTTTATCCGACCCGACATGGATTACGGAGTGGAATACCACTTGGATAGCGTGGCTCAGCGATACGCAGACATCTCCAACAAGAAAGCATCTCCGGACATTCCCTTCGAGTCGAAACCAAAGCGGCAATCCCCGCAAGTTCTTCCTCCGAAACCTCACAAGCCTGCGGTGAAAGCAGACGGTGCGATGAAAAGACTGGCAAACAATGACCGATATCCCGCACCGGACGACAGCTATTCCAACGGGAAGCATTCAGATAGCGGTTACGACACTCTGCAGATCGGGAAGATGATTCCCGAAGAATTGCTAGCGTTCCAGAGAACAGACTTCAGAACTGAATCAATTTGTCCTGTTCAAGAAATACCACAGAAGAAGGAGGACAAGATTCTAGATGAGACTAAGATTGTGAAGGAGATATCGTATCAGTATGTGACTTCCGGCGTGGACGTGAGGAAGAAAGCAGATTCCCCACCCAAGAACATTGTTCAGAACAGAATCAAGGCTTTTGAAGACGAAGGAGTTGTTCGTGTAGCTACGAACGTTACAATCAAAATGCAGGAGCCTCTAAAACTGTCTCCACCATACCAACCTAACGAAGCGCACGTTTCCTGCCTTCGTAGTCCTGAAGTTGCCAAGAAAGTCAGTCCGGAAGTGAAAACTTCATCTCCGGAAGACACCCGGGACTCGAGCTTCGAGGCAAGGGACAAGAGGAAGGTTCTGGATACCAACAAGAAAGTAAAATCAGTTCGAGATCTTTTGGCTGATTTTGAAAGGAAGTCTAAACTTGTGAAGGAACGACAGGCAGCTGAAGAAGAACGGAGCAATGAAGGAGGACCTGGTAAGAGATTCGTGTTCAGTGATACAGAAACATTACTCTATGACACTTCCAGCGACACAGAAGGACACGAGGTCAAGAAGAGGTCATTGCCAATTCACATCCGTGAGAGGTCAGTGTCGAGGCTAGGTCCAGTGATGAGTGACGATGACGATAAGGATGACGAAGTTGCCGCAGCATTGGGAAAAACCGATCAGTTTTACAGCTCGTGTCGCGACATGGGACGAAGCCGAGACCTAGACTTTCCCGGAGAACGTCGACGGAAGAGGAAGACTTCCAAAGCAGGTGCGACAGTGGACAATCTGGAGGCCATCGTCACTCCTGGGTACTTGAGACTGAGCATGTCCGAGTCCTTGGGCACTCACGAGGACGAAGCAAGCGTCGACTCTCCCACCGGATACCAGCAGACGGAAATAGACATCGCCATTGACGAAGCTGTGGATACGACCGAGGAATATTACATGCCCATGACACCATCGCGTAAGGCCGTTTTGGCGCCACCGGACGCCTTCAAGAATCACTCCGCTATCATGGAAAACATCTTCGGCTCCGGCATGGAGCTGGAAGAGAGCTCCTACGTGGAGATGACTGAACATGGTGGTCGCTCGCTTCTGGCTCCAGACTTCAACTCCAAGTTCGATCTGAAGCGATCCAACGACACCTACTCGACCCCCGACAGTCCCCGTTACTGCGAGATCGGCAAGGCCGACGCATCGCATTACGAACATCTCTACAAGGCCTCCACGCAATACGAACCTGTTTACATGGAAGTGAGTCCACTGATGGACATCTTGAAGGCAAGAGAAGAGACCGGTAAAGACTCTGAGGATGTGAACACGGCTAGCAACGAGTCCACACTGAAGGGCTCAGCTGAGAGGTTACGCGAAGAGGCTCTGGACATCCTCCCTCCAACTCCTCCTCGAACAAGTCTGCCAGACATCTGCGGCACGGCGCAGAAGACTTCCGACCGAGACAGTTCGGACGCCGATGACGAAGCGTCCAAGGACCTGGACTCACTCGACGCCCCGCGCCACCCACGCTTCAGCCTCTCGGACACATTCCGTCCGGCATCGTACTACTTGGGCGTGAGCAGCGCGTTGATGTCGGGTCTTAGCGTGGCGGAACATCACGACTCTTCAGACAGCGACCTAGTGTCTCCTCCGCCCATCCCCACCAGCGCACCGCCCCTGGACGACCTTGACACATCGCTGGAGCACGACGCCTCCATGACCGACCGCAAGCTGTGGAGCAAGTCCGCCGAGAAGCTGGTCAGCGACAGCGACAGTGAACGACTGTCCAAGCGGCGCCCGGTCTCAGAAAACTCGGGATATCTTCTCGATCTCTCGTTTTCTCGACGAAACGGCAGCGACCTTGACTCTATCGGAAGTCGAAGTCGGCTTGCGATGGATCTTGACGACGGAGTCAACATCGATCTGGATCAGTATCTTGAGGATCTTCAGGGGAGAGATGCATTCAACGTGGATCTCTACTCCAAGGATAAAACCTACGGGTATTACAGATCCTACCAGGACAAGCACGGACTCAACGAGAACTTCCTGACGGCTGATAAAGTTCCCTCCAAGACAAAGCCGACGCAGAGCGATGTGCAAGAGATCAGAGCGTCTCCTCGACTGCCTCTCCCTCCTCCCAGTGACGAGGAAGCCCTCTATGAGAACCTCCAGATGATTCTTCCTCCCCCTCCAGAGCACGCCAGTGATCCTTCCGACCAGGACTCTTCCTCCTTGAGATCCCACAGGAGAGCCGACTCTGAGCCAGTTCGTCCCGGAGGCGATGAGGACTTGCCAGCCGGCGCGCCGTATTACTACTCCGACCTGTTGAAGACGGAGGAAGACAGCTCACCCCGAGGTCATCCCGGATATCCCTCGGGATCTCGGCACAGCTCGCGGATCAACTCCTTGAACAACCAGCGTGACACGGAGAGGAACCTGGCCGGGAGGCGCCACGACGTCGGCAGGAAGGTCAACGCCATCATCAGCTATCCGCAGCAGCTGTCTTCGGAGGACGAGGGAAGGCTCCTGGCCCAGGAGTTGACAACTCGTTTCTTGGACGCCGCTGACAAGCGCGGGCAAGTTGACCAACGCAACATCTACCAGGCCGACACGTTGCAACGTCGCAAGAAGGACGTGGGCGTTGACGAGAGCTTGCAACGCAACCTCTACCCTCACGGCTTGCGCGACAAATCTCTCCCGACCAACTCGCGCGTGGCGCCAGAGTTCGCCGGTGCGCAGAGAAGAAGCCGGTCACTAGAAGGTCTTCTGGACGACCCGGAGTTCCTGGGCTTCAGCGAACAGCGCGCCGGCTTTGCCACCTCCATGATCAATGTGCCTCAGTCCGTGACAAACCCTCGGCAAGTCGCGCCGCCTCCATGCGAGGGCGGCGACCTCTGGGAGGAGGACGCGCTCTGGCGGGAGAGTCTGCGTCGCGTCAGCTTGAGGCACACCAGATCCCTGGATGACCTCGACGACAGAGGTCGAGGGAGGAGTCAGAGTCGGCAGAGCAACACCAGCGCCGCCACGTCCTCTACATTGGAGCCCAACAGTGGCAGGAGGAGCGTCGACGTGCTCTCGGGGAGGAAGATACACAGGGAGGTGACGTACGTCAATGACATCATGGTCAGAGAGGGCGGGAGGGAGTACGAGGACGACTACAGAGAGGGGAGGAAGAGGATCAGAAGAAAGTCCCATGGGGAGGACGTGAGGGACGACGGCGTGCACTATGAGAGGTTGATGAGGAATTCAGAGAGTTTGGAGAGGACGAGAAGAGGACAGACTTATCTAGAGGGCTACGAGTGGGACGAGGACAGAGAGACTTTTAGGAAAGGAGGCTGCGACATCGAGGAGTCCCTCAACGAAACACAACAGGCTTTTTTAGAGGAAGCCAGCCTTCCGCCTCCCGCCCCTTCGTTCGAAATCGACCGCGAGAAGCTGCGCCAGTGGGACCTTATGTCCAGCGCCCCGTTGCGGGCGGCGCGGGGGACGGCGGGGGTGGCGCCTGGGGCGGCGTCGACACACAAGACGGCGGCGGCGGCGGGCGACGATAACCTGCCGCCCAGCTCAACAGGTGAGTCATTTCCTCGGCTAGTGGCTGTCATCCACTTGACAACGCCGCCTCGAGCCAAGTGCTCTGTCATGGACGCGGATGTCAAAGCGCGAACTCACATGCTGATTGATTGACAGCTGCGACGACAAATATTCAATCAGGCGCGATTAGAAATGAACGATTCTCCTCGTTTTTCATGAAGCGAAATCGGACTTCTGTCAGTCATTGTTAAAAATGTCAGTCACAGGGAGAAATATTCACAGATGGGGGAACTTTTTCGTTTATTATGATTTTTTCGTTTAGTGATTACCTGACAACAAATCACATTTTGCAAACCTCCGTGGTTTGTGGTGCTCGTTGCATATTCCAAATATTTGCATGGATTTCAGTTTCATTAACTCACGTAATCTTTTGCTTTCGACATGGATTTACAAATGATTTAACAATGACGATACCTGCAGAGTGTGTTAAATAATTTTACTACATTTACGTAAAGAGGAGGGCAAATGAAGACATTTGAGGGAAAATAACGGGAAGCGCGCGCAACTTCAAATGGAGTTTTTGTTTTGAGTTTTGTGTTCATAACAATATTGCAAAACACCGAGTGCTTGCGCGCAACTAGGCACAAAACTAAAATGACCCACCAAAAAACGGTAAATTCATAAATTGTTATGTTATTCACGTTTTGAGGACGTATCAGAGCTCGTAATGTACCTTCGTGAATAGATTATTTAGTTTTCGTAAATACTCGATTTTTTTACATTTTGTAGTGTGCTAAGAACCTCAGAGATAGAAGGCCGGAAGTCTATTTTCTCGATTTTGCTTTACATACTTTTGGAATGATGTAATCAAACTCTTTCACTTGCCATTTGAATGATGTCAACAAAATATACAGTTATATTGAAGTATTCTCTTACACAATGAATCATGTCACCGTCCGTTAGAAATATGATTGGAAGAACTAGTCTGTGGGAGAACCAAGAAATATTGGTTTATGCGAGCTCACCTCAAGAACCATTGAAACGGACTTCCGGCCTTCTACCTCGTAGATACCTCTTAAACACTTTCGAGATCCACGTACCCCATGCGCCTCTTCAATAGTTTTCGTAATTTCACGTCCATGATTTTAATCTGTGAATGCTTTCTAAGTGTACGGTTTAGCTCGATCCCCTCTACAAATACTCTACGAACACTTTGTCCGAGCGGTCTGCAGCCAAGTTTGAAGCCTCTCGTTAGGGGTAGTTTTAAGTCGTCTCGATGTAATAGCAGACAGGGGATCGTATTGCCACACTCTCCACCTCCATCACAAGCTAGACACACCCTCCACGTCGACCCTCTGTAGTCGGCGATGACTCAAACCACCCCCGCTGCTTGGAGGGGAGAACATCGATCCGATGCATTGATAAATACTCGTTACAGTCATAATATTGACGGGGTGCTTTTCTTGAGGATTGCAAGTAGCAGGCTTTTAGAACGGAGAGAGAATAGGGAGATTTATTGAACTGTTTCGTCGTGCCGTGGAATGTTGTTTTAATTATTCAGGGTGTCTAATGAGGTATTACTCGGACAAAGGTTGGATTATTTTCATCCCTCATGTTGTACAGAAAGTTCCATATCGTGCCCTACAGCTTGCTGAAGGGTTATTATAAGGGATGAAACAATGTTGCCAGATTTGTCCCTGTATGTAGGGATTTTTGGCGGTCCATGCAATAGCGGAATTTTAGACAATGAAAATCTATTTTTTCTCGTTGTTTAAAATGTGATATGATAAAATATGGAAAATTTATGAAATTTAATTTAAGGAAACTAAAAGCTAGCAATCGAACAAGTCATATCTATGCAGGAAGGAGTTGGGTAGATGAGGTATAAGCTTCTCTGGCAAAATTTGGCAACTTGTAAGAGCTCTTTGACAAGTGTATCGACTGGAATGTGAATTAGAGAAGAGAGCGCACCTAGTATAGATTATGCAAATGCAATTCCCATGCGTTGTGCATGCACATTGCCGGCGAGCGCACTTGCTGTTACTTCACTGACCTAGAGGGTGGCGGGTGCGTGCGGGGACACTGCTATGGGTTGTGAGGGGGGGGGGGGGGGGGGCGAGCGAGGGGGGACGTGGAATGAGGAAGACAGACATTGAGTCGAGGTCCGCGGCGCGAGTAGGACGTGAACACCGGGAATAGAACCGGTGACCTCCAACACGGTGGAAACAACTTGTCGGAACATGGGGGGCAAAGTGGCGGGACTTATTTGCTGCTGGACGCGTAAGTGACGACTTCAATTGTACATTTGCGATTTTAATTTTTTTTAATCGAGTTGTTGCGAAATATTGATGTTTTGTCGAAAGCATGTGCTGGTGTTTTTTTCTTCTTGAAACCTGCAGGAAAGCAATTACGGTGATCATTGGTGCGCGAAACTTCATTTCTGTGGTTAATGATTCTTCGGCGCGTCATAAAAATGCTATCCAACTGAAGGATGTCTTTTTCGATCGTAATTACGTTTTTTGTTCTCGGGAGATGACGGAGAGTCAATTTCAGTCGTCCGTCTTTTTTTCTCACAATCTACTAAAATAAATTAGCAATTAAAAGATAGATTTACATAAATGTTGGACGTTACAGCGAATGTCATTTACCGTTGACGGATGGAAAGTTCGGATACAAAAAGCCAACGTTTTTACCTCCTTATAAATCAAGAAACGTGTTAAATTAGCGAATGTGCCTACTTGACTGAAACCTGTTTTGCCGGCAGACAACTTGCTTGGTGCCTTAGCATGCTGAAGTGTAGTCAAGTGCATGGCGTGAAGCTACCACCGAACTAATCCAATAGAACACTAATCCGTAGGATCGATTGTCATTGTCACTTCACAGTCCAACTTACAAAAACTAAACTAAATTTATGCTCGTATTGTGGTTTATAAAAAAAACTTTGATTAGTTTGATTTTCCAGATACGTATTTATTATTTACAATAACACACATTATAGATGTCTGAACAACCAAACTGCACTTAGTTTTTTAATCGGAGCCATCCAGATAACATAAGTTGCATGTGACAACTTATTTTAGACGCCATCGTGTTGGCACAAATCAGAATAGCTGTTCTATCTGTGTTTTGGATATATTTTGACAATATCAATGAATACCTTTGCAAAGAGCTCCTTTTACAAAAAAAAACGATTTATCCCCATAACTTAACACTGACCTGTCAAATGCGCCAACCTAATATCTGTCTGCAGAGAGAATGTAAAAGAAGCTAAACAATGTACAGCAGATTGTATAAAATGTGTTGACAATCAACGCATGCGCTTCCTTGTTCCTACATGAGACAAGGTACTAATTAGTGATGAGTGAGGTTTCGTCAGTGTTGTAATTAGTAATCTATCCGTCCGGCTTGACTCATGTATCACATGTAAACACTACACGTACCCCACGCTAATTCATTGCTACACTGGAGACAAGATGACATGTCCTGCATACTTGCATGCATTCACAAGCATTGGCGCAGACGTCACTGGGATTTTGTCACAATAACTGATTCGAGATTCGATTTATTTAGGGGAAGGACGACTATTTCTAACTTCAACCGTTTTCTGGATTATGATCCGTCACGTTGAAGATAGATTGTATTTGTTGACAACTTGTGTAAAATCAAAAAGTGGTCAACGATAAATTATAAGAAATTTCATCCTCTACCTACTGCTTTAATTTTGTCTTATTTTCAACGAGACTGACAATCTCAAAAAGTAGTTTCAGGCGCTCGTCTATCATCTCTGAATATTTAAATTGAAGAACGCTGTTTTGTTTCTGAATCCATCCTCGTCGTGTTCTTCTAAGACTCGACTTGTCAAAACATCGTGGAACAACTAGCAAAGTCTACTTCTAGTAGATATAAAGTATCACGATGTCACGATTACAGCATCATCGTGTGTTTGAACACTTCGACACCGCACGTGGCGATGTGTTGATTGAATGTGGAGGCAATCATATCATTGCATTACACATTTAAACAGGAAATTACATTGTAAGCCCGACAGTCCGTTGTGTGTGCAGTTATTCAATTCTCTCTCAGAGACTTGATGTGGTACATCGACCACAGAACCCGCAGAATTGATGGGTGAAAAACACATCCTCGACGGATTTCTTCTTGATGCGTGAAACAGGGCGGAACTGGGCGAGCACTGGTCGAACAATGTCTACAAGGGGCGACGCCAATACTGTTTGCTTCATTGCATGCATTGGAATCAAACAGCGGCAAAGACCTATCAAAGATTTAACAGTTCATAACTGACGATTGTTTTTATTCCCGTTAATGGTTTACACTCGGAGGAATGCTCCATCGCTATTGATTAAATTACTATAATTTTTCTCGGCTTCTGAGAATTGTTTCTCGGTTTCGTGATTTGACACTACACCTTGGGCAGAATGTGTTGAATTTCTTGTGATTAAATAATCTGTTCTGATGACTTATTAGCGTATACTTGCATCACATAGTGAGCTCGGGGCGAGCCTGAATTCGGTAAAATCGTGTGTGAAAATCATGCATTTCTGCCTGGCAATGGTTCGTTAGTGACCAAGATGTTCTCTCACGACGGTGTCCAGCGATCGCGAACTCTCCAGACATTCGAGGAGCAAGTTGGAGCAGGCAGGACTCCGGGTTCGATTCCCGTGGCCGTCACTCCTCGTTGTTTCGCGCAGTCGAGAGGGAAAGGTTGCCACGACCGCCTCATTCCTTGTCTCTTCTTCAACATCGTCGTCGCCATGAACCAAGTTGTAGAATTTTTGAGTTTTTAATCCGATTTTCATGAATTCGACCCTTTTAATTACTTTGACGTAACAGTTGTGATGTAATGTGGATAAAAATCGGGCTAAAAGCTCTAGTAAGACACACTTGAACTCATAAACTAATTTAATTTTATTAGAGAAGTGACATTAGTTCATTGCTAGTAGTTTGAGAATCATTCCAGAAATCTAAATAAAAAACAGGACGCGTGTGGTTTCTCTAATAATTACATGGAATAACTTTGTGTCATCTGCGACGAATGTTGAAGTGTGTGGACACATGCCCATTCCCATAAGTTAAAAAGTCAACACTTGATTTCTCAAGCAATTGACTTTGCCCACTGACTTTGCCCTGTCTTTAATCAGCGATCATCTGTAGTTCAAGGACAGAGACAGGGATAGTTCAAGACTGCGCGATTTTTTTTGCATCCCCAACAAAATATAAATTCGTTTCCCATCCGAGATCGCGATGTTGCCGGCCAAGAGAGCTGCTAGGGGATGTATCATGGGGGATGTTAGGGGATGTATTTCCCTGCAGTATGATAGCTCAAGCTGGTCTAATACGCGATTGAAGAATCAGAATCTCCTGCATTCGATGCATCCACAGAGTCGAACTGAGTTTACGAAACCACAGTCTATTTTCGAGTCTAAACGACGTTTTAATTTACAGCAATAATAAACTCGAAACTTGTTTGATAGAGAGGTATTTATTTGTGCAGCTAAAACATCATCGATGCGTCTGAGCTGACAGGGTGCATTGCCTTCACAGTGCAGAGGAAAACGCTCTGTATAACGCGTTGATAAGCGAGTCTTTGTATAGCATGCACATTGACGATGCGTGAGAGCTGCTACTCTATAGACCTTGGAAAGCAGCTGTCAAGACAAAACTAGTGATTTCCATTGCGTGTCCAAAGTTAGTGAATTGTCGGTAACTCTTGAATGTTGACAGATTTGGATGAAATTTGTTAAATCTGATAAGATGTTGGCGCCGACCTTGCAAATTTGCACACAACTGCACAAGTGACAACTGCAAGTCACAAAATATCGAGTAGTCAGTAAGATAATAATTTTAGATTATCATTATAACGTTTTTTCTGGACTGATATTAAACTTTGAAAAAGTGAATTACTCGATGATTGTTATTTGCAGTTTTCACTGTTTTACTATATACAATTTGAACTTGATTGGAGGACAAACGTTTTTTAAAGACATTTTATTACCAGAAGTAATATAATTTGTTTCTAAAGTTTATTACAGTTATCCAGCACCGCAAAGCCAGCATCTGGCTTGAGTGCAGGGCTTATTTTCTAAAGAACATTATTGTGAGTGTCCACGATTTGAGATAGTTTGGTTGATCGGTGCGACCTGTACAGTGCAGACAAAAACAAATCAGACAACTTGCCGTAAGACTTCCATAAAAACGCTCGCTTAATTATGGCATAAAGTAATTATATCTAATGATGTGCATAATTTACCACACACTTTGTGCTTCTATCCCCCTCAAGGAAGGACAAACCATATTTTAAATTGCTCTATAGTCATGGTATTTATTAGTATCGGGAGGTAAACAAATGTTGCGAATTGAGTTTTTAGTTGAAACTAGAGTCTGTTGTTTCTAAAATAATGTATCGTGCAGTCGGTTCGGCGACGTTTTAGAAGAAGATAATACAATAGGCATGCTGCGTGAGAAAAGATTGCCATAGCAACCTACATAAAAGTATAGGGAATAAACAAATCTGACAGAGGCAATCCAAATATCATATTTAGAGTGATTACTTGTGAAAGAAAGATATTTAAGTAAGTACAAGTTAATAATAATACGCAATAGTTATCCATACACATGTTCAAGTTAAATATTCATCTGAGAAATATGATTTATAGCTATTATTTCTAGCTTTGACACATTTCCCCTACCAGAGCATCCTCCATTTTTCTACCACTGTGACGTCACGAGCATGATTCCTATTGTAAACGATGTCGGGAAATTCAAACTGCATGGATATTTATTTAGAAACCAGAGCTGCCCACACAATTTCGGGATTGGTCTCTTTTACTGATCGGGTTCACCACGCAGAAGCGAAATTAAATAATCTGGGAGGTATCCAAATGAATTTAACGTGATTTGACGAGTAACCTTTCCACATACTCCACTAAATGGTGTCAACCAGAGGAGTCCTTTCACTGTACCTCTTTCAAATGTATTGATGAATTCTGGAAATAAAACTGAACTGAACTGAACTGAACTGAACTATTTTTGCCGCCAGGAGTCTGCGTGTGTAATAATGACATCCTCCAAGACGGAGACAATATCCGCTAATTCCCGGCCCGCGTGACGTCCATCACAATCCCCGTGGCTTTATTGCCCGGCAAGATGCAATTCTCCGCAAGACAGAGTTATTTGTCTGGAGACGTGGCGCCGGTCTTCTCTGGACCAGTTGCCAGGCAACCGGAGAATCAACAGCTCATTAGACGAGAGCGAGAGATTTTCTCAACAATTTTCATTTTCCTCGTATTTATTCTGTAGAAAGCGATCTTCTCTTTCATTACATTTTGCATACCATACAAATGTATTTTCTTTATATCTTCGGCTATTCGTTTCGTAAGTTCCTACTTGACGAAAAAGTTTTCGAAGTCGACAAAGGAAATATTGAAAAAGACATTTCCAGTCTGCTGTTTCAGTTTTATCTTGCGTAAATATTTCATCTGAGTTGACAACGAAATGTCATAGTTTTGAAACTGTTCTCTGCTCGTACATAATCAAGTAGAGTAGTTTTGCTCGTGATACATCTAGATACATATAAAAAAGCAATCTAATTCGTAATTGAACTAGCTTACTTACAAACGAGCTACTTACAAAATGAGTTTGAACGTTTGGGAGGTCCCCGCCATGTAACAGGGATGCGCCAGGCAGCTCCCCGGGATGAAACCGGCATATGCCTGGCACATGCCTGGCACATCCCTGCCACATGGCGGGGACCTCCCAAATGTTCAAACTCATTTTGTAAGTTAGTCTGAACATTTGGGAGGCCCCCGCCATGCAACAGGGATGCGCCAGGCATGTGCCAGGGACGTGCCAGGCATATGCCAGTTTCATCCCAGGGAGCCGCCCGGCACATCCCTGCCACATGGCGGGGACCTCCCAAATGTTCAAACTCATTTTGTAAGTTAGCTTGAACATTTGTGAGGTACTGCCATACTATAGGTACTTGTTAAAATAACAAGTAGCTAGATAATACTAAAATTAGTTTGCTATAAGAACTAAGCATAACCTAAACTTAATTAGGTAATACCTATTCACCTCGAACTTCAAGGTTTTATTTTTTTGCCTGGGGCTTAACGTCGCACTGTTCTGCAGCGAGGCTAATGGCGACGGAAAAAAGGTTTTATATATTTGCAAGGAAGGAAAATAGATAGAAGTAGATAGCACTCCATTGCACCATGGAGTCTTTTTCTGATTTCGTCGTGACCGGCGTAATTCATTCAGAAGTGAAATGAATTCGATCGCGAGGAGAGAAGAGAGGCGCTCCAGCTGGGGCCATTCTCGAGTTGATACCGCATGTGAAAATGAGACTAGATGCGATACCAAGGGAAATCTTTTGTTTTATCAAAGATAAAGTTATGTGCTCATTTCCGCATGGTGAACATTTTCAACAAACTCGAGATTAGGAACCCATTTTTACATAACATTCTTAAATTTTTATATATTATAATAACATAACTATAGTGAACTAGTAATGTTATTCCTTCGTCGTAATAGCCCAGTGTTTGTATTACTATAAGTATAGTGATAACACTAGAAGTGCCAATCCCAGGCTAACATTGATTTATTTAAAAATAATACATTTTAATTTGCCTATTAGTTTAACTTCATATTAATCTTGTGGATCAATTATTTACGTGAGCATAACAGCCGCAACCTATCTCCTTTCAAATGCTCGTTTCAACTACCTATGTTTCAACGCACCAAACCTTCAGCTGCCATCGTGGTCCCTTGGATAGCGCGTCTGCCTGCCGCCTGGAGGTCCTGCCATCGAAATCACGTCTAATCCATTTGCGTTTTATTTCAGATTCTATTCGCAATTGTAATAATCTCTGTGAATATCTTGTCGTAATGTAATTATGATGAAAACCCGTGTAGATATCGCAATTATAGTTTACTTTTTACAGTTTAAATTCAAAATAACCGTTAATTTTAGGCAGCTGAACTCGCTGGAATGTGCCAGAGATGTACCTGGGAGGTGCCAGGCAGCTGCTGGGATGTGCCAGGCAGCTGCTGGGATGTGCCAGGCAGCTCCCAGAGATGTGCCAGGCACCTGCTGGGATGTGCCAGGCAGCTCCCAGAGATTTGCCAGGCACCTGCTGGGATGTGCCAGGCAGCTCCCAGAGATTTGCCAGGCACCTGCTGGGATGTGCCAGGCATATGCCTGGCACATCCCTGGCACATGCCTGGCGCATCCCTGGCACATCCCTGGCACCTCCCAAATGTTCAAACTAACTTACAAAATGAGTTTGAACATTTGGGAGGTCCTCGCCATGTAACAGGGACCTCCCAAATGCCACCACATTCCTCTCGATAAGGTTTGAACATTTGGGAGCTCCCTGTTACATGGCGGGGACATCCCAAATGTTCAAACTCATTTTCTAAGTAGTTTGAACATTTGGGAGGTCCCCGCCATGTAACAGGGAGCTCCCAAATGCCATATCCCAAATGGTCAAACTGGGATGTGCCAGGGGGGTGCCAGGCATGTGCCTTGTTTGCTGGGATCCATATTAGGATAATATTATATTACTTGATTCCAGTATCTCAAATTTTCTTATGTTTAGTATTTATTTAATTTTAATTTTATTTTATTTAATCTAAGTCAATTACTGAGTGCTACAAATTGTTATGTATTCATAGATATTATTATTAGGTATAGGTAGGTAAAGTAAAGGTTATATGGAAGATCAGGCCCAATGTCTGAATATCGCCTGTTTGTATTGTATTGTACCTATAATTTCAATGCAAATAAAGACACATAATAATAATTGGTATCACGTAGTTGTGTGTAAGTGCGTGCCAGTTGGATTGGACGCACATTCTTGTCGGGCCAAGCCTGGTCGTCGGCACAATGCTTCGCGGCGCGCGGCGAGCATGTGAACTATCCACTCCTCGTTGTGAACTACTTCATCCCATCCCGACCCTTGGTGCAATGCCAGAGAGCTTTATTGTTTCGTACAGGGTTATTTTTATTGCGGCTTTTCACTGCTCTCACACCCACTAGATCTACACTATCTTTTAGCAAATGTCAGAAACTTGAAACAAATCTTATCGAGTTCAGAAGTACCAACCAACCATCGAATATGCTTTTATGTCTCCAGTGGCGGCTATTACAGTGTGCAAGGTGTGACAATTGCACACCTGATCATCCAAGAAAATTATTTAAAAGTGCTCCCTAATTCAGGAAGTAGGAAGTTAAATATTTTGTCTAATCATTTTGCTCTCCAAAAGACGTAAAAATGCATCAATTTCAAACTAAAGATACAAAAAAATCCGGGGCTATGCGCCCCGGCCCCGTATCTGCTGGGGGCTCGCTCCTCTTAGAGTACTTTCTTCTACGTCCTTCTATGTAATTGAACACCTGTTGTAAAGCCAAATAGCCGCCACTGTATGTCTCCGATATCTTATCCGCAGCATAATCTCCATAAATGCCCGTGATTATTTAACTTCATCGAGATTTCTAAAATGAAGCTTGTCAGATAAATGTTGGACATGATTATGATTTTTCAACTAAATCTTACTCTTAGAGAGAAAAGGTTTATTTTGATAACTTACTACTTCCAGACTTATCGCCAGGCGACACTAAACATCAATTTTATCTGGCAGATAAACTGGCTTATCATTAGTATTAGAGTCATGACCTGAATAGCTATCAAAGCAATTAATTATCAAAAATAATTTCTTACATGACATTTTTACGAAACTTCAAAATAATGGACGCATTATAATTTATAATATTTCGTATATAAAGGGATCAACACAGAAATGCTCTGTGGATGGCACTTATATCTCCAAATTTTCATATTTGCCCGATTTACTTTTGTTACCAATTGCTGAAAAACACAAATCTAGTGGAGCGGTCGCTCCACCCAGCCAAGTCGTACTGTACACTCACACTCACTCAACATACCGTAAATGCATAATAAACTGAGGAGCAGACCAAACACTTTTACTGTAAGCAACAACATGGCATTTTCGGCCTACTGAATCTTAAAATTGGAAAATCTCACATTGTTGCGAAATATCTTAATTTCGAGCTATGGCCCACCCCACTACTTATACCAAATTCGGGAACAACAGGTTATGCCATTTGCGAGCTAGAGGGCCGTGAAATACGTAAAATTACACCACTTTCTGATTCTGATGATGATGATGATGATGATATCAGGAAACGTTGCTATCACCGCCACAGCCTAAACGGCTGAGACGATGGGGCGATGCCAAGCTAGGACGACGGGATCGGCCACTTTGGCGCTAGCGTCGAGGCTGTGCTTTTCAAATCAACGCATTTCTTACGCCACAGTCCGTATTTTTATGTTATATTATAAGAATTAATGTTGATATTTGGTTATTTAAAGAAATAGTGGATAATTATTAGAAATGATAGTGTAATAATGATATTTTGATCATATAATGACAGATCACAGAATTATTTTTGTTTCCAGTGCTCTCTTGAAATGACTCACTGCTTAATGGAATTTTGTAACTTCCAATTAAAACAATTGAGAGGGTGTCGCTTCAGATTGAAATAGAATTTGCTTTAGATATTGCACTATCTTCTTATTTTTACACATTTAATTATACTAGAGTAAAAAATTTATGTATCTAAACAGTGAGTACATCTTCTTACGCATGTCAAAATAAAGTTTCGCGAGTTTTAATTCTGAGTGGCACGAACAGCTTACTTCACACTTGTCACAAAACCGATGGCAGCACCCTAGCGGGAGATAGTTTGGCTAGTGCCCTATCAACCTAAAATTTTTACTACATGTGCACTTTTGGCGTCTGATGATACCTTTGTCCTAACGAATTTTTGTGCCGCTATTTTGAAACCGGATGTGACGTCATATCTAGAAAATGGCTGAACCGATCGAAAAGAAAATTGCGCCAATCGATTCAGACGGTCACCTATATGAAATATCAATAGTCGAAATAGAACTGTACTATTACCAAAACAGGAAATGACGGCATAAAAATGCAAAATCTGACTAAAATAATCTCTTATAACAATAACTACATATTAAGAAGGCTTATAATGTTACATAACATTTTATAGATACAAATTTTAGGTGGCAGTGAAGTCTGCCGCCATTTTTAAAACCGGAAGTGATGCCATAACTCGAGAACGGCTGGACTAATTGGAACGAAACTTGTGTCTTACTTTATAGCATATCATTTATGGCATATACATAGTAACAAGCACAACTTTTCTTAGCAACCAAATCAAAAAGGCGTATTTTATAAAGGCATTATAGTCTTTAGTGCCACAATATATGTTACAAGTTGTAAGAATAAACTGAAAAAAACGAATGATATCCCCATAAAAAACACTCCGTGTAAAAATACCAGCCAAGTCTCTTCAACTTAAAAAAAATAGAAGAAATCTAAAAATTCAGCACTGAAAAGTAGTGATATCAAAAAATTGGCCAAGTCAAAACTTTTCAAAAAATACTTGGCGCATCGTTTTTCTATGGGATTATAGATATATTTTAAGTATAGATGAGTATATTTGATTACCGACCTACTTCTATACTATTTATATGCACGATGCGCCAAGTAATTTTTGAAAAGTTTTGACTTGGCCAATTTTTTGATATCACTACTTTTCAGTGCTGAATTTTTAGATTTCTTCTATTTTTTTTAAGTTGATGAGACTTGGCTGGTATTTTTACACGGAGTGTTTTTTATGGGGTAGATAATATCTTTGAATACCGAACTACTTGTGACAAATTTTACAAACCAGAATCACCCAGAATCGGTTTATTTTCAATCTCCTGCCAAATTCTCTAGCTGATTGGATCAGATGATGGTGTCATTTGTCACAATTTAAATCGAATTAATGTAACATTTACGTCGGCTTTTGATTGCAGTCGAGTGATTTTCCATCTATTGTTAGCTGTGGACAGCTGGGGTTGCTGGGACCAGGCCAATCTCTTTCATCGCTCCAACTGTCGCACGCAAATTGGGTCATACCGCAGTTTCCGCTACATCTTCACGGTATCTGGCCGGAACAGAAAAAGAAAGACATTTCCAATTTCAAATGTGTCAAGTCGAATCTGTATCAGAGGCCATGAGAAAGGAACGAGAGTGGAACTCTGTTGGCGAGATTCCTCTCGTACCATTCGTACAATCTCATTCAAGCAAACTTGTCTGGCAGTAAATGTAAATACTTTCTGGACATGTTCACGTGTATTGTTACACATTGATTGATGTAAGCTGCTGGTAAATGCTGGAACTTGATTTTGAAAGTAATGTCTGTTGAGGAAAGATCCCCCTAAACAGCCACTTTCAGCGGTATACATTTGGCACAAAAGTCGCTCATTTTGCTGATTTTCAAATGCTTTTAGTTTTAGATGACATTTTCAAAGAGCAATACATTCAATAATTCATTTATTACAACATTGTCACTTAAACCAGTGGCGGTTTGTGGGTTTGTAATGTGGGGAGGCAGAAAAATATTTTATAATTACGTTTAATATATTAAACGAATTATAAAATACTATAGTAAACGCGTGGGCAGAGCGGCGCGGGCAGAAAGCTTCGTCGTTCGCTCGGGGTCTCTCGGGCATGTCCGCCGCCTCACTGACGTCATCATAGCTCTGCATGCGTTGCGCTACCCCGCACTCCCGCGCTTGCCCCTCGCCTGTAGAAATCAGAGGCTACACGAGGCTGTAAGCACCTCAGCCTCCCTTGCAGTCCGCGTATAAAGCTAACGTGTATTCAGCAGCGCGCGCACTCATTGTCGGGGATTGGCGTGGCGAATTAAACCAATCAATCAAAGTAAAATACTAATATTTATATAATTTAAAATTAAAATGATATACACAATTATATATGCAGTTAAGAGTTGTGAAATACGATGCAATCCCTTTCTTCTTCTCTAATATTTAGGGAGGCACAGCCTCCCTTGCCTCATGCACAAACCGCCACTGACTTAAGGTGGCTCATCCAATCGGGCATAGTCTCAGATTTACATAATTTTGTGTCTACTTATTGATAATCATGCCATACACAATCATTGAAAAAATTAAACACTTCTCGTGTCTAGTTTCTGAGATAAATTGAGTTTTCTTCCCCATGTTATCTTATGGCAGCCAAGTAAAATCGTGTCACATTTAGGCTAATAATGAAGATCTAATTTTTATGTAGTCCCAACTTTGATCAAAAAACTTTTTTTCTGGTAGATATATGGATATTCTATTAGGGAAAAAATTCAAAACAATACCAACGTGTGCTTTTTTAGAAGTTATAAACGAAAAACGCAATAATTTTCCTATACCTCCTGTGTTAAAGTTTTGTTCATTCTCGGAAGGCAATAATTTGAAACCTCGCTGTAAGACAGGAGTTGCAAGTTAAATTACATTTTATGGTTTGTTTATACTTAAATATAGTTGAAATGTTGGAAAAAGTAATTCGTGATGGTAATTTCAAAAAATAAATATTTTGGAATGTTCGATCGGTTGAGCCACGTTAAACATTATTATCTTTGTTAAATCCACTGGAGAATAGATTTTTCTCTTCCACGTTTCAGCAGTTTCCACTCAATTTAAAGAAAATGTTTATTTTTCGTCCCTTTTAAACACTCTTCCATCAAATTCTCCAAACGCATATATTATCACAATTTATTATAACTTGACTTCGAACTTGCCACCACTCATGGGAACGACTTTTCCTATTATTATTTATTATAGTTGCTTTAACTCTATTTGAGTGAAAGTGAAAACGAACCCGATTTGTAGCATCAAAGCCAGAAGAACCCCATCCAAAGTTTCTTGCTTGTTTTGTGATTTTTATTAAATACCTATTTTATAAATTATACATTTTATTACTAATCTATTTGTAGAAACATACAAACACTCACAAAAATGTCGCCTATACATTCGTGAAGTGTTAGCATAAACACAACCATGCACAAAACACTGAATAGATTAAATACATTTGCACATGGTACAATACAGAAGGAAGATATTATGTCCATGTTATCAATCATAGAACAAAAAAGTTAAACAATTCAAACTATGAAAACCTGCTTGATCTAATGGACTATGGCGATTTCATTTAAGAATTAGTTGACATTATTCATACTGAATGAAGCAATCGCATTGCCAGGTATAGGCCAACAATATTTATGATAGCGATATTTAATGTAATTAGATAAGTAGCACAGAATGTGTGAATCATTTATCGAGAGTAATTTTTGCCATGTTGCGATTTTATTTTGTAGATTGAAATTTCTAGCTGAGTGTACACCATCCAAACATCTGGAGCCCTCCAGGGTCCATATTCACACTTAGTAGTTGTATCTAACAAGGAGTAAAAGAAGGGGTTTTATTTTAAACCCCCTTGGGGAAAAGCTTTGTGAATCTGGGCCCAGGAGATTAACTAATCATGACTTGTAAAAATGTAGATAAATGGAAATCAATTAATCTATGAATACTAAATCAAAAGAGAATTGGCCCCCAGAGCAAATGTCTAATCTGCATATTCTCCTCCAGCATCGGGCTCTGGCTCCGTGATTGGCCGAGACCCTCTTCCGCCTCGGTCCATCTCCACGATGGCGATCACCCAGCCGAGCAAGAAGCAGCCGCCGGTGATCACGGTGACCAACGACGACAAGCCTCTGACCGGGCCCGACACGGGCGGTTACCGCGGCAACACGAACAAGCAGGATTACAGGACCAACGGAGTCACCAAGGATTCCAGGTGGGTCGTACAGACTTTTACATTCAGAACTGTCCAGAAACAATTGAAGAGTGTGAATTTTCTATGTGAATGATTGAAATTCATTGATGTAGAAGAAGCTTGTCAGTGATTTTTCAAAGTGAGTAACATTGCTGATCGAGATGTTTTGCTGCAATTCTAGATATTACCTAAACAGTAATGGGTCAGCTACTTAGTAATTCTTTTCATTCCTAATGTACCTAGTAATTTCATAACTTTTTGATAGTTGCTACCTTTGAATATAAAACTATTTTTAAAGACCTACTACCTTTCAGTAGGTAGTACCTACTTAGACCTACTTAGTAATCCGGACTTTTTATTTAAAGATATCAACCAATAATAGTGTGAATAAAACATCAGGTAGGTAGGCCCCTACCTATTTTTGGTTTGCCAAAACTATGATAACACATTTCAACTGGAAACATTGTCTTATTGATATCAATTCCTAAACATTGCCTTATTCCAGTTGAAATGTGTAATTTTATCAATATCAATATCTATTGAACCCATGTAAAACATCACAAACTTATATCAACCTTCTTCCCCAGCATGCAGCCGCTGATGGCCACATCTTCGGACTACCGAAGTCATATGGTATCAAGTCCAAGCATTTCGTCGCCAAGTCTCAACATGGCCGACCATCGGGACCGAAGTCATATTGTCACAAGTCCGATCATGTCTTCGCCAAGTCACAACATGCTTCATAACATGGCCGACCATCGAGACCGAAGTCACATTGTCACCAGTCCGAGCATGTCGTCGCCAAGTCACAACATGCTTCATAACATGGCCGACCATCGAGACCGAAGTCACATTGTCACCAGTCCGAGCATGTCGTCGCCAAGTCACAACATGCTTCAAAACATGGCCGACCATCGGGACCGAAGTCATATTGTCACCAGTCCGAGCATGTCGTCGCCAAGTCACAACATGCTTCACAACATGGCTGACTATCGGGATTCAAGCATGTCCGATCGAGATACACTGGAGCGGAAAGAGAAGAAAGTAAGTTCTTTCAACTTTCGTTTCATCCTCGGAATGCATTTTGATTATTAGTTTATTAGTAGTCAAGTCTTGATTATTGTTTATATGAGAAAGCATGAAGTACAAGTACAGATAGCACAATACCTATTCATAGCTTGCACGTGATGTCCCGTCTTGTCCATTTGGCAAGGCGCCCATCTTTATGCCACACATTTGAATGCCGATGTGTGTTATTCTTTTTTTTAATAGTATAAAATGTTAAATGTATCTATCCTACAATTGAAGACTGCGGAACAAACTGTATTAGAGGCAAGAACAATACCTTTAACAATATAGGTACCTCCAATGAAATGATGAAATTTGTCCTAAAATTTTTATTACAAATGGTCGCTCCCCAAATCAATCAATCAACTTTGTCTGTAGAATAAAAGAAGTTCATGCAAGCTATGAGTAGAATCACTAGACGTATGTTTTGAGTAGAGTGACACGAGTAGTTGCGCATGACGTGTAGAGTTGTATTGTAGCCGCGCGGCGGTGCGTCGTGGAGCCTGACGGTATCGGCGGGCGAACTGCTGGGCCGGACGCACGAGGAGTTGGTACTGCTGTTAATACAGCTGCGGCGTCAGAGCGCAGGCGTGTGCAAGGCCATGGAGACCTGCCACATGGAGATCGAGGCACAGGTCGGTTGGCACGGACACTCCGGGTGGCGGTGGTCGGGTTTCACCTTCATCATTGCAGGTCTTTCATCTGTCAGGAGGCAGTGGGCTATCATTCTGTCTTCGAGATCTAATCATCAGCTAATTTTTATGTCGTTCATTTCATACAAAGTGGAAAATATACTGTGTACCTAATACCTATTAAATATGTATATAGTAACGTTTGTAGCCAAATAAGTTCAGTATTCATTTGTGGTATGCCAAAACATATGTTCAAATAAATAAATTTACTAACTTTACTGGAATCATTTTGAGCATTCTAACTAAAAAAGTTAATTTTTTCTAATGGAGTTTCAAACATATTTTCACATGTTGTCATTTAACTTTTCATTTCTTTACAAAGATAAACTAATTTATTTCCAGATAACTAATTATTGGTGAAGGAAGTGTTTCTTACATCTAATCTAGTGCAAACTAATAGATCTCTTAGTAAACTGTTCATAGATCATTTGACAAAATGAATGGTATGGTTTTAATGCTAATGTTCACAATTATAACACAATTATAACAATTACAACCATTATAACCTTCACAGAGAACAGTTGCAGTGAAAAAAGTGATTTAAATCCAATTCTTATGACAATTCTTTGTGATAAGCGAATGATAACTCTTGTAGACTGTCATTGGTACTTGCAGCTGAAAGGAAATAAATTATGCTCCATTATACCATTATCATTTAGTAAAACTTGAGGAACGAACATTCTCTGTGATCATTTGAGATTATACCTATTTGCTTCTTGAATTAACTGTATGATTCTTGCAGGCTCGACTAACGGAGTTGGAAACACCGAAGCGGCTAGAACATTTACAGAAACTTGAGGATCTGAAGAGACACCTATTGGATCTTGAGAAACAGGTAAAGTTTCTTTTACATCTTATATCCCCGTACATGGTAGTAACACTAAAGAAGTACTAAAGTAGTAGTACAGTAAACCCTCGTTATTACGAACTTCAATAATTCGAATTTAGGGGTAAATTCGAACTAGGTGCATGGTCCCAGTGGACAGGATAGGTTTTTACATGTTAAATCATTTTTATAAATCGAATTTTAGGTTAATTCGAAATTCGAACTGAATTTTGGTCCCAGCCCATGTTATTCCTTGCATACAGTTGTTTTAATTCGAACTTTGCAGAAGGATTGATAAAATAATCGCGAACAAACTACGAAAAAACAACACTCATAACAAAACACAACCTTCAATGGCATCAAAATGAGATAATCTGGCTTGCGAGGTTGGCCAAACTGCTGTTACAGGTTTGCCAACCCCACTTTTTTGCAATGGCGGGAATATTCCACAGGCGGGAATATTCAAACTTCATGAAAATGCACACAAATTTTTTTGCATTAATTATATATTTCGAACTTTTTTAATTCGAACTGGGATTTTTTGGGTCCCTTTGAATTCGAATTAACGAGGGTTTACTGTAGTAAACAATTTTATTGCTAGATTCTGGTATCCTTTTTGTCCACAGTTTTTCAACATAAATTTTGTATCATTTGGGAAACAGACCATGTAGTCTTGATTTTTGTTATTTTCTTTTTAAGCAAAGTATTGATCATACCTAATTTTATTTCTTTGCATTATTCATATCCCATGGAATTGGAAATATATTAAGAGTGCTAACGAGGCTACTATGTGTGTGCAGTATGAGAAAGGCAAGCCGCTGGTGAACCTCGTTGACAACATGGTGAAGCTGGGCTCGCTGTACCGCGGCACTGGGACACATCTGCAGCCGGCGGGCAGCTTCGAGGTGCCGACCGTACGCGAGCGCCTGGAGTTCAACCAGAAGGTGCAGGAGCAGCGCCTGTTGGCCGAGGAGAGGAAGGATTGGGACCGGCTGAATCCCGACCGAGGCCAGCTGCAGGCAAAGGTGCAGGAGCTCTATCGGCTCGATCGGCTGCTTCAAGAGGAGTCGGGCACTCTGCAGAGTCTACAGCAGGACAAGGTCAGTGTAGTCAGCCATTTGCAAGCGTTTATACTAGGTACTACCTATTTGTAAGCAATTACTCTAGAGTATAGGGACGTTTGAACTAAAAACATTTTTAAAGTTACCTATAGTTTCTTCTTTAGACCAATGGAAGGAACAAGTTCAAATTCACTAAAACATTGGTTCTAAAGTCAATATGCAAAATTCCTCTCCAAAATGTGAATTAATAATTTAATTTTAATTCATGTATGTTTTGAACTTGTAGGAGCTGCTGGAGAAGGCTCTGGGCGGCTTACGTCACAAGCTGCAAGGAAGTCGCTCGAACCCCGTGGAAGTCGAGCGCTATCGCAAGCAGCAAAGACTATTGGAACGAGAACTGAGTCGAGTTCGAATGTTGCTGGCTCACAACTCTAAGGTAATCGCACAACGAAATATCTCAGTTCCAACGTACAATGCACTTTTTAACCCATCAAATGCTTGGATCCCTCTATTCATGTGAATAAGTCATGTAGGTATAGGTATCTTCCTAATTGTATTAATTGGTAGAGTTAAGAGTAATTGACATCAAGCTAGCATCATATCTTGATGAAACCTACACTGTGCACTAAGCTTATTCATAATGTTTGAGCTGACGCTTCTCTAAATTAGGTAATCTATGCTAACCATTAACCAAGGTCATTGTCATTAAGTCACAGTTTGATAGGCCTTCTTCAACCCCTGCCCCAATGTCACTGCTTGTCACATGACCTTATTTGTCACTTAAAAATAATACAATATCGTAAGTTTTGATTTCTGACGATATGAATTTAGATTTTGCAATTAATGAAGTAAAAAATTACTGCTCCGTATTTTAAAAAGAATAAAATATTATGTATGTTAAGTTTGTGATGTTCCGTCACACACTACATTGATCCCCTCCCACCCTTATCACAAATCATTAATCAATAAATATACCTCCCTCCCCCATCATCATGTACGTAATATATAGAAGCCTGCATGTATTAAAAGTGGCCGAGCTAATGGCCTTGTATTGTCACAGAAACTGGAGGAGACGGTGGCGGAGAATGCCCGGCTGGAGCAGGAGTTGGTCGTGCTGCGTCAGAAGCTGCAGGCGTCGCGGCGGCCGGCGCTGCAGCGCACTGGCGAGCAGGCGAGTGCCACCACGGCAGCGCTGGAGGCAGAGCTGCGCCGCGTGCAGCAGCTAGTCGGCGACCTGCAGCGCCAGCGCCAGGAGCTCAGCGTTCAAGTGCG
This sequence comes from Leuctra nigra, assembly GCA_934045905.1. Lineage (NCBI taxonomy): Eukaryota > Metazoa > Arthropoda > Insecta > Plecoptera > Leuctridae > Leuctra > Leuctra nigra. The sequence continues at coordinate 3,433,326 of OW203764.1, read as the reverse complement.
CCAACTCACCGAAAAGTCGCACAACCTCGTGCAGCAGATCCGGCCCGGTCCCACGGGCGTGACCGGTACGATTCATTCTTAACATTCATTACGTGCCAACAGACCACTGTCTGCATCACAATGTGTCAATGAAATAATAGATAATAGTAGTTCATCAAGTTCATCATTTTGAAATTGGTGTCTAAATGAGCAGAAATGCTTTAGGAATGGAATAGGAATTAATTCCTCTGCTATTGTTAGTGAAGTGACAAAGTTGTAGTCTGTAGAGAATTAAATACTCCTCATGCAATGATTTCTTTTTAAAATTGTGATCTAAAAGCTAGAGCAGTTCAAATTTGAATAAAAGTATAAAATGTTTTTAAATATTTTAAAATGTGTAGGTATACCACTCAAAACTTTTAAACCATTTTTTTTAACAAGTTGAATAGAGCTTCAGAGAAGCATTCCACTCTGGAATGGTCTTTAAGTGGATTAAATACTATCTTTTTTTGTTGTAACAAGTTTCATGGCCATTAGCATTAACATTGTAGTAATACCATCTACTTTGCATTAGCCTAACTGAGCCCCATCTTGAAAAAAGTAATATGTTGGTATTAAATATCGGTGGAGGCCTGTCTTGTCCGTGTGAGATGTGGTACGATGACGACCTTGAGCCGAGTGGATCCTGTGAATGTGCTGTGTCCCGCAGGAGCAGGTGCCATCCCGGGACGCAAGCGCCACCACACCACCTGGCTGGAGACGGACCTGGACTCCCTGGTGACCCTGGACCGCGGTCTGGACTCCCCCGCCAGTCCGCACCATCCCCCCGCCGCCGTTGCCAAGTCCTCGCCGCTCTACATGAACGCAGAGAAGGCCGCCCGGATTGGTAACTATGCTTGTTAGTGGCACTTCTACACCAGCATCCTTTTAAACACTCACTAATAGCATGTTCGATAATTTTGAAATCATCATGAAACTGTCGAATTAGAGTTTGTGTCATGATTTATATTTGAGGCTGTATGACATCTACCTCCGGAATTATTGACATGATTTCAATATTTTATCTCTAATGATGATTTTGTATAGTACATTTCATATGAATTTTTACTCTTATTATAAGGTAAATTGTTATACCAGCTCAACGTTAATCAATTAGCATAATATGCATGGAATATTTGTCAACTTGTGACATTCAATTGATTTCATTGTGATGTTTTTTATTGTCTTAATTGCCCTTAAACCCTCAAATCTCTAGTAACTTTGTAGTATCATCAAAGAATAATTATAAATATCTTTGGTATAATTGTGTAGACTGCGGGTTTATACCTTAGTGACATATTTTGTAAATTAGGAAACACATCTCCCTGCCTTCATTTTATTAATGAACTCGAAATAATACCTAACTTGTATTCTTGTTTTTGTACATGTTGTAAGCTTGGCTTGTTGTTTCCTGTTAGATGCGAGTGACTACGACACTACAGATGAAGAACTAGCTCCTCCCCCTGTCCCTGCACCGCCCGAGCTGCCCCCCGACTATCCACCCCCTCCGCCCCCGCCTCCCCCACCCACGGATGACAGATTCGTCAACGGCAACCCGTATCAGACTGACATCAGCGAAGCCGACGACCGAATGAAGAGATTCTATGGTAAGTTACTTTCTTGAATACTTACATTTAAATTTTTTAATCAATGCAACGACATTCTTAGCTCCTTCTTACCTTCATTCCTTCTTCTTCCTCATCTTACAATAAACACTATTTTTTTTGCCACTCCCTTCTTTTTTGAGCATTTGCTTTGACAGATGCTTTCTAGGGCTCTCTATGCAAAAAGTTAATTACTATAGGTACCAGAAAATATAGGTAGGTATGAAAAACAATTAATAATTATTTATATAAATTTGTAAATTGAATTAGAAAAATTCTCGAATTCCAATCTTACTGTGCAGATATTTTTGAATGCTAGTAAAAAGCAGACTGATATACAATTTGTGCATTATCGTTTTTGTTATTTTTTATTTTCCTCCTAAAATCACGAAAAAAATCATTTTCTTGGCTGCATAAAACCAATTTTCAAGACAATTATTTATCTGCTGAATAGTGTCTTGCAGCTGTTCACTTCCTGTTGTGGTAAGTGGAGCAGAAAGTGTCCAACTCTTGACTGACTACTACTTCCTTTGTTCTGGTTCCTTGCACACAAAGCAGATAGCACTATCACTTACCTTTCTACTCACGTGCTGCCGTCATGACCTGGTGGTGGGCCAAGACAACAGCATTTAGCAGGGCTTCATGAGGAACTAATTGCATACCAGGAGAGTGATAATTGTTTTGTTGTGTAAATGCAAATGAGCCAGCTAAGCTAGTTGGTGACAGGACATTGGTTGTTACTTAAAAGAACTGTGCACATGCTGTTCATGTGTTGGTCCTTCTTAGTTCTCTATGAAGGCTTCTAGAGTTGACAACTAGAATATTTTAAGATGCGGAGGCAAGGCACGGATTACTATGGTAATTACAATTTATGTGCTTCAAATAAGGGATAATGGATTTTAAAGATTATACTTTTTTCCTGTTTTTTACACCTTTCAATAAGGTTTTCTTTACATTATGTAACCTACAATTTTCTTACAACTAACCGAAATAAAAATGTATAAAGAAATGATCTACCTACTGTGGTAGATCATACCAAAGTCTGCCAATATGCAGATGATCTACAATTATTTATCTCATGTAATGATGTCAAAAACATTCTCAAAAGCATAGAGGAGCTCAACAAAGACTTGGCTTCAATTGAGATCTATTCTAAAAAAAATGGCCTACGACTTAACCCTACAAAGTCAATATTGGTACCTTTAGGTAAGCCAAACAGTGTAAAGGCCCTAGATAAAATCGATGACATCAACCAAATGGTGAGATTAGGCCAGGTAGTCATCAAAAAGGTTGATAATGCCAGGAATCTAGGTGTTTGGTTCGATACGGATATGACCTGGAAGGTTCATGTAGATAAGTGCTGCAATAAAGCTTTCGGTGTTATTAGATACCTCAACAGATTTAAGAAATACTTACCTATAAATACTAAGAAACTTCTTGCTGAATCTCTAGTTCTATCGATTTTTGACTTTTGTGATGCAGTATACATGGGAATAAACAAAACCACGTCCCAGCGCATACAAAAAATACAGAATTCATGTGTACGTTTCATATTAAATACACCCTTCAGGGAACAGATCTCTCCTCATCTTATCAAACTTGGCTGGTTAAACATGGAAAACCGCAGAATACTACATCTTGCAACTTTTATGCATAAATTGATAAATACCAAGTCACCAGCCTATCTTTATGATAAAATTCAACTCTCTAGAGATTTACATAATCACCATACACGACAAAATAATAACCTGGTTTTCAATCATCACAACTCTGTATCCTCCTCTTCTTTTTCTATCAATGGACCGAGGATATGGAATAATTTACCATCAACCTTAAAAGATACCTCGTCCGTATTAATTTTTAAATCTGAATATAAAGCTTTATTGCTGAGAGGACAAGAGAAAAAAATAGTCCTAAAAGAGTTGCCAAAATATAAAAGACCTCTCTGGCCTGTCTTATATATGTCAATTTATTTTTACTTGCTATTCTTGTTATTCATGGCATTGTATTGAATTATCGACTGACTGTTCATCATTATTAACATTATAACAATGTACATGTACTGCCTACAAATAATTAAGATATTTTTATATTTTTTACCTACTATTATTATCCATATTAGGATAATATTATATTACTTGATTCCAGTATCTCAAATTTTCTTATGTTTAGTATTTATTTAATTTTAATTTTATTTTATTTAATCTAAGTCAATTACTGAGTGCTACAAATTGTTATGTATTCATAGATATTATTATTAGGTATAGGTAAAGTAAAGGTTATATGGAAGATCAGGCCCAATGTCTGAATATCGCCTGTTTGTATTGTATTGTACCTATAATTTCAATGCAAATAAAGACACATAATAATAAAAAAATAATAAAAGAACTTAAATAAAGGTGAAAAATAAGAAAATTTAGTAGAAGTATCTCTGTTGAAGACTGTTTCGATGAAGATTAGTGTTGAAGTGACAAAATATTAGTTAATTAATTGCTATTTGTGCTTCATATCATTGATAACTTTCGTTGTTCTAAAAGTTTAAAAGAGTTAATTTTCTACAACATTGTCGCTGCAACATATTGTCTATCTTAAACGAGATGGTCATGATCCTTACAATGATGGTTTAGAGGAGTTGTTTGGGGGAACGTTAAAACAATTTGTTTCGTACTGGGGTCAACTGTTGTTGAGATCATTATCACTTGTTGTGGCCGGCAGGAATAATTCCCCGAGAGAAGCAGCAAGAGATCAAGACTGTTCGCATCGTGAAGCGGGAGTCCGAGAGAAGACAGAAGGAGCGGGATCGCAGCGGAAACATCGGGATTCCCATCATCACCAACGGCAGCGGACCACCGAAGCGGCTGCCGATTCCAGACGATGCGCAGTACATGGAGGTAAGCTGCAGTTTTCCCTGTGTAATACTACATATTCGTGATTCTGATTATTTGATGTTGTATTGTATTGTATTGTATTTTATTATCATCCCGTGGACAAGTACATAATACATGTATGGGTATCGTCAAGAATGTATGTACAAGTTATGACAAAGTCAGAAATATTTACAAGTCACAATGCTTACAATGACAGTTATATGTACAGTAAATAATAAAACTAATAATAGTAATATTTATACCTAAGAAAAATAATAATAAAAATGATTACATGTAGAATAAATATAAATAAATGAATAAATCGCCTCGGCTAAGACAATGCCGTGTAGTACGTGGCCGATAGTTGAATAGGAAGAACAATGGAACGAGAGTGCTTGAGGTTAAGATGATTGACACTGAAGTGCTGGTACAGTTATGAGTCTAGAAATTCCTGCAGGCTGTAGAATGGGTTTAGGAGGAGGTAGGCATTGAGACTGGATTGGAAGCTGGCCCAGGTGGGAGAGGTGGTGATGTGCTGTGGTAGCTTATTATAGATAATTGTGCATATATAGTGGGGGCTGCTAGTGAATGAGGAGTGAGAGTGAGTGGGGATACGTATGGAGTTTCCCCCTCGAGTGCCATATTGATGAACTGACGAGTTTAGGGGGAAGAGGGTTGGGTGCTCACGAGCAAAGGAGCTGGCAATACGGATGAGAGTGCAGGTGAGAGTCAGGATGTGTAACTTAATGAACTCGGGTTTGGCAGACTTGCGGCGAGAGATGCCGGCAATAATGCGGACTGCCTGTTTCTGCAGGATGAAAATGCGGTTGGCACCGGGAGAGGTGCCCCAGAAGAGGAGTCCATAGGAGAGATGGGAATGGAAATGAGCGTGGTAGACCAGTTTGAGGGAATGGGCGTTAACTATGGGCTTGAGTCGGCGTAGTAGGAAGCAGCTACTCTGGATTTTGGAGACCGTGTGTTGGATGTGCGTAGACCAATTGAGGGTAGCAGTTAGATGGATGCCTAGGAATTTTATGGATGGGGTGCTCGGAATAATGTGGTCATTGATGCGGATTAGGGGAGAGATAGACGGCTTGTGAGATTGGGTGTGGAAGTTGATGAAGGTTGTTTTGGAGGGTTGGAGAGCGAGCTTATTGTTCGAGCAGTAAGATGACATGATTGCTGCCTGCTCATTGGCTGTCTCGATGAGGGAAAGGAATGATTTGGATTTAGGAGCTGTAAGGAGGTGGTTCGTATCATCAGCGAACTGAAAGAGGTTGCCGTAGGTGATGAGGTCAGGGAGGTCGTTCACATAGACGAGGAAGAGTGTTGGAGCAAGAACGGAACCTTGAGGGACACCGCAGCGAATTAGTTTAGAGGAGGAGGTGATGAGAGATGGAGAGCGCGGTTTGTTGGAAGGGATGATCACTGTCTGCGAGCGGTTGGTTAGGAAAGAGGATATCAGTCGATTGGCCAGACCCGTTATGCCACAGAGCTCCAGCTTGTGAAGGAGGAGGCAGTGGTCGATGGTGTCGAATGCCTTCGACAAGTCATAGAAGAGGCCTATTGAGTGGTCCCCTTTGTCGAGTGCAGCATGGAGTGTGGTGAGGAATTGGTATATTGCCGTACCTGTAGATTTACGTTTTTGGAAGCCATGTTGGCAGTCGGCAAGGATGGAGTGGTCTGAAAGATAGGAGGTCAGACGGTCTAGGATGACTTTTTCAATGATTTTGGAGAAAGAAGAGAGGAGAGATATGGGTCGATAGTTGTTAATGTCAGATGCTATTTTAATTATTTTAATGAATTTTATTTTATTTGTTAGCGCTGAACGGTCTATATTAATTTTGTTATTTTTTTTGTTATTTTGTTATTTTAACACAGTAAAATAAGTTAATACATCAATTAATTAGCATGAATGATTGTAAGTTAATCTTCTTACAAATAAATGGTACATCAATTATCTTTATGATTTTGTGTTCATTCAAAGTTAAATTTAACTTTGCATTTGTAATTTATGTAAATTTATTAATTACCTTTGTTTCATAAAAATATTTAATTACATTTAAAACTTGCCACCTATGCACATTCTGATGTAGTATGTTATGTGTACACAGCCTCTGGGCCAAGTGCTGGAAGAAGACTTGGAAGTTGGCATCGAAGACGACCCGGTGTTGATGCAGTTCCAGCGGTCCATGTCGCTTCCTCGGGGCTTCGGGAGCAAGGAGCGGACCTCATACCAGCAACCGCCCCCACCACCTCCCTTGCGCGTGCCGTCGCCGCGCAGCGACAGTCACACGGCGCTGCGCAACCTGATGATCGCCAGGCATCGCGTCCGAGTGAGTCATCTTCCGGCAATGTTCTTTTATTTAGAAATTACGTTTATTTATGGATTCATTCAGCACTGAATATCTTTTGTGATATTTACAGTTCAATTCTTCAAACTGCTCTGCTTAGTTATTTCACAATTCTTTACTTGAAGCTTAATATTTTACATGTTCGTAAACTAGAAATTGAATTCTTGATTGAAAATAATAACATTATTAAAACCATTTCATATGCTTCACTTGATTTGATCACAAGTGGCAGTAATGGTCGACATTTATTCTTCCTGCCAACATACAGTTTTCATTAACGTTTGAATATTTCACTCTTCCTTGATCAAGTTGAAAGCTTCTGAATAGAGAATTGTCTAACTGCCAAACAGCAGGGAAATAGAAATCGCTGAAAATATCATTCATAATTTATTTTGGTAATGCTACTTTTTACATCTCCTTAATGTTATTTTATTACCTTTGAGTTTCTTTTATTACTACCTATGATTTATTAATTTATTTTGATTATTTTCTTCCCCGCTCCGCCATCCCGTAGTTTGAAAGTGGTAGTGGAGGTAGCAGCAGCGGTGAAAGCGTGAACAGTCAACGCACGTCGAGTCCGAACTCGAACCGAGGCCTGTCCGCCCACGAGCAGCTGTTCGGCTGCTCGGACTCGCCGCAGCTGAGTCCCGTGTTCAAGAGCGAGGCGGCTCGAGCCATCGTCATGGAGATGTCCTCGGTCTCGCCGGTCAGAAGAGCCGTGCCCAAGGAGAAGAGGAGACACCACACCGTGACCAGCGGCAGGCCGCTCTACGACATGGACTCGACGTTCTCATTGATGGTACTGCGTTGGCGGTCGTTAATACAGTCATATGCAAAGCTCACTAACAGGGAATTCTAGTACATATTGTCAAGTTAACACTTCCTCCCTCTTCCATATTACCTACTTATTTATTCAAGTTATCTAGCACATGTCAGATCATGGGGTGGATTCCTACAATTAACTTGGGAATATTCATCGAAGACAGTAGCCAACTTGCCAAGTCCATCACTCTTCATCTATTTTTCTGCCTCTCCTCCACTTCTTTTTCATTCTCCCTTTTTTCAAAAAAATAATCCCTCCATTTATCTGAGTCCTCCCATCAATTTTCGATGTTATTACAATTTTTTTTTCTTCAAATAATTGCATTCAGTTTGTTATTAGAAATGTTATTTGATATTTGAAGACTCTGTGTAGAGTTTATTAGTTAATGAGAGTAAATTATATGAACTGTTATTTTAATTTGTATCTCTTTTTAATTTAAATATGCTGTTAGTGAGTTTTTGCTTTGTGCCCATGATCCACTTTTTCATAATTCTTTGATTTATTGATTTATTTTCACATCTTTCTTAAAACACAGTGATAGATACCAAAACCCTTTCAATACTTCTATAATCGACACTATGTGAATGTAACGAGTTGGTTTTGCTTCACCAGGGTTCAGCTCGGTCACGCGACGACCTCGACATGGAACGAGCGTTGCGGCCTCGACTCAACGCTCCCGACGTCGTTCGGTCGACCTTGAGTCACAAGGACTTCAAGTACAACGAGAACACGATCGACAGCATCCTCGGGACTCCCAACAAGATTCTCATCCCCGAGCGATACATCCCGGAAAAGGTAAGGGCCGTTTCTGGAAGATTTACTTAATATCTCTTTGTTTAGTACAGATGAAAATAATAACCCCATGTCGAAGTTTATGGAAGTTTGTGAGCAATTACATATTTATGTTTTGAGTTCTTAAAGTAGGAATTTCTCTCAAAAAAAAATTGTCCTGCATTTCTTGGTGTCACTCTGAATTCTGAGCGGTAATTCTTTGCAGGCTTAGAGACAGGTTGTTGTCATATTTCAGTGACCATACCCCTGAGTGAGTGAGGTACCCCTGCAATTGTTGGATGTGCATTTATATCTAGGTACTCATTAAATATTAGTGCATGGAAAAATAGTGCACATTTTTAGGACATTTTAAAACATGAAATTTTGGAATTTGATAACCAGCTGGGACTATTCTGGTTGGGTGCTGGACGAGATTGTTGATGATTGTTTTGCTCCAGGCTCCGGAGATGTCGGAAGAAGAGCAACAGCAGCGGCACAGAAAAGCTGAGTCCATCAGGAAGATGTTGTCAGAAACATCATCAGTTTCAACACCAGACCTAAAAGGTAAAAAGCTAGTTATTATTGCTAGATATATTTGTATGTTTGGGCTTTGAACCGTTTATTATGTATGTGCTATCTTTTCACAAGATAAAACTGTTGATTAGTGACACTATTTTCTTTATCAACAATTCTGATAAACTACAGTGTTGCCATTGGTTAACATTGCTGAAGCCAGTATTACCAACTCTGAATACTGCGCTGTGGATGGTTGAGCTTGAACTTTTAATATCGATGTATCTAATTTTTGCAGAACAAACTGAAGAGGAGGAAGATGAACCAACTTCCACCCTGAAGAAGAAGGTATTAGCCGAGAAAAGACAACGAGAGCACATCCTTCAGCTCAACCAAATCCTCGCCAAACAAGTCATGGAGAAGAGCAAAATGGTTGCCGGTAAGTTGTAAAGAAATGATTCAGTAATTTCGTTTTCAAGCTATCCCCTAATATTGCACGCAGTTACCTTTTGTAACATTTAGTATTTTTGCTACTGAATTTGTGATGTTTTTATTTGAATCGCATGATACCTTTTACTGACCCGTGTGGCAATGATTTTCCTAATATATTTTATCACATTTAGGTTCGAACTCTATGTCAACCCAAGATTGATTTTTTAACCTGTTCGCTGCTTCGCATAAATAGAGGTTTGTGTTTTTTTAGTTTGACATTTTTATTTTGGTTTGATTTTTACTGTATGTTTGTTGTTTTTGTGTTGGTAGAATATAGTATCAAAAAAATTCCATAGTTTTGAGCTTCAAGAGTGGAGATTTACTGCAGTTTTCTATTTTCCAGTCAAAGCGTTAGCAACTCTTCCACTCTCAAATCAAGAACCGAGCTTCGATGACGACGATTTATCGCCTGTTCAACCACTGCCTCTTTTTCAACAACGAGACAACTTCTACACCTAGACACCAAATAGTAGCAACATCTAGGTACCCCCATGGACGAAAACATGGGAATAATGTTTCTTAATATTTGGACAGAGTCCCAAGTTTTTGTTCTTGGGCGAACAATTCAATTCATTCACGCTGCCATCCTCCACATTTATCCTCCAATGATCAAAACGTGTTAAATCTAGCACTTAGATAATATTATGTATAAAGTAGCCCGAGTGATCTACAACTTCGGTGCGTTATATGTTAGTAATATCGCAACATGATCAACTGTCAGGTTGTGTTTTGGTCTTCCACTTTCTTGTGCCGAAATGTGCAATATTGCACAATGCTCTATACTAATGGTTTTGTGCTCGACTAACTAACCATGCACAAATTCCTGATTATCTATGTAATTATTGAATTTAATTCCTCGACTCATTTGAGGTCTGGATTGTAAAATCTCTCTATTCAACTATTTAGTAACATCAACATTCCATTTCAGACAGTTGTAATAATTATACTACTATTATGTACTTAAATATTTAGTTCCTCTCTGTGATGATTATATTTACTATTAATTACGTTAGCGCAGATAAAACTGCACATTTTAATTTATCACAAGAATAATTATTGTAGTTTAGACCTTACAAAATGTAGCTTGCTGTCAGAATCTGACGTGCTATTTGATCAACTTCTCTTTTATTATATAGATCTTTATCTACCTATCTATACCTATTCTGAAATGTTGGAAAAGTTTATTTTATTTTGTAATTTGTCAATTTGTCAATATCAACAGGGTTCTTTTTCGAAATAAGCAATGATCGGTGTCTTGATATATGAATAAATGTTACATTCTAGCTGTATGTGCAGAGAGAATTGAAGTTAGATGATGTATTGTCAGTGTTGTGGTATTGTTAGCACTTTGTCGTACTGTTTGGAAATGTGTACTTGTATCATAGCCTTTTTATTGCATTGGAGGTGACTCACTTCCAGTACATTGATAGTTCAATATATTTTTGTACTGTAGCTTTAGAAGAGAATAGCAAGCCATTGGTAGGACAGTGAAATTAGCTTATCTTCAGTGCAAGGCGATTTATGTCAAAGAGATTTCGAACTTATTATCGTGTAAGAAATGTTATATTGAGTGTTAAAATATCTTTATCAAATTCAGAATATTATACATCAAAAATATGATAATAATTATTATGTCAATTATCTGTTATAATATAATGTATATTATAAAGTAATATGAAATGTTTTCATAATAAAATACTATAACAAAATGTCAACTTTTCCTTATTACAGGTTACCTTCCCTACTAATTGTCCTCATAGCCGTCCAGAGGGGGAGGGGGGGGGGGGGGGGGGGCGCTCGCCCGCCTCAAATTCAAAACCAACAAAAAAATTAAAAAAAACATTTAAGAATAAAAAAATAAATATCTATTTTGTTTGCCATTTATCGAGGAAAGTGAGTACTTGGCCCCATCTCTTATATTTTCGGGATTATTTCTGACTGAGCAATTGTTCATGATTATGAAAAAAGCTTTAAAATATTGCTCATATAGCAGAAAGAAAATACATATTTTAAGGTTTTATGTTGCGTTTTACTTAGCTTAATCTCGAATACAGAGTATGTCCTAAATGCTTGGAATTGAGTTAAAATGTACCAAAACTTGTCTGGGCTGCTCGCCGCGGACCGTTGTGTGCTTGGGGGGGGGGGGGGGGGGGGATGTGCTGAGTGTGGACATGGGCAAAGTGCGGCGCGGTGAATTCCAGGAAGACACATTCATTCATCAAGGTGTAGAACACAATCTTATTGTTTAGCTCCATTGTCGCACTTCCATTGTTGTTCCATGCATACATGGCGTATCTCAACCCCGAATCAAATTGACAAAATTCATTCTAGTATCTGAGTCACAGGTTTTGAGTTAATGATTCTCGACACAATACATTTATTGCAGAGGTACCTATTATAATGCTTTTTGGGCTTTGCCAGACCAAGAAATTTAAATATCTGTATACGAAGTAAAAGATGACGAATCTGATTTCGTCGAAACCACCAAGGACTCGCAAAACATGAACAAGGAGGCAACAACGAGGAAAGCACTCATGAATTGTGATGATTGAGTGACCAGGTGATGAAAACCACTACAACACGTCTCCCAGAATTTCAAAATCTAATATCAAGGTTATAATTTTTCTTTTAGTTATACCTATTCAACCGTCGCTGGGTTCATTTCGACATTTCAAATAAACAATTATTGTCAATAGGTTGATTATGATTTTGTTTACATCTGGATAATAACTTAATGTTCATTTAAATCTGTATGTTCATTACAATAGTATTGTTCGGGTTGGAATAATAAGAATTATTATTTATATGTATAGGTAATCAAGAGATGACAATACGAGTGTTGACTGTTGAAAAGCTAAATGAAATCAGTTACCAAGAGAATAAAAATGATACCTACGATCTACGCTGATTTTTAAAAATAAGCTAGTCAGAAGAGCAAGTCAAATTACAAAACATCAATATTAACTTGTGTGTGTGAACTTGTTGACGAGTTGTGAACGTCGTGAAAAATATCCAGTCGTCCAGGGTTCAAACCCGGGACTAACTTCTGGACGAGACTGTTTATACCAGCTTTGCAGTTCATTTTTTCTTTATTTTCAAAAGTCATGATTACAAAGAATCTTTAGGAAGCTTTTGAATATCCCGAAATAATTGTGAAAACCCATTTTAATGGTTTTCCACAGAGACCATTGAAATGGTAAAATTCCGAGAAAGGACCTAGTTTCGAAGCAATCGTTCCAAAAGTTTTAACCCCAGTGAACACTAGGACGTACCTGGGACGTCCCCAGGACAGACTACTTACTTAGGTAGGACATCCCCAGTCCGTCCTAAACTCGGCCTAAAATGATCCCCAGAGTGTCCCCAGAGTGTCCTAATTACACAAGTTATTCGATCCCAGGTACGTCCTAAATTAGGCGGACCTTCCTAAAAAAGGACGACACTGCCTAATTTAGGATATCCATTGTCCTAGTTTAGGACGTCATTTCCTAATTTAGGTTGATACTTTTCCTAAATTAAGATGAAACTGCCTAATTTAAGATATACATTGTCCTACTTTAGGACGTCATTTTCTTATTTAGGTAGATGCTTTTCCTAAATTAGGATGAAAATTACAAATTTAATATATAATTTTTCATTATTATAAAATAGAATGGTATTTCCTAAGGTAGATAATTTTCCCCTGGGATGCAATTGCCATATTTAATAGACAGGTTCTATTTGCACAGACACCAATTCGCACGATTCGCATTATTCATATTCATTAATTCAGTCATCAATGTTTGCATCCAAAAAATATGGCTCCGACTCCAAGGTGACAACTTAGGTTCCAGTACAAAATTAAAGAAATACAAATTTTTCCTATCATTCAATAGGACATGTCTCTTTTTGTTATAATATCTTATAATATCTTGGCAGATTTTGGAAATAATATAACTTACTTAAAAACAAACGATAATCGAGATATGCTCAAATTAAAAATCTATATTGTGAAGTCGAGGGGCAGAGTACTCTGTTGACAGTTGTAGAAACTTTTAAAAATATTTCAGTAGCAGCCATTTTTAGGACAATTCTTCCTAAAAAAGGCAATTGCCTAATTTAGGAAGAATGTTCCTAAAAAAGGATCTTCTTCCTTTATTAGGATATCCCAGGGAGGTACCCAGGACATCCTAGTAGGATGTCCTACTTTAGGCTAGGATATCCTAAAAATAGTCTGTCCCTGGGACGACCTATGTTCACTGGGAGGAACAAAAAAAATTGCATTTGTATATGTTCGAATTCTACTCAAATCTTTCATTATTAGAAGTCCTAGTTGCAAATTTCCCATACGAATATTATACCAATAATAATTTTTTGCTCCTATTACAGTTTTGGAATGATGAAGCTTTATTAGGCGAGCGTCAACGTGTGTTTGTGTTTTTGCCTGCAATGTCCAGGGGCCAGGCGTAAACCGTTCAATCAATCGATCTTACAATTACACTGACCAATGTCATAAGAGCGTCAACGTGTGTTTGTGTTTTTGCCTGCAATGTCCAGGGGCCAGGCGTAAACCGTTCAATCAATCGATCTTACAATTACACTGACCAATGTCATAAGAGCGTCAACGTGTGTTTGTGTTTTGCCTGCAATGTCCAGGGGCCAGGCGTAAACCGTTCAATCAATCGATCTTACAATTACACTGACCAATGTCATAAGAGCGTCAACGTGTGTTTGTGTTTTTGCCTGCAATGTCCAGGGGCCAGGCGTAAACCGTTCAATCAATCGATCTTACAATTACACTGACCAATGTCATAAGAGCGTCAACGTGTGTTTGTGTTTTGCCTGCAATGTCCAGGGGCCAGGCGTAAACCGTTCAATCAATCGATCTTACAATTACACTGACCAATGTCATAAGAGCGTCAACGTGTGTTTGTGTTTTGCCTGCAATGTCCAGGGGCCAGGCGTAAACCGTTCAATCAATCGATCTTACAATTACACTGACCAATGTCATAAGAGCGTCAACGTGTGTTTGTGTTTTGCCTGCAATGTCCAGGGGCCAGGCGTAAACCGTTCAATCAATCGATCTTACAATTACACTGACCAATGTCATAAGAGCGTCAACGTGTGTTTGTGTTTTTGCCTGCAATGTCCAGGGGCCAGGCGTAAACCGTTCAATCAATCGATCTTACAATTACACTGACCAATGTCATAAGAGCGGTCATGTATGTGATTGGGTTGAAAAATCAAAATGGATCGTTTCTTTGCATGGTCATTGGGACCCAGTGTCTATACAAAACCGAGTAATTTATAGATCTTGTTTTGGGCCTTACATTATGGCAGTTTTTGACAATTTTCAGATAGATCTGTGTCGTTTCTTGATTTTTTGACACTTTGAAATCAATTTTGAGACGTTTTGCAGTGCATTTTAGGGATGATGCCCAAACCTTGTCCCGCAGGGCATTTTATGTTTTTTGTCATTTTTAAATGATTTCTTCACCCTGTCGCCAAGGGCCTTATTCTTCATCGGATTGTTTTTGTGATTTCGTCCTGAGTTCATTTCTGCGTGATCGTGCGTGTGAAACGATTTCGGGACGAAATGATTTTGTTTTCGTTTGAAATAGAATAATGGCCTAGGTGTGGGATGGGGTTATGAAAGACGTTGTTAAAATCATGTTAAAATTATGCTTTCAGAACCCGGCCACAGACCATTTTAAATATTATTATCTCAGTGGAGTGGCTCTGCTTTCTAAGCAAAATCATATGCAGTTTGATTTCCAGACACCTTAGTCCCTGTTTCAACAATAGGTAAAACCGGGACTAAGGTGTCTGGAAATAATACTGCATATGATTTTCCTTAGAGATAATATTCCGAGATTTTCCGAGATAATATTTAAAATGGTCTATTGTAAAACGAAACAAAAAATAATAACATTATCAAATATTTTACAAATTTAAAAAGAAACAAAGAAAATCGTATTCAAATTTATTCATCAAATATTAAATTGCCCAAAAACAACTATTTATTGAGCGAGCGTAGCGAGCGTCACCACGGTACTCTTATGGCACTTTCTATGTGTTTTTTTTTGTGGTCACAGCCCAGGTCAAACCGCTCAAGCAATCGATCTGAAATTTTGTACACATACTAACGTAATCTATGCGGTCCCTGGAATCGTTTTTGAATGGGCTCCCGTGATTGGTTCAAATTTAAAAAAAATTATCTTTCGATTGGTTGCTTCGATCAATTTGAAATTTAGCAAAAACATTGCAACCAACATTGTACCCAATAATAAAAAGTTTCAGCCAAATCCTCCTATTGGTTCAAATTTAAAACCATTTTCCATGTGATTTTTGACATTTAAACTAGAACAGATTGACCGATCAACTTAAAACTTCGCGTGGTCATTGGTACCAACATTTTAGGTATTTTTGCCAATTTTCAGTCTAATCTGTCGTTATTTTCAAAAGTTTTGTCATTTTAAGGTCATTTTATTCCATAATCTTGAAAAATGTATAATAAAATTGTCATCCCTGCCTTCTTTAAGCTTCTGTTCCAAGGCAAGGCCTGTAGAGCAGCCAAGCTATCCACAATGTACAGTAAAATGAAAGCATTTTTGAGCTAGCGCATAAAATCGGATGCAGTACGAAGGCCAAATCCTCTAATTGGTTTAAGTTTAATTAATGTCTTCTGATTGGTCGACAATAAAAATGTTCACATTAAGTTCAAATTTTGCATGGTGATCAAGACCAACTTAATATTAAATTTTACATATTGTAAGCCCATTCAGTCAAGCATTAATTGTAATTTTACGAGTTTAGTATGGGATGTCACAAGAGATTTCTGGAGAAGGTATGTAGGTAAGACTTCACGACACAATGGATCTGTTATTCATCCAGAGTATTATGGAGATTGAAAAATTGCAGAGAAAATCGTCTTGTGCCGTGTCGTGCATCGTTACTATTGGGATGTTGCATGTTCTGTGCTCGCTCATCAACGCGTTACACTGAGCGTTTTCCTAGTAATGTTTGCTTCCCTTAGGTATGAAATTTTGCATCTGAAATGCGTACGAATGCCAATGGGCTTCCACGCTGCCATTTGCTCTCAAATAGCTAGCGGAGCGCTAGCTACAATTGTCCTTTTTTCCTACCACGCATGTCTGTACAAAATTACAGATAGATGAAGCTCAGTATAAACTTCTAGTATTTGAAATATAATGCCAAACTGTTGTGTTCGGAGTGAAGGTAATTGTTTTAAAATGTAACATACTACTAAAATGTATAGAAATAGTTTCAATTACTTACTTTTTATACTAGAAGATCACTTTATGTTAAACAACTTCTTTTGTTTTCATTTCAGAAAAATCTAGCAAATGTCAACAACATTTGATCTGTTGCCATAGCAACGGGGAACAATCGCACCTAGCTCCCTCTATTCTAAGCTTGAAGTGTGGAGCCCCATTAGGAAACAAATTAAATTTCCTCGGGCTCTGCCCATTGAGTGCCAGTGTGTGCAGTTATCAATTTTACATACGTACGACAAAAATGATTTGCTCACCCAAGACCCAACGAAAACGAATCATTTCGCTCTGAAATCACATGGAATCTGATAACATGGATCTGAAATGATTCTAGACCGAATGATTTTGTTTCAAGTCAAGAAATGATTTTGTTTAGAATAGAGTTGAAGGTTTTCATCCAGGAAGGCATCAATATGTTATACATGTGTGTATTCCACGGTCTATTGGCAGCTAACACGCGTGTATTCCACGGTCTATTGGCAGCTAACACGCGTGTATTCCACGGTCCCATGTGATTGACATGCAACGTGCATCAGGCAATAAACTCGTCGCATTGTTTCAACTCCAAGGACAGTATTTCCGAGAAGGCATGCTCTTGAAGACAAAGGACGATCAGGAGAAGGTCATCCTCCTCGTCTCGTCGAGTCTTTCAAATGGACCTCTTTAAAATATCTACGAGAAAAAATGTTGTTTAGGTCATTGTAACTGTATGATCTTACCTCCATGACATTCAGAACTGGAATTCTTTCAGCCACTGACCTCTCCGAAGCCAACGCCCTCTGAACGATCATTTAAAGTACTTTTCATCTTGAGTTATTAATAATACCTATTTTTACCAAGATAATTATAATCTATATATAGTTGAGCAAAAAATGATCTAGGTATTTGAAATCGAATTAGTAGAAGAGATTGAGGCGTAGTTATGGTCGGTGACAGGCTAAGTTGAACCCGTTCTATATAGCATGGGCCAGCCTATACCTGGCAATGCTACCAGGGTGTAACTTAGCCTGTCACCGACCTTAGGTACTGAGGACCTATTCTATAATTTTAAAATTCCAGATTCTCCTGGAATCCTATTCACGACCATACAGGGGAGTAACAAGTGGTACCGAAGCGGATTCCACAAAATCGGGAATTTTAGGCGACTCCAGGGACTCCAGGCGGGCGATCATATAAAATCTTGTCGCGTGACAAGCTCTCATCTCACCCGAGAAAGCCGTGAATAACATTGAGATGAGAACATTGTCACGCGAGAACAAAGTTGTCATTTTATATGATCGTACCTTGAGGCCTATTCCCGGAAAAGTGAAATGAGAAAAAGGCGATTATGAGATAAAAAATGAGAAAATTGTTATCAACCAATAAGAATCCGGCAGACTTATTGTTGGTTGATACAGATTTTCTCACTTTTATCACACTTTATATATTGGAGAAAGAAAATGGCACGGAAAAACCGAAAAGTGAAACAAATATGAAAAGGCCGGTAAAATGTAAAAATGTCCTGGATATGTTCAGACCCAAGAGGAGTGAATACCTCAAGTCAAGATAATGAAAAACTTACCGGTTGATAAGTAAGTGTCTAAACCGGTTGCTAGGTTACGAGGTAGTCAATGCAAGTGTTTTAGAGGGTTGTTGTGGCAACGCGAGGCTGTGAGGTCAATAACTGGATATTTACATATTCTTCTTGTGTTCGAATTGAATCTTGGAGTCGAGGCGACATGACGACTGCAGAACAAGTCTGGACGGCTCTCAGGGAGGACGGATTGGAGCAACAGGTGAGGAGCACTGCTTTTCACGAGCCATTACCTTATAGAGCAATTTCTTTCATAGTTACAATTCCAATAAGAAATAGTAACATCAAAGAATGTTTACAATATGAAATAATAGATGGTGGATATTTTAAATATGTTCTCCTATCTCAGAGGTAGAAGGCCCAAAGTTCATTTTAATAATTCTTTCGATGAGCTCAAAAACCAGTAATTCTGCGTTCATTCATTCACATCTGTAATGTTGATACCAGGCATTTTGTATAATTGTTGTATTTATAGTCAGGAGCTGATAACATGGTTTGAAAAGTGTGCAACGCAAAATTAAGAAAATTGGACATCGAGCCTTCTAGCTCTGAGGTTTACATGTCTTTCAAATATCTTCAAATAGGTAGTTATTATTGTGTAAAATGTCTGAAACTGAGTAGTTTTTATCATCAAATATCATTGATGATATTCTTTGATGTTTTTCTTTTATAATTTTTTTTCACTACCTAAATATATATTTTTGGTTGGATTTAATTATTTTCGTTATGAGTTATGACTGTCTCATCAATGTCAATTATTTATAATTGAATCTGGGACTCTCCATATTTTCAAAAAAATTCAATTTAATACGAAAGAAACCACAGGCAAGAAAACTGAAATTAAATTAATTGCATATTTTTTCCTATGGTTACTTACAAATTGTGTCATAACGAATCACAATCAACCAGCATACAAAAAAATATCGAACGTTTTGCGAGTCAGCTTTTTCCGTGCACGTGAGGGAATGAAAACTACTAAAATGATCGTAAAAGTCCATTCCAATGCAGAGTTCAGCGCTAATTAGGGTAAGATCATTTGATATCCTGATAACTGTGATTTCCTGGATTGCTAATTTTATTTTATTTTAATAATTTTTCTTTACATTTATGACACTTACTCTGTTATTTTTTTGTTGGTTTTGCCTGCACTGCCCAGGTCACACCTTTCAATCGATCGGTCTGAAATTTTGCATACACTATGTTAATTAGAGCGGTCAGTAAATGGAACCGTATGACCGATCAACTTTAACTTTTGTATAGTCATTGGGACCATCATGATTGGGGCTAGCATTTCCGCATAGAGTGTTTTTGCGTTTTGCGTTTTTCTTTTAACCAATCACAAGTCCACCACGTACTGAGGATATGTGAAGGGATACAACTCTCCTGAACTTATTTGAACAGTCCTCGCATAAAAGTAATAAAACACTTAAAACCCTGTATGCGCACCTATCAGGCTATCTTACACCAATTTTCAGACAACGGTCAAGAACTTCAAGAGCTATTGACTTTTAAGCTAATTTTTTAAATATAATGTGAAATTTGTTCAATCGAGAATGGATGTTTCACTACTTCATTGATGTATTTCATTTGGTCCAGCGTTTCAAGTCTGTATAGGACAGCAACTTTCACACGCATATTAAATCACTTGCATAACCGAGGCTCGCTTATCAACGCGTTACACAGAGCGTTTTTCTAGTTTATATTTTGTGGTTGATGGGGGCCGGTTGGTTTCTTCGGCCCAGTGGATGGTTGTACCTGAGCATTACTTTGATTGCAGAGAACTATTTCCCAGCCATGCGGACTTCACAACTCCTGCTGTTTTGCGGTGTGTTGGTGCTCTCAGCCACCATTGCAAGTTCAGGTAATGCTCCAAAGTGACAAGTAGGCAAAGCCGAGGAAGAACGGTCAATTCGCCTCTTGACTTCATAAGTCGTTAATGATTAGTGAGATTGTTTTAGAGAAATAAGATTTTGATACGCTTGATGCAAAAATATATATATATATATATATATATATATATATATATATATATATATATATATATATTAAATTGAACATCTATCATACAATTTTTTTTTGAATTTCTGTGCATATTCTGAAATAAATTGATAAAACATTTTATATTTGAGCATAATATTTTGTCATAAAATGTTAGAAACAATTATTTAATGAAGTCAAATACGCACCGAAATGCTAATATAAAAACAATATTCGTATCGATTTTCAATTTGACATATTATTTCTGACTTCAAAATGAATAATCGCATTGGGCTTGGACGATAGAAACTCGACTTATCAGAAAGCTGAGGTTCGAATGAATGACGTGTTTCAGACAAACCTGCTCGTGTCGTCTGCTACTTCAGCAACTGGGCCATCTACCGGCCGGGCGTCGGCAGCTACAAGATCGACGACATCCCCGGCGACCTCTGCACTCACGTCATCTACTCCTTCGTCGGCGTCAGCAATGTCACCTGGGACGTCCTCGTCCTCGACCCGGAGGTAAGAATATCGACAGATCTAGAGGAATCATGCTCTCGATCGATGATTATTTCGATGATTTCTGTTCCAGTTGGATATTGACATGACTGGATTCGCTAACTTCACTGGTCTCAAGAAGAAGTTTCCAGGCATCAAGACACAACTGGCAGTGGGCGGCTGGGCTGAGGGAGGGCGGAAATATTCGGCCATGGTCGGCGTCAAGGCACGGCGGGATAGTTTCATAGCAAGTGTCGTAGGTTAGTGATATTCTGAGTCGAGTAGAACATGTTAAAATGTCACCAACCACCAACCATCATTAAATTGCCAAATAGGTTTTAACAAGTTTTCAGGTACCTAATCAAAATGAACACTTGTGTTTTGGGGGAATTCATTTTATGACTTACATCTTCATTATGATATTTTCTATTTATCTTGTAATTTCTCTGAATTTTAATTCACCAAGATCGTTTTAAAAATATCCAAAAAGACAAATATTAAATAGAACCCGAGATGAACCCGAGATGGTGATTAAATAGATGAGTCGTTCGAGTTTCTTCCACATCTTCTTTGTTCCTGTGTTTCAGAGTACATGAACCGCTACGGGTTCGACGGATTCGATCTGGACTGGGAGTACCCTGGAGCCGCCGACAGGGGCGGGAGTTTCTCCGACAAGGACCGCTTCCTGTACTTCGTGGAGGAGCTGCGCCGGGCATTCGACCGCCAGGGCAAGGGCTGGGAGATCACCATGGCCGTGCCGCTGGCGAAGTTCCGCCTCAACGAGGGCTACCACGTGCCCGAGCTGTGTCAACTCATCGACGCCATCCACGTCATGTCGTACGATCTGCGAGGCAACTGGGCGGGATTCGCCGACACGCACAGTCCGCTCTACACGAGACCGCACGATCAGTACGCGTATGAGAAGCTCAATGTGGTGAGCTCAACGCACTTTGTCCTCTTTGGCCCTATCAGTAAGGCGGTCGTGGTCTAACTAACACGCACAGTCCGCTCTACACGAGACCGCACGATCAGTACGCGTACGAGAAGCTCAATGTGGTGAGCTCAACGCACTTTGTCCTCTTTGGCCCGATCAGTAAGGCGGTCGTGGCCTAACAATAGGGAACCTTCCCATCATTTGCATGTCGACTGAAAGAAACGATGGAAATCCTATGTCAGGAAGGACGGCTCCTATATCGAACTCCTGGATATCTCGAGTGCAACTTCAGAGAGTATCTACCCCTGAGCCATCTTGTTCAGTAATGTCGCAATAGAATCAGTCAACCAAATCAGAAACCTAAGCCCAAGAATAAAATCATCAAAATCACAAAAATCTCAACAAAAAGTTTCGGTACTCAAAATACATCAGTTTTATATATTACGACATAACAAAATCAAACAAACCCACATAATTCAAATTGAAAAATACGAAAAAAATAACAAAATCAAAATTGGAGATTTCGGACGAATCCTAGAAACATTTTGAGGTCAAATATAGTTGAAGTTTTATGCAATTTTACAGACTTTAGAATTAATTCCCACAATGTCTAGAGGTGTTGTTAATGACTTGTAACTGTTCGAAGCTGTTGTTAGTGAGTATTTCCCACTGTGTGCAGAACGACGGGCTCCAGCTGTGGGTGGACTTCGGCTGCCCGCCCGACCGCCTCGTGGTGGGGATTCCCTTCTACGGGCGCTCCTTCACGCTGAGCCTCGGCAACACCAACTACAACCTGGGCACGTACATCAACAAGGAGGCCGGCGGTGGCGCTCCAGCCAACTACACGCAAGCCAAGGGCACCATGGCGTATTACGAGGTCACTTACATTGCATTGTCTGCACCAGGATCGGATCTAAATGCAACTATTCCACTTTTGTATATTCTGAGATAATCACGAAAAGTTTCTGAGCTAGCAGTAGTTAGAATGTTATAATTTGCTAAATAATGTAATACATATCAAATATCAAAAATGTTGGAATGTGAAGAGTTTACCAAGCAAATGCGGGAATATGTAATAGCTGCGTTTTGATTCGAAGGAGTGGAATAGTTGTATTTTGAACCAAAGTGATCAACAAGGTATTGTATTAGTTGGCTCTGATTTAACATACAGTATTCAAAATAAGAGAAAATTGAAACAATCTGAGCCATCTTTACAATGATACTGTTCATAATCTTGGACAAAACGATTGTCATTATTCGCTGAACAAGAGTGACTGAATAATCGGATCGAACACCTTAGCTCAAGTGAAAAGAAGTGGTGCTTTGGTCCGAAGTAGGATATTTAACATACGAGTCATTAATATTATTCTTTTCTTCCAAATACAGTTTTTTACACGTTAGACATTGCTCTGATGCATACAATCTCATATCTGAATGCAATAATTGCGTTTTGTCGTTCAACTCCTCAAATACTAATTCATTACTGTAAACCACAGCCGCTAGATCGGTTTTACAAACTGGTGGCATTGGTGGGACGTACGAGTTTTCGTGCCAGCTCTCTGAGGCTCGTGTGTTGGCTTGACTGTTATGTCAATCATGTCGTAAACTGACGATTTACGAGTATTTTTAATACTTTTAAAATATTTCGTATTCAATTGGCGTTGACTTGAAAACTTTTTAATTTTCATTTATTTTCGTTCGTTATTTTCTTTTATTCCTTGGTCTAGGAACTATTACTGCAACTTTTACATGAGAAATATGAGGTTATGGGTTGATTATGAGGTTCGATGAAAATAATTATATTTTGAATACCACTACCATTTTTCATTGACTTTTATTATTTTTCATACTTGTATAAATTTTATATAAATTTTGTCAATTTCTTCATCCATGACCATGGTTTGATGCAGAGAAAACATTAGTACATAGATAATGAATAATCGTCATGATAATTTATTTCTCAGATTTGTCGAAATGCCGTGAACTTCAACGATTTGAGTCAATCAATGTGATTTTGTTTGCTCTCAGATATGTGAAATCCTCAAAGCGGAGGATAATGGATGGACGCAGAAGTGGGACGCAGCTGGAAACGTTCCATACGCTCACAAAGGTAAGAACGTCGGTGTTATTTACCAAACACCACCTTTAAGGGGTGGTGCCGACGAGAAAGTGCTAGTGCAAACCTAATTATTTGAGGCACTTCTAAATGATAGATCATCGCCAAAACTGCAGTGTAGATAGAGAAGGAATCAATCTTTCACCTGATAAAATTTTCATCTCAATTAAATATCCACGGATTAAGATCGCCTTTAATTAAGGACATTTTCAAGGCGTTCTTTCAAAGTGTTGATCGGAATTTCTTCATTTTTTCACACACTTTGCATCCATTCATGATGAAGCGATGTTAATGTTTTCAAAGTGATCTAATAAATACTTTTGCGTGTACATTTAATTATGTAATTTTTATTTGAATTGAGCGGGTTTAGAAACCCAAGAGTTTTCTGACAAAATGTAGAAGTTTTGCTCGAAAATATGCCTCAATCTTAGCTGGGGGAAGAGAAGGATAATACTAATAAATACTAAATACTAGAATAATACTAAAAACTTATATAGAAGCCAAATAATATAATGGCCAAATAATAAAGATATCTTTAGTTCATTGAAGAACACTCTAAAAATGTCGCATGGAAATCTAAAAAAAATTTCCGAGAATTTATGATTTTATAATCTTATACGCTTTGAGCTTACCTATAATTATTTAGTAAAATACAGTAGGTTGTAGACAGGTTCAAAAGTGTCAGCAGCACATTAGTTTTCTTCAAAATGTCAATCTAAAATATTTTTTATACATAATATTTAATATTTCAATTTTTACATTAATTCTTCTGCTTCTTTCCCTCCTGCGGCGTTGCATTCTCCAGCGGCGTTTTCTTCTTACGTTTGTAAAATAATTCATACGAAAGTAAATATCCTACACAGACTTTTAGGGAATTTGTTTTGAAGAGCTGCATTAGCACATAGTTCATATCTACATTTATTTACTTTTAGCTACTAGGTAATGGTAATGAATAAAAAAAATCGATGGGTTTGAAAAAAAAGATTTTCAGTGGCAACCTCGTAAAATACAAACACGACATGTACCTACGCTTTTATTTCTTGTTTTGAACGGATATAAAAACAAAAGACCCGAAAGAAGATCTTCCCGAAGTCTAATGGCGTTTTTCACTGGACTGCACTAGTGCTGCACTCAGTTTCAAATTTGCATTGAGTTTTGTATGGTGACGTCATTTCAGTGCAGCCCCAGTGCAGCCAGTGGAAAACGCCATAAAGTAAAGATGAGTTGTAACAAGCTGTATTTACTACAATAATAATAAACGAAGAAGTTGATGTACCGGGAATGCATATTATAGAAACCCTACTCTGGACAACGCCCGGTACTAAATATAAAACCATAAAACTAAATATATTGTTATATTTAGTACCGCGGCGTTGTCTAGTGTAGGGTTTCTATAATAATTGTATATACTAGAATCGTTGCTTGATGTCGTCGGTTATTCGGTTGAAGCTCCACTGTTTGTTTGTGGTTTTGGGCCTAAAAAGGGCCGTTTGCCACGACGTTTCGGCGGACATGGTTCCGTCATCCTAGGTGTCGGAGGTCGAATGGTGAAGTTTTGAACAATGGAGCATCAACCGAAGCACCGACATCAAGTATCTGCAACGGCTCCCAGACCCTCAGTCAATCAATCTAGAATCGTTTGTTGTAACTAAACAATTTTCACTGTCATGTGGAGCCAGCGGAAATAATAAAATAAGTACACTAAATGAAATATTAGTGAAAGTTATTTCGTCAAAAAATAATTGCAATATGATGCACAGAGAGCTGTACTCTAATAACAACAAGAACTTGTAATATTGTCTAGTAGACGGTAAAGGAGGGTCGTAGACTTCTTGTCTGGAAGTACACCTGCGTATTATAATAGGCAGGATGAAAGCGGCCCATAGTCTCTCAATGTCTCCAAGTTCTTCAAAGAGCTGTGAAATTCCTGATTTTTTGTGTGTTTTTTTGCAAATCTTTTATTTATGGCAATAGTTTAAGTATAATCAGACACGAAATTAAATTACAGTGCTTTTTTAAAATTCAAATATCGATGATAATATATCATCAAAATAAGCGAAGCACTTTTTGTTTCGTTTTCATCTTCAAATATTGGCGAAAAACAAATTTTAAAAAAGCTATTGCATTCAAATTCAAAGTGGAATAATTATCTGGGGTTATAATAATTATATTACGAAAAACTACAATCAAAGTATGTTTGCATATGAGGGGGGCAATTAGGCAGGTATCAGTGGTGCTGAATGGTCAAATCAGACAATGGAATCTACCTGGGATCAAGTCAGGTGGATTTTGCCATGACAGGTGTGGGTAAGTTTCGCATGGGGAGGGGGAGATGAATCGACTGGTCTGAGGAGCGACGTGGACCTGCTTCCACAAGGGTCCAACCTCGACTGACTCAATACTACCTGTGTCAAATCGGGGAACTGAGCTGCCCCCCTTGACGGTATACGCTCTTGACTTGAGGGTTTTTGTGATGTTGACCCTGAAAGGCAGTTTATCACGACGTTTCGGCAGTCGTAGCGCTGCCATCTTCAAGTGAAGATGGCACACGACCCTTTTCAGGGCCAGCATAACAAAAACCATCACGAGCGTATACCGAAAGCCACCAGTTGAAAATGGCGATAGCTCTCAGACCCTCAGTCAACTCAACTTTAATTTTAAAGACGTTGGGAATGCATCATACATTTATACTATTAATTAAATGTACTAATGCCCAGCAGCTGTTCCACGGACTTTCCATTAAAATCTTTGGTAATCGTGGACTCCCAAACCGCGAATTAAGGAGCATGAAATATATCCTTAAATCTAGGTACTTATGAAGGGTATAAAAATTATATAAAAAAACTAAAGCAGTGATATTAAATACACGGAATCGCCAACATTTTAAGAATTATGTTCAGTTTGTCATAATACATTTTTTGTATCCTTTTTATATTTTAACACAATATACACTAATTTTGGGACGCTAATATAGCTTATTTTAGCGTATTTTTATAGCTAATGTTCGAAATGTGATTGAAATAATATGTAGAATAAAATGAGATTAAAAAAATGAGAAATTTGGGTATAGTATTCGAGTATTGGGAATAATAAAAAATGCTTAAATTTGATAAAACACTTTTATAAGTTGATAAACTATTGCCAGTGACTACAATAATTTAATTACTTCTCTCTCTTTTAAATGTAAATTCTACTAGAATATTGGTCTCTTGTCCATGCAGGCACGCAGTGGGTCGGCTACGAGGACACGAAGAGCGTGCAGATCAAGATGGACTTCATCAAGCAGCGCGGCTACGGCGGCGCGATGACGTGGGCGATAGACCTGGACGACTTCCGCGGCCTGTGCGGGCCCGTCAACCCGCTCATCAACATCATGCACAGCAGCATGCGCGGTTACACGGTGCCCACGCCCACCGTCACCACCACCAAGAGGGTGAGAACACGTCATGTCGCCTTCATCAGCGAGCACCCATTGCCAGTCGGTTTGGGACTCGCAACTCTGTCGTTGATGTTTGCTGACCTCGCTCTTACAATTAATATAACGCTCTATTTCCATACATACTCATACATACACGATGCATTGTACATAAAGTGTAGGAGTGTGTAGGTACCTAGATTGCAACAGCTCGAAGTATAGTATAGAGAGCCAAGATAAAATTTTATCTTGAAAATTAATGACATGCTTGCAGCAATGTAACCTTCAAATTGATGAGTACTTTTGCAAAATTGTTTGTCAATTTAACATGGGGCTACTAAAACATTGAACCAAACATTGAACAGGGAATTCCATTTCCATCATATGATTCTTCTCGTTTTCAAATCACAAGAGGCCAAAGGAATATATGGTTAAAAAGACAAGTAGGTACCAAGACAGAGCGGATCAAGAATTGTTTCGAATACTATTAAAACGTTTCGAAGCTAGTTCTATTTTTCAAGGTACTTGGTTGGTTTTTAAGCAGTGCACTATGTGCTGGCATAGTGCTGCATAGAACTATTGATTCATTCCATTGTAAGACGTATTTCTTTTTCTGAAACGACATCTTTTTTCACAATAGTATATAATTATTGTGATGCAAAGTATTCGATGGAACAATCGCTTAGGTTGAGATATGGAACGTAATATAATTATGTTTTAGCTATCTAATCGCTTTTCATGATAAGAAAGATTTCAATAATAATTAATTGCGACGAATATGTTTCTTTTCAGCCTGAATGGGCCCGACCTCCGAGTACACCATCTTCAGGCAATGATCCAGATCCCCCCAAGCCGGCTACCACCCCCGCCCGACCCCCATCACCCGCCCCGACCCCTGCTCCGACCCCTGCTCTGACTCCTGCCCCAACTCCTGCTCCAACTCCTGCCCCAACCCCTGCCCCAACCCCCGCAACTCCCTCTCCGCCGCCACCGACGAAGAAGCCAGCTCCAACGCCCACCCAGGAGAAGGAACCTCAACCTCCTGTCAACATCCCCAACGAGATCCAGGCGTCACCCCTCGACGAGAAGATCGACTGCACCAACAAAGACTTTATTCCACATGCCGATTGCTCAAAGGTAAATCGTCTTGAGTATTGTGAAGTAGGTATTCTGATATTTTTGTTGGAATTTATCAAGCGAAAGGAATCACCGCTCTTGAGAATTGATAAGACCGAGTGGCTTGACTGAAGATTGCGTTGGTTTTATTCTGCGTCACTCATGTGTCAAGCATCTGATAACGTGGCTTTGTTCTACCGCGGTGTTTCAGTATTATCGCTGCGTCCACAACGAGGCTCTGGCGTTCTCCTGCAAGCCCGAGACTGTCTTCAACCCCGACAAGAGCATCTGCGACTGGCCCTACAATGTCGCAGGAAGATGTCACAAGGATGCTTAGATCATGACCTACATCCAGGGTGCCTGATTACCCGAATTCAGTTCATTTCAACTAGTTCAGATGATAACAATGCCTACATAGGCTTCTAATTTATTCTTAAAACATATTTAAATAGATAGATGGAAAATTAGGAGAGTTCTTATGAGTGTTCTGCAGTTCAAAATAGGAACTTTCAGAAATGTGTTGATTAAAATCGTGATAAATTGTTTAAAAATGTGTTTTATTTCCTGTGCTTTTCCATACTATTTGTATTGATTACAATACTAGGTAAACATATTTTTACCTAACCGTAATGATAGGGTTATTTTTCAAATAAATCAGTTTCAAGTGTTTACATCAGATTGATATGGGCTGATAAGGTTTCAATTTTGTATGAGCAAGTAAATAGTACGGAATTTTTCCCAATGGATGAATGCAAAACAATAAATAGCATTGAAGTGATTTGCTCAATCACAGACGTGCTCCTTTAGTCGTGCAGAATGAAGATTCTACTCTTGGCCGTGGTTGCCGCTGTCGCGTTGCAGGCTGTCATTGGCACTCCAGTGCCGCAAGAAGTCCCCGACAACAGGTGGGTTCTAGAGACGGTAAATGACTGATTGACCACATGTTCCTATCATCTCGCAATGGAATGTATCCCTTCAAACAAGTACTGACATGTTTGTCTCCAGCTTGCTGCCGGTGCCGAGGAGCAAGCAGACGATCATCGAGGACAGTAATGAGTTCGTCGACGCCATCTTGGATCAGCTCAAGTTCCTCGCCATCCAGTTCGGTCTGGACCCCATGCAGCTTCCCGACGAGCTAAACGGCATCAGTGTCGTAAGTTCACATTCTCAGATTATACACACCTTGACAAATCAGACGTCGGGTTTCCGGTTTCCTCTTGGGGCAAAGTGAATTGAGCTATCTTATTGGTTAGCTAATTAGAAATGAACTCAATCTCCAAAAAAATTAATTTTGGAACAATCCACAATCATCGTGAACTGTCATGACGCTTAAAGCTCAACTCAACGCTGAAATAGTACTGTAGTTTGAGTCTTGTATATTGTATTTATAAGTTGGTTTTTAAGACGCAAAAAATGTTTGGTCACATTTTTCTTAATTTGAATGGATCAAAATTTATAACGATTTAGAAAATATCATCTCCAACGTTTACCTTTGAGAGCAGCCTTACCTTTTTTAAATTTTTGCCATCATCATGAACATGATTTATCAACTATATCTGCCTTCGTTTCGTCCAGTCTTATTTGTCATTGTGACACCATAGTCAACTTGAAAATGGTACCTACTGTATAAATGGTAAAATAAAATGGTATCATTACTGTTGGGCAAAAATATGTTTACCTAGTATTGTAATCAATACAAATAGTATGGAAAAGCACAGGAAATAAAACACATTTTTAAACAATTTATCACAATAGACATTATCATAAATTATCTAGTTAGCTCTGCTTTTCAAAAAATTTCATATGCAGTACCGTGATCCAAGTATCTATTATGGTTTTTCAACAATGGATCATAACCATAATAGATACTTGGATCACGGTACTGCATATGAAAATTTTTGAAAAGCAGAGCTAACTAGATATTTTATGATGTTGTCTATTGTCCTATTCCCAGTACCAGCAAAACACTGTATATTTTTTGTTGTTTTGAAAAAAAATAAAAATAATAATAGCAATGAAGTAGCTTGCTATTTTTGTCCAGCAAATGAGGATAATATTGTTGCCTCCAATGATGAATATTGAAGGACTAATCTGTGTTCCTCTGTGCAGACGATTCTGTTCATCAGATATCACGGCGAGCTCTGGTTCACAAACGGATGGCTGCAGAATCTGTCGACGATCTTCCGCGCCGGTGAGGCTCAAGTCTCCCAAGTCGACAACATCTTGCGCATCCAGACATACGTCAAGTTCGACAGACTCTTCGTAAGTTTCATCCACCCTATTGGACCCATCACTTACATTACCTTTACTGAGTTGATCAAGATTCGAGTGCCTGATATTATGAAATTGGCTACCAAATTAAATCCGCAGAATTATAGAACAGTTTTCTTTAAAACCGCTGAAAAGTGACGTGTTTCTCAAAGACAACGAGGATAGTTTCAAATCTCAATATGTCAATAAATATCGAACCGAGATCAACTCAGCTTTCTTTCATGGAGAAGATATAGACAACTGTGTTTACATACTTAATTACAGTTCAGTTTATTATGATTTTAAAAACAAAGTTGTCATTGTGTTTCCATTGCTAAAAAAATGCTCCATTTACGTATTGCGTTTTTGAAGTATCGTATACTGTCTTGTTCTAAAGTGCAATTTTATACTTTTGGTCTTGGGTTAGATTTTAGTCCACGTTTTTATTACATCAACTCTCCCACATTGCCATTGCATCTCTGTTTGTGCTCCAGATGACCTACGGTTACCGAGCTCAGATCATGAATATCGGCCCCAAGGGCGACGTCATCGGCACTGTCGACAACTTGATCATCAGTATCGATCTTCTGGTTGATATGGACACTTGTGATTCGTCGCTCAAGGAGCTCAAGATTGCCGATGCAGGGTGAGTTATGTTCGTGGTTACCTAATCTTATTATTCTCGAGGCAAACTACGGCCCGCGACGTTCGAAGGAAAATACTGGGGATTATTTTCCTAAATGTCTTCATAACTTTTGTACCATTCAAATTATGAGAAATTTGAAAAATATTTAACACATCAAATTGTTTAGTCGAAATGTATGAATATAGACACGAACTTTAAAGCACAATGTGCCCAAACTCGAATGAAAGCTGAAAAAGTGGGGGCATTTAAGCTTTCAGTCGAGCTTTGGCACAAATATTGTGTTTAAAAGTTCGTGTCTATATTGATAAAGTCGACACAAATATAACACGTGTTAATTATTTTTCACATTTCTCATAATTTGAATGGTTCAAAAGTTATGACAATATTTAGCAAATTTCAGCTTTGTATGTGAAATCTAACCCCGTTTTGGTCGCGTACCTCCGTTCTGCATGCAGAGCCACATTATCATCACAAAAGTGACTCTGCGAACGAGACGAACCAAGTTGATCTACCAAACGTTGTCAGTGTCGATTTGTGCCTCACGATGTGCTTTGTTCCAGAAAACTCGACATCCGCTTCGACGGCACTTTCTTCTTCGATGAGATCTTCAACGTCATGAGCGACACGTTCGTCTGGTTCTTCAAGGGAACAATTCTGAACATTGTCCAGAGCAAGTTTCGAACTGCTGTTGAAGAAGTTTTGCTCACCATCGACTTCGGTGTAGTCACCGGTGTGCCATGTGGACCTCAACGTGCTATCCCAATGGAAAATACTTTCTTGCATTAAGAATGACAAGTTTTAAAGAAACTGTTTGTCATATAAAATTGATGAGTATTTAAATAATTTTTACTTTTAATAATTATATTTTATTAACACTTCATAATGAAAAAAATAAATAATAGATAACCAATAAGAAAGCTCTTCGTGTAAAAAGACCAGCCCAGTATCAACTACAAAAATTAAAAATCAGCATTAAAAAGTATTGATATAAAAATATGCCAAGTCTACGCTTTCATGTGAATTAATTTTCAATGTCAAAATAAATACTTGGCGCATGTCTTTTCAGTGCATTGAACGAAGACATTTAATTCCTTGCCATACACTTCTATCGGTAATTCTATTTTATACACGATGTGCCAAGTACGTATTGATTTTAAAAATTATTATTTGAATGAACGTTGACTTGATCCGTTTATTGGTATCATCACTTTTCGATGCTGAATGTTTGTTTGATTTAATTTAAATTTCATTTTTCAGTTGAGAATGGTCTGATATCATTATACACTGGTATATTTTTTTGAGGATAAACTATATTCGTCATAAGTTTAAAATTTGGTATCCTCCATTATAATTGGAGAGAAGCAAGTAGGTATACATGATTGAAGCTGCGGAGTTGAAAATTTAGAAGAGTTATTGCTCGTGCGATGAAACAGACAAAATGTTTAGTAGCGAAAAATAATTTAAAATACGAAGCTAATGTTTGAAATGGCATGAAAGGATGAGGAACAAACGTGACAGAATTCAGCTTGCTTATAACATTTGAGAAGACACATTTTGAGATATCTAGAAAGAGAGGTGTGGGCCAACAGATGAGGCTAGCAGATCCGCGATGATTTTAATGCAATAGGAGTGGGAGACTGTCGCAGGTGATAAGAGCTCATATGATGTGATATATGATGTGAGATGGAGGGCATGCTGGACAAAGAAGATGAGGAGGAAAAAGGGGAGGAGAAGGAAGAAGTGAAGGAAGAAGGTTCCGAAAAATATAGATTTGGGACTGTTCTGGTTCTCATGATTGTGTTAGAGTTCAAAATATGAGCTTTCATTCTTGTGATAAATAAAATTGTGATGACAGTTTAAAAGTGTGTTCCATTTCCTCTGTTCCCATTATTAATACATTGGTTTTTTTTACTACGTATTCACATTTTACTTGATAAATATCAAAACAATTGCCAAACTGTAATGATTGGGTTAATCTTTTATATTAATCAGTTTCCAAGTGTTTGCATCGGATTGATATGGACTGATAAGATTTGATTTGTATAAGCAGCATCAAACACCTTGAACTTACGTGATTTTTTGCAAGAGAAGATTAAAAAACAATAAATAGCATTGAAGTGATTTGTTCCATCACAGACGTGCTACTTTAGTCGCGCAGAATGAAGCTTTTACTATTGGCCGTGGTTGCCGCTGCTGCGTTGCAGGCTGTCATTGGCACTCCAGTGCCGCAAGAAGTCAACAACAGGTGGGTTCTAGAGGTAATTCCAGGCTGTCATTGGCACTCCAGTGCCGCAAGAAGTCAACAACAGGTGGGTTCTAGAGGTAATTCCAGGCTGTCATTGGCACTCCAGTGCCGCAAGAAGTCAACAACAGGTGGGTTCTAGAGGTAATTCCAGGCTGTCATTGGCACTCCAGTGCCGCAAGAAGTCAACAACAGGTGGGTTCTAGAGGTAATTCCAGGCTGTCATTGGCACTCCAGTGCTGCAAGAAGTCAACAACAGGTGGGTTCTAGAGGTAATTCCAGGCTGTCATTGGCACTCCAGTGCCGCAAGAAGTCAACAACAGGTGGGTTCTAGAGGTAATTCCAGGCTGTCATTGGCACTCCAGTGCCGCAAGAAGTCAACAACAGGTGGGTTCTAGAGGTAATTCCAGGCTGTCATTGGCACTCCAGTGCCGCAAGAAGTCAACAACAGGTGGGTTCTAGAGGTAATTCCAGGCTGTCATTGGCACTCCAGTGCCGCAAGAAGTCAACAACAGGTGGGTTCTAGAGGTAATTCCAGGCTGTCATTGGCACTCCAGTGCCGCAAGAAGTCAACAACAGGTGGGTTCTAGAGGTAATTCCAGGCTGTCATTGGCACTCCAGTGCCGCAAGAAGTCAACAACAGGTGGGTTCTAGAGGTAATTCCAGGCTGTCATTGGCACTCCAGTGCTGCAAGAAGTCAACAACAGGTGGGTTCTAGAGGTAATTCCAGGCTGTCGTTGGCACTCCAGTGCCGCAAGAAGTCAACAACAGGTGGGTTCTAGAGGTAATTCCAGGCTGTCATTGGCACTCCAGTGCTGCAAGAAGTCAACAACAGGTGGGTTCTAGAGGTAATTCCAGGCTGTCATTGGCACTCCAGTGCCGCAAGAAGTCAACAACAGGTGGGTTCTAGAGGTAATTCCAGGCTGTCGTTGGCACTCCAGTGCCGCAAGAAGTCAACAACAGGTGGGTTCTAGAGGTAATTCCAGGCTGTCATTGGCACTCCAGTGCTGCAAGAAGTCAACAACAGGTGGGTTCTAGAGGTAATTCCAGGCTGTCATTGGCACTCCAGTGCCGCAAGAAGTCAACAACAGGTGGGTTCTAGAGTCCAGGCTGTCATTGGCACCCCAGTGCCGCAAGAAGTCAACAACAGGTGGGTTCTAGAGGTAATTCCAGGCTGTCATTGGCACTCCAGTGCTGCAAGAAGTCAACAACAGGTGGGTTCTAGAGGTAATTCCAGGCTGTCATTGGCACTCCAGTGCTGCAAGAAGTCAACAACAGGTGGGTTCTAGAGGTAATTCCAGGCTGTCATTGGCACTCCAGTGCCGCAAGAAGTCAACAACAGGTGGGTTCTAGAGGTAATTCCAGGCTGTCATTGGCACTCCAGTGCCGCAAGAAGTCAACAACAGGTGGGTTCTAGAGGTAATTCCAGGCTGTCATTGGCACTCCAGTGCTGCAAGAAGTCAACAACAGGTGGGTTCTAGAGGTAATTCCAGGCTGTCATTGGCACTCCAGTGCCGCAAGAAGTCAACAACAGGTGGGTTCTAGAGGTAATTCCAGGCTGTCGTTGGCACTCCAGTGCCGCAAGAAGTCAACAACAGGTGGGTTCTAGAGTCCAGGCTGTCATTGGCACTCCAGTGCCGCAAGAAGTCAACAACAGGTGGGTTCTAGAGGTAATTCCAGGCTGTCATTGGCACTCCAGTGCCGCAAGAAGTCAACAACAGGTGGGTTCTAGAGGTAATTCCAGGCTGTCA
Source organism: Leuctra nigra (assembly GCA_934045905.1). Taxonomy (NCBI): domain Eukaryota; kingdom Metazoa; phylum Arthropoda; class Insecta; order Plecoptera; family Leuctridae; genus Leuctra; species Leuctra nigra. The sequence goes on along the minus strand of OW203764.1, from coordinate 3,398,095 downwards.
TTGGCACTCCAGTGCCGCAAGAAGTCAACAACAGGTGGGTTCTAGAGGTAATTCCAGGCTGTCATTGGCACTCCAGTGCCGCAAGAAGTCAACAACAGGTGGGTTCTAGAGGTAATTCCAGGCTGTCATTGGCACTCCAGTGCCGCAAGAAGTCAACAACAGGTGGGTTCTAGAGGTAATTCCAGGCTGTCATTGGCACTCCAGTGCTGCAAGAAGTCAACAACAGGTGGGTTCTAGAGGTAATTCCAGGCTGTCATTTCCACTCCAGTGCCGCAAGATGACACCGAAAACATGTGGGTTGTACGGGTAATTCCAGGACTCTTTTAAGGATCTGATTTTCATTATGCATACCGTCATGACGCTTGAATATATTTACCACTTGTCTTGACAGGCCTCCTTGGAATGCATCGGTTCACCCATATTGACAATATTATTGTTTGTCTCAGCGTGCTGCCGGAGGGTAAGGCGGTCATCGAAGACGGCAATGAGTTTGTCGACGCCATCTTGGAAGAGATAAGGTTCAGGGCCATTGTGTTCGGTCTCGACCCTCTGCAGCTACCGGATGAGCTCAACGGCTTCAGCGTCGTAAGTCCAAATCGAAACATTCAAAGCTTGTACACATGGTTCATCGTATTATTTGAACAAATCACTTCATACAATTAATTTTAAATATTATTTTATGTAAATAATACCACCAACTCGAGTTATTTTCACACTCTCCCTCATTCCTTATGGTTGTGGGAATTCATGTGGCAACGAGAGCCACTGTGGTTGAAACTCCCTGTTTTAGTTCACATATCTCGTGTATTCTTGCCTGACTTTGTAAACTGCTTATAATAGTAGTCACATCTACGTACAAAATTGTTATAGTTCTAAGGCAATTTTTTCAATGTCATTCATTAGTTTTTTCGAGTCTAGGAACAATGATGACGTCGGTACTTTGGTTGCTTCTTGTTTTGGACAAGCCTTTTGAAGGCCAACAATACAAGACAACCATGGAGCAGAAGAAAGAACCGGCATGAGCCAACAGAAATTCGATGAAATCATTTTCATTTGTCTGCTTTTTATTGAACATTATGTCGTCTCGATTATGCCGATTTAAGGCCCAAATACGATTGACGCGGACGGACGACTAGAAATTAATTATTTTTTCGTTCGCATCGTCTGTCCGCGTCAATCGTGAATGGGCGTTAATTCCGTTAGCATGGTCGAAGGTCCATGAGAGGATGTCGCATTAACTATATAGTTAATTGTTTTACTATTGTTGTGAAAATGTTGAGGATACCCGATCTGTTGACTGTGTGCAGACCTGGCTGTTCATCACCTACCACGGCGAGCTCTGGTTCACAAACGGATGGCTGCAGAATCTGTCGACCCTCTACCGCGCCGGCGATGCCCAGGTCTCCCAAGTCGACAACATCTTGCGCATCCAGACATTCATCAAATTCGACAGACTCTTCGTAAGTTTCATCCTCGCCTGTTTGGCCCTCTCTTCCATCCTGCCATTATCTGAGACAAATTTATCACGGTTTAAAAGAAAACTATTTCTAGAATTTGATACATTCTTTTGTTGCATGAATTGTCCACGTGTTGCACCTTGGATATTGAGAGATATGCAACTGAGTGTTTTATCTTTTATCTCATTAAAATCATGATCAAAATCTCAGTATTGGCCTTGAGTATAGCCATGATTAGGTCTAGGAGTGTAGGACCTATGAAACGTCCTAAAGACATCAAAATAGTACCTTAGAACTATTAAAAAAGGACAATAAAATCCCGAAAAAGGACCAATGAATGTAATACCAATCGTTTTTGGTCATCCAAGTGGAGGATGGAAATTTTGTGAAGCAACAAGTTTATTTGTAACTTGAAACAAATATTTTATATTATTTTTCCCAATAATATAGCAAGAAAAGGACTGAATTCATAAAAAAAATTAGAAAAAGGCATTTTGAGGCAAAACGAAACAATTATTTTTGCAATCAGGAACACAAGATACATATTTATGTCTTTATTTATTTTTCAAAAAATTGAAAAAGGATATTATGTCCTTAGCATCCTATCCCTAGTAATGATCAAAAGAGCACGTACGTATAGTACTTTTTTGTTTTGGATTAATAGATTTTAGTCCACGTTTTATCACCTACACACAAATCCCACATGAATGAGATGAGAGTTGTCTCCTGAACTCTTCTCTTTAATGTTCCAGATGACCTACAGGTACCGCGCGCAGATAATGAATGTTGGCCCCAAGGGCGACATCATTGGCACTGTGGATGACTTGATCATAAATGTCGATCTCTTGGTTGATATGGACACTTGTGATTCGTCGCTCACCGAGCTCAAGATTGCCGATGCAGGGTGAGCTAAATGTTCATTATCTTATTCAAGTGTTGCTCTCCTCTTATCGATGTACAATTATATAGACAAAACCAAAATTGCAAAAAATGTGTTGTGGGTTGACTGGTTTCGTGTGCGCAAACCCCATAATATTGTGAATCACGTTTTGTGTACACAAAACTGTCCATTCACCTGTATCATACATTTTCAAACACAAAACGCACTTGTAATGAAGGAGCCTGTAAAATAAAAATGCACACCCCGACCGGGATATGAACCCAGGTCTCAGATCCAGACCCATGGTATTAATTTTTTATTTTGAAGGATACCATCGAATCGTTGAAATCTAATAGATTTTAAATTATGCTTCGTCAAATATGACAATGGCACGTAAATTAAAAGCAATCCCGTGATCGTGGGCGAAATGTCTGAGATGCAGTCCGAGGGTATGTCCCCCTATTGGCTATTACTATACCCCTATTACTACTATACCCCATCGGAGTGACAGTGTATACACTTTCAACCGCTTATTTTATTATATTCAATTGATGTATCCCTTACAATTTGTACTAATAGCATTAGTTTTGTATCCATTACAAATTGTTCTAATAGCATTTGTATTTTATCCATTAAAATTTTTCTACTAGCATTAGTTTTGTATCCTTTAGAATTCGTTCTAATAGCATTTGTTTTGTATCCACTACAATTTGTTTTAATATCACTAGTTTAGTTTGTATTCATTACGCTAGGTGCCCATCCACAAGTGAAGAACCCTTCCCTTCCTCACTTATATGGGTATCCACACACAACATCTATGTAATCGTTAAAAATAAAGAAACTCTGAAACTCTGAAACTCTCAATGTTCTCCGTTTCAGAAAACTCGACGTCCGCTTCGACGGCACTTGGTTCTTCGACGTGATCTTCAACGCCATGAGCGACATGTTCGTCTGGTTCTTCAAGGGAACTATTCTGCGTGTCATCGAGAACAAGATGCGTGCTGCCATGGAAGACGTTTTGCCCAACATCGACTTCGGTGTAGTCACGGGGGTGCCATGTGGACCTCAACGTGCTATCCCAATGGAAAAGATTTTCATGCATTAAGAATGTTAAGTTTTGTAGAAACTATTTGTACATATTAAATGGCTGATTAATTAAATACTTTTTACCTTCATTTATATTTTATTAACACTTCATAAGTAATTTAAATGATAGAAATTATTTAATCTACATGTAATTCATTTGACTTTTGGCGCGTAACCGGCAGTCAACTGTGTTTTTCTCGCTGTTGCTGTTTTGCTTCTGGCTGGCGCTGCGCGCGCAGCGCAGCGCTAGTGTTGTTTTGTGTTGTGTTTTTACTTTTTCGTCGTTTGTTTCGTTTCTGTGCAGTGTACGTGCATTTTTGTTGACCGTGTCTTTTGTATTTTGTTGTAAATTTGTTGGATGCTGCTGATTAAGAAGGTTAGTAGGCACTGATTTATAAGTATTTCCTTGTACCTAGGTATAATATTGATACGGACGTTTGGACTTCCTTCTAAACCACGGTGTTCTAACGCCCCTAACCTTACCACCTGTTAACCTGCTGTTGGGGGCAACTTGTTGCATTATTTTTGGGTGTGACTACGATCCCGACAGCCGGGACTTTCAGGTTAAAAAAATAGTCCCGACCGTAGGTTTTACTGGGCAGCCTAAGGAATAAAACTCTCTATGGGTAGACAAATTCGAACTGGGCAACTTAAAAAAAATAACTCTATGGTTAGGCAGAATTAAAACTTGTGAAAATTACAAATAAAAAAAAATGTGCTCCCGGCCGGATTCGAACCGACGACCTCTTGCACCGTGGTCCAGCACGCTATCCATAGCGCCATCTGGACGGTCATACTGAAAGCCGTTCTTAACCAGTATATAAATAAACAAGGCCAGTCGGGACTATTTTTTTAACCTGAAAATCCCGGCTGTCGGGATTTTAGTCACTACCATTATTTTTACATTCGAGTATTTGAGTAGACTATCGTCCGTGCTCTCTTTCGTCTCTTCAGTGGTCTACTAAACCTACCTACCTAACCTAAGCCAAAGGTAAGTTGAAGTTGGTTGAAGACAGCAGTGGCCGTTTGTGTTGTCTACAGATAATCTTCTACGTTAGTCAATGCTTCTACTACTCTGTCTGTACACATAGGTAGGTACCTACCACCGTGGTACCTACTAAGTAGGTACTATTACCATCACCTAAATCCTTCCTAAATCAAGCAGAGGTCTCTTCAGAATGATTGCAGATTGTTATCCAAGATACCTAGGTAGCAAACTTGTTCTAAAGAAGTGTTGGAACCATTATTTCAGTGCCTCATAAGATTTTCATAAAATCAACCCTCCCCAAATAACCAAAAAAAAAATCAATAATTTTGTTAACTGTCCCATAGTTAACCCACTGTCTCATAGCTGCTTTACTAAAGTAGAACACAATAGTAGTATCATGATGTTTATTGCAGTGTGGAAAATTATAAAATAAGTTTAAGTCTCTATAAATCGCAGTAACTCAAATAAGACTCCAAAAATAGGTAAATTTGTTTGATTCCTGCTCCATTATCAAAATATATTATTAGTGGTCTTGAAACGATGTTGGAGCTCTAGTTGATGCGCTGCGTAAGTATGTACAAGACCAGCGGTTGCAGTTGTGTGATGAAGGTGTGCGCTTTATAGCGCCAGGATGCCTCCAGTATTTCAATCTCGTTGAGTTGTTGTACAAGCTTCGCTGTCTCGTCTCTAAAAATAATTATTCATGCATTAACTAGTAGGTAACTATGATCTCTCGTTTTGAGTTTGATCGGTTGATTGCACAGCAGGGTGGTCAAAGTTCTTTGGTCAAATATGTTGGACGAATTTAGCTCTGTGAATTGATAACTAAGGTCTTCTGGAAGACCTGTTTGTTGTGCTTGTTTGGAACTGTTCTAAGTTGCTCCAACTTGCATCGGCCCTACACTTCCTGTAGACCGACGAACAGAATCACCTGTTCCAAGCTGCTTGGAGCAGTTCTGAGCAGCCCGACAAGCGAACCTACTCTTACAGCACTTTCACCATTTTATTTGCCTGTTCTGCACTGCCCAGGTCACACCGTTAAGCCGCTTTCACATAACACGCGTTTCGCGTCTTTTTCAAAATAAAAATCGCCGCTTTGCCAGAACCATTCACATTACCTCGACGCGGCGCAGATTATAAGCACCTTGGTTTCGCCTTGATTAGAGGAGGCTGTGGAAAACAGAATGTTGATATAAATTTATTATTTTTGTTAATAATAATTTGTGTGTTATACGATGGAATAATATGCACAAGTATGTAATTATTAACCATATAGTCTTATTTTATACATGACGTAGTCGCACTTGATTGGCTGCTAAGTCGTGACGTCATTTTCGCCGCGCGTTATTTAAAAAAACCTCCCGACAATCGAGGTGAGGCGGCGAGAAATAAAACCGCCTGCGGCAAAATTTTCTGTGGCTTTGATTGGTCAATAAAAAAGACGCGAAACGCGTGTTCTGTGAAAGCGGCTTTTAACCAATCGATTTGTAATTTTGCACATGCGTCAGTTACTTTAGAATAGTTTTTGAGCTGAATTTTCTGATTGGTTGAAAAGTGAATAACTGTACCGTTTTACTCACCAATTTTAAAATTTTGTATGGTATTTGGGACCAACATTAGAGATGAAATGATAAAGGGGATTAGAGCCCTTGATGGATGATTGTGTGGATCTGGTTCAGTCTTTACTCTGTTAGTATCTTGTCTTGGCACTGAAAAGCGCCCGAAAAATTAGTTTCACGGAACTTGCTGTCCACATCATCAGGCAGGCTTGACTGGAATGCATCCAAGCCATTCCGGACAGCAAGTTCTGCTAAACGTTGCTGCAAATGGTTCATTCAGGCCCAATGCACGCAATTAACAGAGCAAAGACTAAGAATTATCTAGACATTTTAGTTGTAGGTTTTTAAGCATTTTGAAATATTTGTAAAATTTATTTCACCGAGAAAGACACTTACTGCACATTGTTGCAAATGAAGTTAGTCGTAACAGCCGTTTCCAAAGTCTACACAGCAGCAGTTGTTGAGTAGGTACGCTTTACCAAGTACATGCTTTTTTATTTTGCAGGCAGGCAGAAACATTATTTTATTGTGGGTGTACGTACTAACACAAAAATCGATCTGGAAATTATGTTTTAAATAATATTACTGTCTCTGCTCTCTGTTTGATCATCAGATCGTTTGATCTGTTTGGTCATTTCATCATTGCAATTGCAATGATGAAATGATCCTTCCACATAAAATACATAGAAATCCCTATGGCCAAATCTGGAGTCTTTTACAGGCCACTACTTGCCCCTACTATCGTGAAATACGATTTTCCTTCAATAAATATTCTCTCTGTGGTTTATGAATAATATGTCTGATTATGTGTTTTTCTTATAGTACCTACTTTGAATAATTTGTGTCCCCAAAAAAATAAACTGGCTAAAATCTTCGATACAGCAGCATAAGAAAATTCTGCAAAAAATGCACACCATAATTAAGGTGGTGCAAGCACAAGCGATTTTGAAGCGTGTTGCAGGCACTTTTTTGGATTCGATTGGAGACAACACGGGTTGACGAAACCATTTGAAATCTTTAACATGATTAGACAAAAGACGAACATAGGGTTATCCCTTAGTACATTTTTAATTTACCTATTGCTTTGTTAATTAGTAATAAAATAGTTGATTTTTGGTGAAAAGGTCCTATTTTCTTGTCTCGCTGGGTGCCATATGACTTTTATGTGCCAAGTGATAACCCAAAGTTTGTCTTTTATTGAGCGAGCGTAGCGAGCGTCACCACGGTACTCTTATGGCACTTTCTCTGTGTGTTTTTTTTTTTTTTTTTTTTTGTTTGTTTGTTTTTTTTTTTTTTTTTTTTTTTTTGCCTGCACTGCCCAGGTCAAACCGCACAACCAATCGATCTGAAATTTTGTACACATACTAACGTAATCTATGCAATCCCTGGGATCTTTTCTGAACGAGATCCTGTGATTGGTTCAAATTTTAAAAAAATTATCTTTCGATTGGTTGGTTTGATCAATTTGAAATTTAGCAAAGTCATTGCAACCAACATTGTACCCAATCAAAAAAAATTTCAGCCAAATCCTCCAATTGGTTCAAATTTGAAACCATTTTTCCTGTGATTTTTGAAATTTAAACTGGAACCGATTGACCGACCAAATAAAAACTTCGCATGGTCATTGGTACCAACATTTATGGTATTTTTGCCAATTTTCACTCTAATCTGTCGTTATTTTCAAAAGTTTTTGTCATTTTAGGGACATTTTGCGTGTTGGCTGTCAAATTCACGGCGACTTCGAATCTTCAGTTCAAGGCAAGGTAGTTAGAGCAGAAAGTTTTAAACGATATGAAACTAATCTGTTGATCAATCTGTTGACCCTTCAACAGATTGATCTGATATTGTGTACACACACTACATATCATATTATATGAGTGGTCCCAGGTATATTTTTTGAACGAGATCCTGTGATTTTCGAAAATTAACAAGGAACCGTTCAATCATAAAGGTTTAATCGATCAACTTAAAACTTAGCAAGGATTGGCACCAATATTTTTGGAGATTTTGGTGATTTTTATACAAGTCTGTGACGAAACTAAAGAATTGTTGGCTTTTAATGACATTCGATAGACATAATTTCGGTTCGAGGTGTTGCGTGTATCCGTGCTCGCTCATCAACGCGTTTCACAGAGCGTTTTCCTAGTGTAATCATGATTAAAATTTGAAACAATTGGATAACAGACCACCAAACCTGTTTGGTCTCCAATCGTATTGGAAATTTCATAGTCTTGTGCGGTTTTGTTGAATAACTGGTGCCTAATTAACAAGGCAATATGCAAAAATTAAAAAGTGCTAGTAGTACTAATTGAGCGAGCGTCACCACGGTAGGTACTCTTATGGCACTTTCTCTGTGTGTGTTTTTTTTTTTTTTTTTTTTTTGTCCGCACAGCCCAGGTTAAACCGCACATTCAATCGATCTGAAACTTTGCAGATATGCTAACGTAATCTATGCGGTCCCTGGGATCGTTTTTGAACGGGCTCCTGTGATTGGTTCAAGTTTAAAAAAATTATCTTTCGATTGGTTGATTGGTTGGTTAAACTAGAACCGATTGAGCGATCAACTTAAAACTTCGCGTGGTCATTGGTACCAACATTGTCTGTATATTTGAAAATTTTCAGACTTATCTGTGTTTAAATCCAAAAGTTATTGATATTTTACGGACATTTTGCGTGTTGGCTGTCAAATTACTCAAAAATGTTGATCACGGCTACTTCGACTCTTTATAGTTCCAAGGTAGTTAGAGCAACTTTCAAACGTATGAAACTGATATGACCGTTCAACAGATCGTCTAATATTGTGTAAGTACACACACTTTTATCATATGAGTGGTCCCAGGTATATTTTTTTTATATATCCTATGATTTTTGAATATTAACAAGGAACATTTTAATCATAAAGGTTCAATCGATCAACTTAAACCTTTGCATGGTTATTGGGATTAATACTTTAGGAATATTTGAAGATTTTTATACCTACAAGTTTGACGAATTTCAAGAATTATTGGCTTTTAATGATATTTTCGATAGACATAATTTCGGTTCGAGGTGTTGCGCGTGTCCGTGCTCGCTCATCAACGCCTTACACAGAGCGTTTTCCTAGTATACTTAGTCACTAATCAGACTGATCATGTGAACATTCTACCAAAGCTACACCCACTTCTGAAACAATTTTTCTCTCTCAATTTGCTAAAACGGCCGAGTGCTTGGTATCACCTTAAGGTGGCAAAAACTGGTAGACTACTTACATTTTCTCTTCTATTTCTTTCCCCTTAGCTACTAACTGAGCATCATTCGTCCTGGCTGCGGCCTCCATGATCTTCAGCTGGCCGAAGAGTACTTGGTTTTGGTCGCAAGCGTCACTGAAGTTCTTCAATTTAGATGCGTTTTCGAAATACAATCGGGTGATTGTGAGCTCAAATGACACCAGTTTCTTGTTGCTTACGCTCAACAGTTTGCATGTTTTCCAAGTTTCTCTTGTCAGGACAGTTAACTTTTCCTTTTCTATTGCCATCATCTTGTTTCGAGTAACTTCATCCTCTTGACTCTTGGTTTCCTAAAATGGATCCCATTTAGCACGCATCATTTGCCAGAGGCGGACTGGGCTGAAAAGGCCGGGATGCGACGAAGCAAAGGGCCCGGTTAATAAGTAAAAGGGCCGGTGAAACAAATGGCAGAAAATGTACTGAAATGAAAAATTAGTAAAATTGCCCGTAAAATGTGACGCGTCCGGGATGCGATCGCATCCTGGCATCCCTTACCAGTCCGCCACTGATTTATACAGTAGGTAGTAACTTTCTAATTGATTACTATTACATAATTACCGCGTCCTGCAGTATTGCCATTGCCGCAACGACTCTTGTCAAATTTGTCCCAACATCTGTGAGATGTAGCTTGATTTCATTGATATGCTCAGTCAATCTATTTGTTTGGACCATTTCGTTTTCAAATTTATCCTCCGCTATTCCGATCAGGCGTTCTAATTCAATGCAGGTGGAAGAGCGTGCATTTTTATCCTGTGTAACAAGAAATTTATTATTGGCCGGCATTCAAACCTTTTCTTCTTGCTAGATTTGTATCTCTTGTTAGGTAGGTATGTAGGTAGGATCAGCGTCAAAAGAAGCCAATCAAATCCCCATGTTGGTTTATGGGAAACCGGTATAGGAACTATTGGAAGTGGGTGTACCCAGGTACTAACAAAGGTTCATAGTAATTTACAAAATTATTGGGACTAGGTACCATTAAATGTAAAATTATAGCTCCGACTATATTTGAAATTATGTCAAGGATTGAAAAGGTAACAATTTTTTTTAGCACACTTGTACTTAGTCTAATGGCACCTTGGGTTGCCAACTTTACAAGAATTGAATTCCTGACATTGCAGCTGTAAAATTCTCGTGGTAAAAAGGTCTCAGAAATTTACGGCATTTTGGGGAAAACATGTAGGTACCTACCTACTATGCTTACGAGCATTCACATGAAATTCAATTTCAATTTTTCAATTTCAATTTATCTTTATTTGCACATAAAACACAAAAAGGAAACATTCAACGTTATTATAAACCCAGTATGCACATGGGTCATTGTTGATCTACCATGGGATCTAGGTACCTCCTACTATGAAATCTATGAAATCTATAAAATCTATGGGGGAAGGGCTCCAGTACCATGCGGGATTTCGGTGATTTGATATTTGGTAGGTAGGTACCTAACTTTGAAAATAATTGGGTGAAAGTAAACTAAGTTTCTCTCTACCAACCTTACCTACCTACAACTTATTGCAGAAGTTATGATAGGTAGGTACCTACTATATCATTGAAAATTTGATTTATTTACTGAACATTGAATTTTACTTTTTAGTGTAAGTTTCATCTTTTTAATAATTCCAGACATTATGCTGTCCGGAATGAGGTAATTCCAGCATTCGGACAATGTTGTCCAATTCCGGAGTGCAACCATAATGGCATCTCATGCGAAAAGAAGCAATGCTCAAGCTGCGATTTCAACAATAGGAAAGCAGTGTACCTAGTAGGACTTTTTGTTTTTGAGTCTGTACTGAACCTAAGTTGACTTTTACAATAAAATATCAGCTGGCTTGGCTTGGAAGGTAGGTATGCATAGGCATTCTCTTTGGAACTGTTTCCAATGAATCGTTTGGACCTTCTTGCTGTTGTTTATCTTTGCTAATATGTAAAGAGATTCATACTTGTGCCAAAACAGCGAGTTCTTGTTGATATCTTTTCAGTATTTCGGATTTGACTTTTTTCTCGGAAGCAGCTTGAGTAATTCGATCTCTCTCCAAGCTTAGCAGTTGTAAAAGAACCCTGTTTTGCGTAATGAGATCGGTCACTCGATGTTCTGTTTGTGTGAGTCCGTTCTTCAGGTCGTTTACTCGGATACGTCCTTTCCTCCAAGAGTTCAGGTAAAGGACTTGACATATTCGCTGTGCAGATCTTTGGGCAAAGTCTGGGGCTGCAATCAAGTCTGATTTATTCGTCTGGACTGGAGCTCTGAAAGGAATTGAAAAATGTGATAAGACATTAACTTTGTTGTTGTGCCTAGGTTCCAACCTACATACCTTTTGTTTCAGTAAAGTAGGAAAATCATGAATTTCATGAATTCATTCACTTGCATGAAGATGCATCATGCATGCACTTTTTCATGAAGGGAAATTTTTTGGAGCAGTAAAACTAAAAATGATAGGAATAGTAGGTTGGTCCTTCTAGCTACCTATTTAAATACGAAGACAATCCTGGAAGTTTGATCATGTAGGTACGTGGCTTTCAGTGAAGCTTGAAGAAGTTCAAACATGGACACTGGAGGCCAAGTCTTGAAAAAAGCGTTTTGAAACCGTCTGGCGTTTTCATTGATCAAAACGTAAAAAAGTTGACGACTATACCTTAGCCTTCAACTTTTTTACGTTTTGATCAATGAAAACGCCAGACGGTTTCAAAACGCTTTTTTCAAGACTTGGCCTCCTGTCTACATGTCAAGGTCACTCGGCTTGACATGCAAGTCATCTAGTAATGACGTTTTCCACTGGCTGCACTAGGCTGCACTAGGATTACACTGAAATGACGTCACCATTCAAAATGAGTGCACACCTAGTGCGTCCAGTGGAAAACGCCATGCTGCACTGAGGGATTTTGCATACATATGCAAAATCACCTTTAAGCCCCTTACTTTAAAGGACCGAACGTACCGTTTACGATGCATAATCTCTTTGCTCGGCTGGCTCTTTGTTTTCTCTGGAGCGAGATTTTCCAATGAGATCGCTCTCCTGGGGGAAAAGGACGATTTCACTTGATGTTGAGTTGTAACGGCTGCTGATTTTTCTGAGACTTTTCGTGCATCGGACTGCTTGGGCTTGCTGCTGCTGGCCGCAGTCTTGACAACATTTTTCTTCATTCGTGGAATATAGCTTGGTTGATTTGACACTTGTGATCTCCAAGTATCACCCCCTCCAGGTAATTCCATGTTACCTACTGGCTTTCAAATTCTAACGATGACAATAGTAATTGAAAAGAGAAAACACTACTTATTCTTCTTTTGCAACTAGGGTAAAACAATATGGAGAAACAGTTGTGTTGTTAAAACAAAGCTTACTTGATCAGAGATGACTTTTCATTTTGTTTTAAACTCCTGACAGTTGACAGCAGTCAAGTTGATGACAAGTTATCCACAAACAGTGAAATATTAAGTAGGATAATGGGTTTGTTTTGTCATGATGAGAACTCGCAGAGGTATCCGAGGTGTATTTTCCTGATTATTGCGGCGGAGTTTTGTGAAAGATTCTCATTTACTGGGCTGAGAAGTTTGTACATATTAATAAAATGATTTTCTACTGACTCTGTAGGGGTATTAGTAGGAGAGTTCCTTGTGTCTGATTTTCATTATAATTTTATTTTTTATATAGTAGGCTTGTTCGTTTACACTCACACTATCTTCCAAATGGCAGCTTGTTGTAGCCTGTGGTAGAGCCAAAAGTGGGCAGAGTTACAAGTTGCCACACGAAATGAACGCTTTTATGGTAGATTTGGCACAACCTTCAATTGCGCAATAAGATTTACAAAAACTACGCAATAATAAGGTCTTATTTTATTAAAGAAATGTATATTTACCTCTGTTTCATCAACGCATAGTTGGAAATCAATGCCATTTAAACTCAACACGATAGGTAGGTATAAATAAATGTCGCCATTTTGACTTTGCCACAACTCACACCACCTCAAAAGCATTGTGTAGGAAGTGGGAGGTTTTGGCTACGCTACAACAACCTGCCACAAACGTCAAATCGAACAGGCTGTGAGCTACCACAAGGTACCAAATTTACAAAACGAACACCGTTCGGCAGTTTTGGCAGATATGGCAGGGTAAACGAACAGACCTATAGATTGGACCTAAGGAACTGTTAATACAGGGATCGGCAACCTGCGGCTCCTTGTGGGTATTGAATTGCTCTTTAATTTAAAAAAAGATCTGGAATAAAAAAATACCAAAATTCGAATAAAAGAAGTGCTCTGTGAGACAACAATTGGAAGGTTGTTTGATGCATCTGTTCATCTTAGATCCCTTTAATCACTTTTAAATTGTCAATATTCTAAGAAAACGCCTTGCGGGGCAACATCTGGGGGGCTTCATAAAAATATCAAAATAAACTAGCCATGTAATTTGTTATTTTCAGTATTTTATATTTTATTGTTTTAGGTACACTGCGGCTCCCATTATTATCTAATTATAAATTTTGGGGAAAATGGCTCCTTGACCAATAAAAGGTTGCCGACCCCTGTGTTAAATTAGAATGGAAGGATAGTAAGAAGTGTGGTGAGACATTATTAGTTGAATCGAAACTTATAATCGGGAAAGATAATTTACCTCCACTACATTTAGATCTCTTCAAATATTGACATATTTTTAAAATAGGTATTAATAGTTACCTACTTATTAGGTCCTACCTATCTAGGGAGGGAAGTATTTTTCCTTCGATTTTTCAGTCTTGTGTTCTATGGCATAATTAGGTTTAACTTCAATTTTTACATTTACCTTTTACCTACTATACATACACAACTTTGAGTGTTTGAGCTTTAAAAGTGCAAATTCCCAGATAAAGTAATCTCTTCATTGGTCGTAAATTGTATAATTTCATTTAATCAATATTAAATGTAAGGTACTCACCAACATGTTAATTGTATTATTCGTCAAATCCCCTTCACCTCTGGTACCTGTATTTCTGTTATGAAGTTATTGCTTTCCAGCAATACTCTCCCTCTACTTGCGAAATGTCCTGCTGTTTCACGAGGACACCTCCACGATAATATACCATGTGTTTATGATGGTGTGCTACTTAGTGCCACTTGTTGGAGCGATGCTTTCCGACAGTCTTGTCGGAGGATACAGGTACCTACCTCCATTTCTTGCATTGTATCAAGACACTCAGCACAAAGAATGTAGCTGACGAGTTTTAGCTTTTATGAAGACAGATCAATTTCTATTAGTATTACGCTATTGTACTATTATTGCACTTCTAATTTAATTGCCAGACACATTTTTTTAGGACTATTCTCTATTTCTCCTGGATTTACACAGCTGGAAATATGATTCTTTGTCTTGCCGCCTCACCTCCTGTAGGCCTTCCTGCTATGTAAGTGCTTCTTTTAATGAATGGGATTATTGGTTGTATTTTGTGTTTACTTTACCTACATTAATCTGATTCACACAGATCAATGACGATGATTGCTTTGACAACTATCGCTATCGGTGTTGGCGGGCTAAAACCGTGTTTAGCTGCATTTGGAGGTGACCAGTATTCACTACCTCAGCAAAATGATTGGCTGCAAGAATTCTTTTCAATGTTTTACCTAGTGTTAAATATCGGCGTCTTGCTTGGAACAATCATCGCCCCGATGTTCCGGAAATTGTTTTCATGTTTTGGAAGTGATTCATGTTATTTGTTGGGATTTGGATTTCCTGCTGCATTCATGGTTCTTGCTATTTGTAAGTTAAATTCTCTTTACAAATTATTATTATTATTAAGTCTATATTCTCAACAGAGCCAGGCTCCACTAGTGAGAATGTAATATAGAGAAGGTAGGAGAGGAAACCCGGTACCGGCATGTAGCCTACTCCTGACGAAAGATACCAAGGGGACCAACGGCTTAACGTTCCTTCCGAAAGACGGTGTAACATTCACAGCACGAGCCTCCACAGCTCGCGCCGTCGAGAGACTGATAACAGGTGGAGGGAGGTCGTCACACTGACCCCCAAACACCCCAGTCTCTCTGACCCAACGACAGCAACCTGGCAAGGCAGAGTTGAATGGTCACCCATCCAACCGCTGATCGCGCTCAATGTTGCTTAACCTAGGTGATCTAACGAGAACCGAGGTATCCAACACACCGGCCGTTGGGATTGATGATGTTAAAAAGAATAGAAAGCCAACTTATCATCACCCACACCAAATGTAATTTAAAATTTCTGTGTTTGCAGTTTTGTTCATGATTGGCAAACCATGCTACAAAATGAGATCACCCAAACAAAACATCATTTTGAATTGCATCTTGTGCTCATCAGTAAGTTTAGTTTGTTTTTGATAAATTTATTGCTACTCTAGTGAACATTATAAATGAATTAATTGAACATTGCCCCTAGCATGCCGTCCAGGAGATATTAACTAGCAAGAATCGCAACGTCAAACATGCTCATTGGCTGGACTATTCAATTGAGAAATTTGGCCCAAAATTGGTTCAAGATATGAAAATAGTTTTGGGAATTTTCTTTATGTTCATTCCCCTTCCTATTTTCTGGAGTTTATTTGATCAACAGGTAAAATCCAGTGCACTCATACCCCTACCTCAGGGCCGGCGCCAGGGGTGGGTGCGGGTGGGCGCGCACTCACCTAAAATTGTCAACTGCCCACCCTCTGCTTCCCCAAAAATAATCCAAAATACTTTTATTACTTGTCTTGGAATTTTAATTTTTAGAAAATGTAATGAAATCAAGTAATACAATAACACAGATTGAATAATTTTCTGAAATTACACTGCATTCAAGTTGAAGGCTCTATGTATAGATCAAACCTTGATTTGGTCATTTTACAATCCATCCCTATTTTGTGTGATATGTCAATCATATTTTACCCCAAATTAATTTCTATTGATTTAAAAATACAAAAAACGCCCTGCGGGGCATGTCTTTCTTTTAATCTACGACTTCTTGCTGTGAAAATTATGTGCCCACCCTAAATAATTGTCCCCCCCCCCTTCCTGGTGCCGTCCCTGCCCTACCTATACCTCTAACTTTATCAATACATTTCAGTTTTGTTCCAAGGGTTCCCGATGGACTTTTCAAGCATCGCGAATGGACGGCAAAGTCGCCGGTGTCCATATATTTCCCGATCAGATGCAAGTTCTGAATCCCGCTTTCGTGGTCATGCTCATCCCTCTGTTTGACTGGGTCGTGTATCCTTGGATGGATCGACGCTGCCACACCAACGCTCTGCACAAGATGGCGATCGGAGGTATCTTTGCAGGCCTTTCTTTCATTGCCTCGGGGATCTTAGAGCTCGCTATTGAGGTAGATTTTCGAGACCAATCTACAAACCTTTGTTTCCCGATCAGTTGCCGATTGCTTGAAGCTCAATTCAATTTCAATGTATTTTATTTACACATATTTTGTTCATTTGGTCAAAACACCCACTGAATATCAAAAACCATCCCTAAACAAATATTTCTACAATACCTAATTTTCTCTTATTGGCTTTTGAGACCAGTGAGAATAAAGTAAAAAGGAGCTGATTTGTAATGGAATTGTGGATAACCGGTTAAGTTTGACAAATTTTCTTTAGTTAGTAGCTACAACTATTTGCCCTGATATGTGCTGCCGTTAATCTTACAGCAAACATATCCGGTGTTGCCTCTGCCGGGATTTGCTCATCTGAACGTAATCAACACTTTGCCGTGCGACATTCAGCTGGTGAATCCGTTCAACAAGATGCAGATAATCACTGCAACGGACTTGCACGTGTTCCGTAACGTGACGGCTGACAACGTGACCAGCTATCGCATGCTGGGACTTGCCCCGTACGATTGCAATGGCACTCAGTTTGAGTGGCCGAGTCTTGAGCTTACTTACGTGCCTTTCGAGGCCCAGGTCAGCGACAGAGCATTATCTTTTCTTCTTGAGATGTTAATAAGTATTGACTAAAAAGACAACATGTACCAGAAGAGCGATAATAATATTTCAGGTTGACACGTTAATAATTGCGAAGTTTGGACATGAAATCAAATACTTCAATGCAGAGTCTGATAATTTGGTTAAATCTTTGAGCGGAAAACCAAAAATACGGTAATAATTCTGAAGAACTGTAGATAAGGAACTGAAGGCTCTGGAACAGTGAGCTAAATAGTAATTGATTCTTGCAGTGTAATATTCTTGCAAGACGGAATGAGTTCTGAAGCTGTGACAATAACTCTGAGCAACGTGCAAGGCCTGACTGATTCATACTTCGCTCCACCACGTAATGTGGCCGTGTCGGCGTACATGGAACTGGACCCCGGAAGGTGCGGTTAGGATAAAGAATTATGTTCTCATAGATCGAGGTTTTATGTAAAAGCTCAATGTATAGTCAGAATGTTTATTAAGAGTGGGCTGTATCAAGAGGTATATTCTTGTCATACTTTTCGAAAATTAACATAACTTTTGAACCAAATCATACTAAAAATGTGATTGCATAACAATTTCTTGAGTCGAGCTTGAAATTTATAAATAAAAAATTGTGGCCAAAGTCAGCTCAAAGGTGAAAACATTTGGATATTTGACCTTATCGTCGAATTTAGGTAAAAATATTGTGTTGAGTACGTTCCTATTCAGTATTCTTATTTCTTAGGGCAACTCAAGAGTTCAAAATATCTTTCATATTTTTATTAATTTTATTGTTCATGGAGGAATCACAAGAATTTATCTTGGGTGCAGCCGACTCTTATAGTGTGACAAACGTGTTCCTCTATCTTCCTCTATTGGCTTCTGAAAGAAGTAAAGACTCATTCATAATGCACTGCTAACTTTCTATTGGTAGCTCTCAATAAAGCAACCTCTCATGTCGATGGTAACATGAATGTCTGTTCTGCCATTGTGAATACTGCCCAGAGATCCGTAAAACAAATATTTCTTAAGTTTGAGTTATCGTTTCAAGTAAAATTAGCGGTAAATTGTGAATAAACCTCTTTCCTGTTTCCTGCTAATATTGGATGAAAAAAACAAGGCCATGTTGGGTACAAACGGCAACTCACAGTACAACCACTGTTCTAAACAAAATGCTGGGACTCGTCAAATAGTTGGGTCAGATACAGAAAAGCTAATAATTGTCTAGTGTTGATTAGCCAGCAGGAACTGATGGGTCGTTGACTTTCAGGTACAATTTCTCCATTTCAAACACTACTCTGGCGTTCTACCAGGAGGAAATATTGTTGAAGCTCGGTGCCGTCTACTCGTTGGTTGTCATTGACGTCGGGGGTAAAATCACAGTAAGCTCGTTATCTTCCCTCATTCAATAAATAGCTCTTTCATTTTCGAACACAAGGAGAAATTCAGTCTTTTATACAAGATCAAGCTCTACCTGATCTTCGAGAATAAGAACTTTCAATATTCATGCCAGATTCGGATTCCAAACGCTCACTTAGACCCAAGTTTGGCATTCTTGAGCAAGTGTAGCGAGCGTCACCTCGGTACCTACTCTTCTTCTGACACTTTCTCTTTGTTTCTTTTGTGTGTTTTTGCCAGCAGTGTCCAGGTCAAACTGTTCAACTAATTGATCTTAAATTATACACACAGTTAGTGTAATATGAGGGGTCTTGTGTATAGTTTTTGAACAGGATCCTGTGATTTTTTGGAAATTTAAACTGAAACTGTTGGACCGATCAACTACACATTTTGTATCATTGTCGGGACAAACATTTCGTTTTTTTCAATTTTCAGACTAATCTGTCGTTAATTTTAAAGTTATTGACGTTTTACGGACATTTTATGTGTGCTTGGAAATATTTTTGGAAAATATTTGTCAAATTTCTTGAAGGAAATGAAAGATATTTAATCACTTTTTCTTTGTCACATTTCGTTTCGGCTCTTTCCAAGGTCTGAGAACAAAATATTGCAAACGCTTATCAATTTGCATGCTATACAGAGACTCGCTTATTAACGCGGTACAAGGAGCGTTTGCCTAGTAATCCTTGTGGTCCCCCAGTACTCGAAGATGTATGTGCTGACGCCGCCCAACACGGTGCACATGATGTGGCTGCTACCCCAGTACCTCCTCCTCTCCATCGCAGAAGTGATGCTCGGCATTGCCGGCCTGCATTTCTCCTTCACACAAGTAAGCCGCTCGCTCAGTCGCAAGGCAAGTCCGTCGTCCTCATCCAATCCTCTGCTTGTTTCCTTCAGGCGCCCAAATCGATGAAAACCGTCGCTCTGGCGGGATGGTACGTCACGGTTGCCGTCGGTAACTTGTTTGTTATCATCATTATGCGTGCCAAGATTGTTAAAAGTCAGGTAATGCATATTTTCGTCTTTTTGTGCAGTTAGCGAGTGAAATTTTGTTCTAACAACATTTTCACAAGGGAAGTACCATAGGTACCATAATTTTTCAGTTTGTGACCATCTCGTTGGAGATAGAATGCATTTGAAGTGACGAAGTTGTAAATTACTCTCTCATTAAAAAGCTTCAACTACATTATTGAAAAACATTGTGTACACTTGGCTGAAGTGTAACTGGTATTATAAGAAAGAAACAGATTTTACTGATAAAGATTTGATATCATCTTCTGATGAAGTCTATGCCAGCGTATCATCTAATTCTAGTAGATGAGCTTTGATTATAAACAATATCAAGGATTGATTGTCAAGGAACCTGACCAGCAGCCAATCCGTTTCATTCAAATACTGTTTTTACTTTGGCCCAGTGTATAGGTACTTACCTACTCAACGAATTTTAAATTCTCAATTTTCCTGGATTCAAAATGTCAAAATGCCGGAATCTGTTGTGGCGGCCAGATTGGTGATTGGTGGTCCACAAATTAAACAAACGTAAATTGTATATTTGTCGTTTTTTTCTGTATCTTCCAAACTGATCTCATATAATGGAAATTGACATTTCTACCTTGAATGCTATTGAAAAGAGCGGTATGGAAAGTCGGTCAGAACGGTGTGGATGTCATCTTGTGTGTGCAGGCTAATGAGTTCTTCCTGTTTGCCGGCTTGCTGTCGGTCAGCATGGTCTTCTTCATGGTGATCTCCACCCGATACACGTTCACTCCGTCGGATTACGACGCCTCCGACACCCTGCTGGCACGCAAGGGCGAGGAGATTCCGCTGCTCGACACCAATGAACCCTCCGACCAAGTCACCCACAAATAGGATTTGTTTTATATGTGTACCTAGTTGATTTGAGTTTGTTACATAAATCCAACTGTCAAGAAATTATGGGTCACATTTGATTTTTATTAGTTGTTAAATTTTTTGATGCTAATCATTTTTATGTAGATTAAAAGCAAACTGCCAATATTGTACTTACTTTATTACTAAAAAACATTTTTTTATGGATTAGGTATTTTTCAGAGAACCAAAAATGAAAAATTATACGTCTTTCATAACATTGTAAATTTTTTTGATAACATTGTTTAAAACTGACCTTTGACAAGCCTTTGACTAGGTAATTACTCTATCGTGTGCAGCGTTTTTCGCATTGGCTAATCGATGATCGGATTAACTCAATGATTATTCTGTTGACGCCGTCTTCCAAACAGTGGTGTTGACGCATTGCTTTGCTGTGTAATTTTATGTTACGTAGGGGAAACCTCTCACGGCCTCTCACAGTAGGAATTATGTTATCATCATTGGCGGCAGAACGTGATGGCAACATTGCCATCAATTTGATTGGAAGTCACTGTCGGCAGCACATTATTTGGCAAGAAAACGTATGTTGCTCGGCTGTATTGTACGTATTGTGTCGGATAAATCACACTGAGTGTGTGTAGTGTGTCAAAGAGTTCTGGAGATCCGTGTGGAATGAATCACACTCAGAAATTCTAGTCTGGCGTAATCGGCGTGCACCTGTAGTTAACTACCTTCAGTATGTTCACTATTTGTTTACTTTCCTATTGACAGACATCGAGTATATTATTGCCGTCGGCGTCAGGGGACTGCAGCTGCTGTGGTTCTGGTTTCTGCGTTGAGCTGGATTATCGGGTTCCCAAAAAAGGGGAAATTATATAACATTTATTACATTCTTGTTTTGCGATTGGCAATGTGCCCTTCGGCAGATTCCTCACTTTTGGAATTGTGGCTGTTGTCGACGATTTGAAGTTGTAGACAATGAATTGCGTGAAGTACCTACTCGTTCAAAGAATGGAATCTCGAAGATATGTGCGGTCATTAGTATTAATGTATTTATTGACACCACAAGTGCAATACGGCTACAATAAAAACAAACCCACGCAATAGTACATTCAGAGTTGAAGAAATATTACTCAATATGTCAAATCTGGCGATATTGCGATTTTGAGAATAGCTTATAGTCAAACGTCAAACTATTAGATTTTTTTCAAAATTGTGGTCCATACTTTTCAAATAATTCATTGGCTACAGTTTCAGTTTTCCTAAAAATCTCAAAAATGGCTTTTTAAACCAAGGTCACATGGGAGTCGCCGCGTTATCAGTGTTCCCCATGTAACTGAAAGACGGCTTTTTGTATCTAAATGGAAATTGACCAGCGCTTGAGTTTTCCCGACGATCAGCTGGATCTGATTAATTGACTAGCGGCGCGGGGCGTTATCTCTCCTGTGTGTATTGTTCTGGATAATGTGTGAATGAGATAATAATGTTATCTCATACGTAATTAATAAATCCGGAGCATTTACCAGGTGATAAGCGATTAATTAAGATTGCTCGAGGCTTTGGCGAGGAGTCGTTGATACTTGACGTTGACCGGCGGACCTGGCCGGGTGAATCAAGATGGCAGAGAAGAGAGACAGCTCGTCGACGAACTCCTCCGAGGAGAAGCGAGGGGTGGACCCTTATGGTGAGTCGCGAGGAATCAAACCAATACATACTCGGAAGTCTTTCAGTTGGGTCCTTTGAAAGTTCAATGACAATGATTACACACTTTAACATCATTTTAATTCATTGCTGTTTTATCCGTATAACTAATTTGTTTCCGTTATTTTACGTTAAAAGTCCAAGAATTTTACGCCGAAGTAATTTTCGTGTTGTTTATAACGCTATTCAAACAATTAACCACTAGAACGCTCCGCCTCCTGATACGTCACGAGTCACGTGACCCAAGTGGCGGGAACATGGTTGTGGGCCAGCTCGTCGCCGCGCGCCATTAGAACACATAGGGAAGTCAGTTCGGTTGATTCAAAAATCGTATTTCAGTGGCGAAAATGGTACCGAAATGTGTTGTGTCGGGGTGTAACATCAGCACAAAAGTTCCCTGAATAACATTTCTTAGATTTTCTAGTAACATTGCTGTGAGAAAAGAGAGAATTATAAGAATTCGATTGAACGAACGGCTGTTTGCTGTGTTGGCAAAGCGACCGTGTTTTATTTGCTTGTTTAATTCCCTATACATGTACATAATTCCCTAACTTGACTCATTTGATCATCCTGCTATATAGGTGATTACCAAGTGCAATGCCTTCATACCTTCATACCTAGACGAAAATATTTACTTACTTCTAGTTTAGACCTACAAGAGTAAAAAATACCACCAACAAACTGTTTGTAGGTAAGTGGGTGGGTATAGGTAGGTATGTAGAAATAATCAACAAACCGTCAATAAATCCGTGAATAATAAACATCCGTAATAAAAATAACGTTCACCAGTGAATTATTCCTATTTAGTATAGGTACCTATAGATTGCTTACATAAATGTAGAGAGTAAGAAATATTCAGCTTCCCGCGCTAGCAAAAGCCAGGAATCAACACATTTGTCTGAAGTCCATATCTCGGTATAATATCCACTCACCAACAAACTATAACATTCTTTGAGTAGCCAATGGCCTTCCTACTTGCCTACATACTTCATAAAATAACTTTGATTAAAACAATATAACTTTTTTAACGATTTTATCCACGTAAGTTGCTGCAGGAATCTTACGGCATCCTTGTTGGCCGGCAGAACTTGGGCCACGACAAAGCTGCCCCCTAGCGGCTGAGACGCGAACAAAAGTTAACTCCGCCCCGTTCTAGTGGTCAATTGTTTTACATTTTCTGACTCGGAGAATTGCAGTTCATTTTAGAAACTTATTAATTAGGTAAAAGTTCTGAGAAAGTAATTTTGCTTGATGCTTATGAATGTATTTTAATATTGTCCAGCAGTCATTAGAAACATATTGCTATATATTCTTGTACAGTAGGTACTCTTTTTAATGAGCTTCATAGTATTCGTAAAATTCCATCTAGAGTAAACTTTCGATATATTTGTGCACCTACGTATTTTGTTCTTGACAATGTAATTTGGTGGTCCAAGACAAGGTCACCTAGCTATTGTGTGGCAGAAAGAGATGCCAACCAGGATGAGATTTCATTAGGTCAGTTTTTCAATAGGGAAAGTTGCAAGTGATGTAGGCGAGTTTATAAGCCAGATAAGCCAGTTTGCAATGCATACAGCCAAGTCATCTCGGGGACTGACAGGAGTTTGAGTGCTAGAATCTCAGTTCACGGGTTTTTACTGCCAACAGGTCTTCAATTTTATATTTTTCGATTAGAGACAAGACAAGTGGGAATCGTAACTAGATATTTCTAGATATACAATGAAGAAAGTCGGATGCAGGGTTGTTTTTTCAACCAACGTACTGCGACGTAATTAAAACGAAAGTAAACGAAAGGATTATGATTATTTCCTTAAGGGTATTCCAGTGACACCACGTGACTTACAATATAAAACACGACATTGGCCAAACTTTGAGGAAGAGAATGTATTTTCCTCATTCCAAAAGTGATTCTATATACAACATTTTCGTTTTTATTTTATTTTTTTATTTTACGAAATATTGGTGATGCATTACGAACAGTCCAGCGACCGCAATTATCACTCTAAAGACTAAAGACTTGCAAGTGAGCAATCGTCTTCGTTATGAATAAACGAAGCAACCATATCGTTATTTTTTTTGTCAATAATAGTTACTTTGCTTCTACTCTGGCTTCAGGCACCACTAAATGAGGGTTTCTGCGATGAAAAATCCGTTGCACATAGATTTTAATTGAGAAATATACCACAATATACCGAAAAAGGTCCTCGACGATCTCTTGGCATTATGATTATCCATTGCCAAGTTTCAGCTTTCTAAGTTCAACGGTTTAGTTAGAGTGTTCGCTGGATCATCCCGGATATTTTTTTGACTTTCCAAAATGAGGCGATTTCGCTAAATAACTGTCTCTACTATCATCTTATAAAATTTGCTATAAAATTAAAATTTCATACAGCCGAGGGCTCTACGTCCATGCTCATACCCTTGCTTGAATCACCTTAAAAAAGTAAATAATCTATTCTCTACAACTGTATCAACTTGATCATATCGCTTTCTTTAACGAGCTCAATCTACCCCTTACCCTCTGTGACTTTATGTCCAAATTGTTACGATAAATCTGTGCAAACTTCTCTCTACTCCAAGTGTAAATCACACTTGTCTCGTTGGCCTCGCCAAGCTCTTACTTCGGATCCTCGATCTTGTACCATGGGGGCGATTTCAAGTGAACATGGCGGCGCTTTTTAGATAGCGAGCGATAGCATCGCTACTGATTGCCTATCAGCAGTCTTTAGAGCTACCGTTAATCTATCATTGATTAGGAACATATTTCACCGTCTTATCATTTCGCACATCTGACATAGTAATAATTGACTGAACTGCTGGACGGGTGGGTTCATTTCATCATTATCTCGTGATTTGAAAAGTATGTCGAGAGATGTTTGGCAACCTGTTGCAGTGATGTTGACGCTAAGGTGACGCCACTTGCTAACCGATTACTTCAATCATTGCTCAATCAGGACTAGATTATCGGTGATTGTCCGAATGCTGACTGGATAATTTATTCGCATGAGGAAAATGAAATAGTAAAACGCTCCGTGTAACGCGTTGATAAGCGAGCCTTCGTATTGCATGTGAATCGATTCGTTGAAATTTGCTGCTCAGGCTTTAAAAACTCATTTGAAGGTTATCGGGCGAAATGTGTCGCATGCAATTTATTTGAATATTTTGACAAACACAAATATTTTAATTGTTTTCGGACCAATGTAAATAATTTTTGAAGTTCTCGACAGATAGGTCTGAAAATATCAAAAACTCCTAAAATGTTCCATTTTATTAAATGTTCACCCAATCACAGATCATCCAAAAACTATACACATGACCACTCATATGACATAAGTGTGTGTGCAAAATTTCGGATCGATCGGTTGAACGGTGTGACCTGGGCAGTGCAAAACACAGACAGATATATAAAGCACAGGGAGAAAGAGCCCTAAGAGTACCGTGTTGACGCTCTCCTAATCAGTTCTTAATCTTATCACAGTCGCTTGCAAGGGATCTAAATACCTAATAGAGAAGTAATCTAGACAGGTTTTGACCACACAATGATGGTTGCTCAATTTCTATCGGTTGATACAATTTCCTCACTGATTTTCCTCATCGAAGATCGAATGTTAAAAACTATCTCGGAAGCAGTATTTACTGGTTTTCCATGTCGATGGCATCACAGGAGCACTGAACAAAGAGCATGTTGTTTGCAAGTTACAATAATGTGATATTAGCATAACGCTCAGTGTAACGCGTTGATAAGCGAGCACTGGGTTGTGCAACGCAACGCCTCGAACAGAATTCCACTTCACACAGAAAACATGCAAACACAATACAATCAATCAATTAGTAATGACTATGCTGATTTGTATTACATATACCATGGATTAATGTCATATTAATGGATAATCAATATATGGATATTAATAATCTATTATTCCAGTGATGTTTTTTAAGGAATGTGCAATCTAAACACTCTGGAGTGAAAATAAACCCCAACCATTTGCTAGTAATCATAGAGCGATGCGTTTACTTGATTTTTAGAGGATCAATAATTGTGAATTGAGACATAATTTAGACACAGTTTAGACATAATGCCAACAACTAGACCGATTTCAATGCAAGTTTGTAAAATGTGATAAAATATTGGCCTTCATGACCTTGCAAACTTTTAGGTTGATCGGACAGACTGTAATTCTCACTGTTCAACAACTTGGAATACAGAGTCACCAAGTAATACACGTGTGCAAAATTTCATCTCGATCTGAGGAACTGTGATTGTATAGAAGCTGGCACGAAAAATACTGAGAAAGTTTCCAAAATCGAGTAAAGAGTGTTAAAATATAAACTGATATTATATCCGACGGATACGGTTCCCTATCTGCTGGGCTTCCTTCCCCGTGCCCCACTTGGTTCATTACTAAGTGATAACATACACCTTGCTTTGTCGCCTGCTTTATCATTAGTAAGTAGTGAATATACAAGGATATCGGCAACAATGGAATCTTCCCTTCGAAAGTGTTAAAAGAGTCAGCTGCACTTGAAGGTACTTGAGATAATATTTCATGAAATATCGTCATAGCTTTTGAAGATTATAAAACAAGTGAAAAATAATTATTAACGCTATTTTTTATTAATTTTTCGGCGCAAACTCAACTCAAAGCGATACAATAAGAACATTATTATGTGCTGTTCTTTAAGTCGAGTTTTTGGGCACAAAAAGTGGGTGTTAAACCGGAATTACACGATTCGAGTTTCCTTGAATACAACCCTGTCAAGGGGGTTGAATTCAAGACTTGGCTCGTCTCTTGAGTTCAAGGAATCTCTTCAACCTTCAACCCTATTTTCCTTGACGACTTAAAAGACTTTAACCAGGCAATCAGTAACACTTATTTTGAAGTCAATAATTTACCAAAAATTCTGCACTGTAATTACACTTGTGTGTCAATGATTTATTTGCAGCTAATGTATAAAATGGATAATTAGTGAAAACTATCACACATTTCAGTTTTATTCAAGACAAGAAATAAAAGCCAAATCAAAATAACGCAAAACAAACAATCACGCGGTGTCTGTACGTGGGAGGTGTATTGTGTAAAATACCATGCAGTCGCAATATTGTTAATTTCACAGCAACTTCAAACAACAATGAACATTGAAAGATATTTTTTTCTTGAAATCAAGGGTTGAATTCAACCCCTTCAAGGAAACTTGAACCGTATAATTCCGTCTTTATTGCTCAGGACGACTAAAAAATTAACTTTGATTGTTTTCCCCATTTTTCGTAAGCTGAATGGCTCAAATGCTTTGAAGATATTTAGGGAATATTATCTCTGAGTTTTCCAGGCACGAGGAGGACAACTGTATAAGTCGGCTGGGTAGAGAGTTTGTCGATTTTTATCACTATCTGTTACAAATGTAATTGTTCATGAAATGGAGGTCTTTACGTACGCTAAGTGTTGAATCTAAATAAATGCACACAATGGAATAGTTTATGATAATTCATTCGTCCTACAAACATGTATCATCTGAATATTTGGTTTAAAATATGGCATTATAGACAGCGAAAACTAATCTAACCTATGCAATAACTTTGAGGGAATGGTTCTGAAATGCGTGTGCTCATAAACAATTGCGTTGGTAAATATATTGATAAAAATCGATTAAAAATCTTTCCAAGCACACCCAGCCGTCTTAATTTGCCGTATGATTTGATTTGTTTGTTAATCAGTGCTAGGGGTCACTCCCACCCACGCAACCCCGGCTGTTGTAACCAGTGTCGCTATCTGTATGTGGGATGTGGGTGTTACATTGTGTCTGCTCTTATCTGTAAGGTGGCAATGTGTTGTGACGTCATCTCCCAGTGACTGTCCTGGTCCATCTGGTGACGGATGACCTGGCCGCATGAGGCTAGACGAGCTAGAAGTAGGAGAAGGTGGGTTTGCTGCTCTGCTCCATCAGCTCATGGATGTTTAGGACCTCGAATACTGCGCAAATGTATTTTTAAAGCCTTTGGATTGGACGTAAAATACTTTCTAATGTGGGCGAGGGGTTTTCGAGTGATCAGATCAAAAGTGGGTGCTCCATTTTTTCTCAACATATTCAGTACCTAAATATACTCCAGCAATCAAAGTCAAAGTATAACTTGTTCGTATAGGTATGAAAAAACGAATTTTAGAAAAACCAAGTACTTTGTAGCTATCAGAAATACTTGACTACTATCTAATTTCTGGGAATTAAGGGTCCTAAACATCCTTGCCCTATCATAATGTTTAATTATAGCTATTGCTTTGATCCCTGTACTAATCACTAATCAGTAACCACTAATCAGATATTCATCCTTGAACTTTCCCTCCCATATTACTTCAATTGAATTAATTGCTTTATTCCAATAGTTAAAATAACTGCTCTTCAATTGGTTGCGGCTTCCCCAAAACAGTTTAATATGTGGATTGTTGATGATTTTGTAGAGATTATTGGAAGTATTTGTTGATTTCAATGGGATAATCTTTTGAGAGCTGCAATATTTATTTTTTCCTAAGAAAGGAGATCAATCAAATCATTATATTATCTAATCTCCGTGCATCAGATAAAGGTGTCTATCATCGTAATACCTTGCTCACATCTTACTTGTGATCTATGATACATTGAACCTCTCCAAGTAGGTAAGAAATGGAGGTCAAAGAGCACTGTCCAGCGCTAATGTGACACTTCTGACTCTGAGTACTAAAACTGTGTGTTCTTGGCCCTCAATGATTTAGGGTTTTGGGCAATTTCTGTGAGGTTTTCGGTAATAGTGCATTCAGAACTATGACGGTGGAACAATTTACTGCCATCTACTTATCAGTTGTGGTGTCCAGTCTTATCAATCAGGTCAACTTATAAACTGCATGAACTATTTGTTTTATGAAATTCGAATGCGCGTAATTTGAAATAATTCGAATGTTTAGAAGACTCTAAACTTGGTAGGGAGTATTGTAGGTAACTATTGTTTACAAGGAAATAAATCTACAGCCCATACAGATCTATAATCCCCATAGCTATACATTGTTATAACTTGAACTACTGCAACTAAGTGTTTGACACATCTCGGGTTGACCACTACTTTGACATGGTGTAGAACCAACGTCTATTCAATTTTCTCATGCAGAGTAAAATTCGTTTAGATTGTTCATGAACAAAGATGAAAAGTAAGATGTGAACAAGGTGTAACTAATTGGCTTGATGAATCAGGCGAGATAAAATACTTGTTGTCCCGATGGCGCCCATGTCTGGCTCCTTTCAATTCATCTTCATGAACGGTTTAAAAAACACTTGCTATTGTTGGCAAGAGTCAATTGGCGCCAAGTGGCGCGTGTCCTGATTCCTCTCAATGCATCCTGATTGATCGGGACTCTTCTGTTTCAGACACCGCGCTCCTCGACGAGTCCAAGGCCGATGGAGGACACGATGACGAGTCGCATGAACCGGTGAGTTACCTTCACAGCTCTAAACAATACCATTGTTAATAGTTACCAAAAGAACCAAATCAAAAGGGACCATAATAGAATGTGTTCACTTTCTGATGACACAATTGAAAACTCATAAGACGGGAGTTTCAGGATTCCGATTTTATGAAATTTTTTGAGTCTTTCATATTTGGAATTAGTGGAAATGTTAGAAAAAGTAATATAAACAAATAGAATTCTGAAAGTTACAAGTGGATTTCAAATTCATCGAAATATAACCCACATAAAATCTAGGAAATCAAATTTAAGTTTTGCTGAAACCATGGAATCGAGGATCATGTAAATCTGCAATGAAACTTTTGGTTGGCACCGATCCTGATAGGAATAAATATATATTATTGTACTCTTATCTAATGTTATGAGCTTATAGCAACCGTTGTTATGGAAGTTTACATTAGTGAACACACATTTTACGATACGATTGATAACTTAAACGATTAAAAACAACTGGAATTACCAGATGTTGTAATTCACTGTGGCATTATTTAGCTGAGAGTTTAGTTATGCGTATTCTCAAAAAGTTCGTCCATTGCTGGAAAAATAAAGCACCATATTATTATTTCATACACTCCAGTGTCATTTATTTGAGACACTTAAACACTTTTATAATTAAAAAGTAAAGTGAATTAAAAAGTGTAGATATCAAGTGGCATTAATTTGCTCCAGCAATGATGATTGATTGGTAATGTGCTAGTTAAAGACCGTCCAAGTAAACTCTTGCTTTAGAACGCAGTTCAGAATGAAAACAATAACATTACCTATTAACTATCGGAATTTTACTGGCCATATTATTGAATTGCGTTGTACAATACCTGCCTGGTTATGATAATGTCGCTTCATCACTTAACCTGGTTGTGCTGTATGCGTTGCGCGTGCGCCAAGTTGCATCACACGCACGTGCGAGCAATGAGGGGCGAAACAATAGTCTTCCAATACTGATCAGTGATCAGTGGAAAGTGTCAAAACATCACGACGTGGAGGTGTTGTGGTGGTGATGTCGCACTCTTCTGCGACTAGGCTGATGCGACGGATGGATGATGATGATGATTGGGAGATGCCGATGAGGAACAAGGACGGTGGGAAGGAGGCGTGCGTGGCGGGTTAGTTTGGGGAACCTGCTCGCAACTTGGGATGGGGAAACCATGAGGAAAGTCTTGATCAGGAAGGACCAAGGAGGGAAGGATCAAGGAGGGAAGGATCAAGGAGGGAAGGACGGTCGCGGGAGTCGAACGCAGGGAACTGGGTCGAATTGACGCCACAAAAAGGAAGAGTTTCATTCATAAAATCAAATTATAATTTTACGTGGAATTTTGTCGAGATACGGCGCGTTACGTAGGTATTTCAGAATTAGATGTCCCCAACATTGTTGCGAGAGTACCCAACCCAACAATGATGGTGAAAACGTTTCTGTCGTTTACACTCGTTGTAAATTATAATAATTTTATTTTGAAAATAGATTCCTTGAGTTTTTTTTTAACTCACAAGAAAATGATGCCAACCTCTGAGCTCGGGCACATCTTGAAAAAGGCACGGGTCGTAATTATATTTGATGTTATATTACATATTTAATGAAATTATAATTTTATCAAGAAGTGATTTTGTATGTTGACGAAGTTTATTGTTATATTATGACACAGTCTAAACCCTGTGTATTGAAACACAGATCTCGTTATATTTATATCAGTTGCAAGAATGTAATTAATAAAGATAAGAATCAGAAGGTCTTAATTGATAGCTTGAGTCTGATTGTACCTAGATGATCATGCATGTGTTGAATGCATCTTAATAATTAATTCGACTTACAATGACAACGTTCTTCCAATCCGCAGGAAATCAAAGCAGTATTTAACGAACTTCCCGAGATAGTTACAAAGAAACCATGATCTTGGAGGACATCTGAGAGATCACAAATATATATTATTAAATATAAATTGTAAATAAGTACAAAAATATAGATATGTACTTAGTTTGTCGGTACTCGATACCTACATCAGTTTTTTTAAAATTAAAAACACGAAAAGTTGGGATTAAAAGTTGGCTGTCATGTTCTGAGCTTGCACTCTTGTTCCTCCTATCTTGAATGAGGATATTTCATAGTTTCCCAGAGTCGAGAGAAAAATGCTGGGAAGGTTCTCTACTTCGCCTCTTCATAATCATGCATTCAATCGTCTACAGGAGCCTAGTTGCAGAAAAGGGCTAAAACGAATGACCTTGAGAGACAATTTATTAATCTTGACTCTGCCAATCCATGCTGTCAATGTACACATCCGAAATTCTTCTGGAAACGCCTCTGGGCTTGACTAATATTGAATTAAAGTAGAGTAATCGATCGATACAAAAATATTTTTTCTTGAAATTACAAGTTCAAAACATTTTCCTACATTTCAACTATATTAAAGAATAACAGATCATTTAATGTACTTTAGTTTGCAACTCCAGTCTAACAATGAGTTTTCAATTTTATGTCTTTTAAGAACGAACAAAACTTTAACATGGGAGGTATAGGAAAATAATTTCGAATTTGGTTTATAACTTTTAAAATAGCTCACGTTGGTATTGTTTCAATTTTTTTTCTGATAGTATGTTCATATGTCTACCATAATAAAAAATTTGGTTCAAATCTATCGATGAAAAAAAATAGATCTTCATTATAGCCTAAAAATGGCACGATTTTCTTTTTCCGCCATAAGATAACAAAAATTTCAAGTAAATCGGAAACATTGAGGTTATGGTGGTTATACCTTAAAACCCATTTGGGAGTGCCTACTTAATTCGTACAGTCTCGCCAGGGGGTAGATTCACAAAAAGTCTGATCAGATGTTATCGTGCGTCGGAGCCGTGTGTAAGGAAGGTGCAGGACCCAGCATGGCCCCCCCTCACTCTGTCCACTGCTGAACTCTCGTCCGACAGCTCGCGTGCCGGAGTCGGTCGGTTCAGTTATTGTCAGCGCGAGTGTCTTGTGGAAAGGTTCGAATAGTTGGCGAGCGCTCAATCCGAATGCAGTGCAGGACTCGGATCAGTGTGACAATAGTGTGTGATAATAAATAACAACATGACGTTATTAGGAAACATGGTAAATATACTGCCGTCGAACTTCAAGTCTGCCGTTCGTGTTTACCTTTCTTTCGCATGCTGGAAGTCAACTTGGCACAGTTCACATACGATTAGTCAACAGCGGAAATTATCTTTTTGTCATTCATTAATTAATTAAATACCACGTTCTTGATGACAATAATCTGTTTCGTTCAAACTATTTCCATTTGTTATCAAGTTTTGTTAGTTATCTGCTGCGATAATACCGTCGATCGGGAAGTGAAAATGCGTACTTAAATGCTGAATGAAAGTTGATTTCTTGACTGCACTTGATGTCCGCGTCGAGTGTTGAGTTATAAAATGTCACGTGTAGGTGCAAGTGCTCGAATGCCACACGCATTGTACTGGTATTTGTCACGTGTAGGTGCAAGTGCTCGAATGCCACACGCATTGTACTGGTATTTGTCACGTGTAGGTGCAAGTGCTCGAATGCCACACGCATTGTACTGGTATTTGTCACGTGTAGGTGCAAGTGCTCGAATGCCACACGCATTGTACTGGTATTTGTCACGTGTAGGTGCAAGTGCTCGAATGCCACACGCATTGTACTGGTATTTGTCACGTGTAGGTGCAAGTGCTCGAATGCCACACGCATTGTACTGGTATTTGTCACGTGTAGGTGCAAGTACTCGAATGCCACACGCATTGTACTGGTATTTGTCACGTGTAGGTGCAAGTGCTCGAATGCCACACGCATTGTACTGGTATTTGTCACGTGTAGGTGCAAGTGCTCGAATGCCACACGCATTGTACTGGTATTTGTCACGTGTAGGTGCAAGTGCTCGAATGCCACACGCATTGTACTGGTATTTGTCACGTGTAGGTGCAAGTGCTCGAATGCCACACGCATTGTACTGGTATTTGTCACGTGTAGGTGCAAGTGCTCGAATGCCACACGCATTGTACTGGTATTTGTCACGTGTAGGTGCAAGTGCTCGAATGCCACACGCATTGTACTGGTATTTGTCACGTGTAGGTGCAAGTACTCGAATGCCACACGCATTGTACTGGTATTTGTCACGTGTAGGTGCAAGTGCTCGAATGCCACACGCATTGTACTGGTATTTGTCACGTGTAGGTGCAAGTGCTCGAATGCCACACGCATTGTACTGGTATTTGTCACGTGTAGGTGCAAGTGCTCGAATGCCACACGCATTGTACTGGTATTTGTCACGTGTAGGTGCAAGTGCTCGAATGCCACACGCATTGTACTGGTATTTGTCACGTGTAGGTGCAAGTGCTCGAATGCCACACGCATTGTACTGGTATTTGTCACGTGTAGGTGCAAGTGCTCGAATGCCACACACATTGTACTGGTATTTTTGCCGGGATGTCTTCTTGAATCGGTCCATCAATCAGTTGATATGACTTGTCGGGGTCGAAGAAGCTGCGTAACGGTGTTTCGCCGACAAGTAGGATAATAGCACACCACAGGCTATGAGACGTGTTTTGTATTATTGTCTATAGATTATATTAAAATACTGTCCGTTAATTTAGTTTGTATCTGCAATTTGGATGAAAATTTTGCGTGGTCTAGACCAGCTGTGTTAACTGGTTTTTTAGTAGGCACCGTTTGCTGGAAAGTTGCGTAATATTTCTGGTTTACAAAGTAACTAATTCCTGGACAATTAATTACTGGGCATCAGTCCAAGTGGCATACTTCAACAAAGATAGATTTCGCTCTTACTTGAAATTAAGTAGGTGCGCGTTTATTATCTGACGCAGCTTGTTTGACATTTGCGATTTTTAGCAAGCAATATTAGATAGCAAATACTAACTCGAATAAATAAAAACAAGTTTGTATTCATTTCAATGGAGCTGAAAGTTGTATCTCCTCGAGGAAAATAACGTACACTATTATTTGTTGTTGTTTTATTTGATCAATCACACGAAGTCTTTCGATTTAAATATTGATGACAACATGCCATGTGTCACATGTGTCATTATCAGTTTTGCTGCGAAGAAAAAGTGGTCAACCACAGACACTTACAGTTCACCATGATGATCAGAAAGTGCTTATCGTTTGACAGTTGACTCTGTTAATTGCATGCTAGATTGCATGGTATGGTAGCTACAATAACTATGATTTTACGATTGACTACACCTACACAATGTCAGCTCCAAGTCCAGGCAAGTGGCCTTCCCCAGATATGATGGAAAGTTATCTGTTCGGCACTGACAAGTACATGCTCTCGCTATAACATCCTTCGGGTTCGGCATTATGCTCATTTCAAAAATCTGATTGATATTGAGGTCTCTTAACAATCATGTTGGCGAGGAATTTATTATTTCATTAGGTACTTATTATATTAATTAATTAATATTATTTTATTATTTTTATTACTAATTTGACTTAATATGCTATGTCAAATTTGCTCCTTGGAGAGCTGTGAAGTGAAGAAACCTTATGATTTACCAGTGATCAAGGTGCAGGAAACATATTGTAATCATTTAAACTTTAAATGACAATAACTCTCAGTTCTTGACCGATTTGGATAAAAATATGTTAAATCTTTTAAAATGTTGATCAAATTGACTATCTGCAAAATTTGAACTTGATAGGACGAATGGTTCATGTTCTAGCAACAAATCAGAGGATTTTGATTAAAAAAAGCTACTCTCTGGGATGGCAATAGTTGGTGTGCAAAAGTTCAGATCAATGGTGGGGAGGGGGGGGGGGGGGGGGCACTAATACAATCAGGCAATATTATATTTCGTATATTTCATGCACGTGTTATTATTAAGGAAGGTCAATGAACTTATTGTCTTGCTATATTAATACATTCTTCAATAAACAACTGAATGACGTCAGCACACAGCAAAAATTCAATTAGAATATTTATTGATAAAATGAACCCATTTGCTTTTTAAAAGCAAAAAAGCATTTGGTGTTTTTGAAATCATATTCATAATTTTTTACCAAAGTTCAGTGTCCCCCCATGCCCTCAACAATCAATTATGGATTTTCATATGGAGGTACATGTAACAAAAAACCACACCAAATATTATACCTAATTTGATTGTAATTTCCAAGTAAATCTAATCAGTTACGTTACGAAGATGTTGTTAGTGAGTTTTTGCTGTGGGCCAAGGTCAGTGTCATCTTCTCCAACCTCTCATCAATATGACCATTCTAGTTGGAGCGACTCACTCAGAGCTGTCTTCCAATGCTGTTTGTTTTTCTGTTTCTAGAAACTCAAGTACCCAAAGTCGGTGTTTTTCATCATCGTCAATGAGTTCTGCGAGAGATTCTCATTCTATGGGCTCAGGAGTAAGTACACCCTTCATTCAAACTTTCATGTAACATATACATATCTTAGGGTCAATGAAGGGTTAGTTATAAATTAAGATTTGAAATATTTTATTAATGAAGAATATTGATCACAAACCGGCCGCAGACGACCTACACTATTTTCATTCAGTTTACAGACAGAGTGTATTTAAAAATGTTTAAACCAGTTAAATATCCGAGAGGTCCGAGGATTGCATCGCTGTGAGTAGGGATGGCACTTTTACCGGTTCTGGAAAAATCGGTAAATTTACCGGTAAATTTACCGGTCAGCGGTAAATTTTGAAAAATGATGGTAGATACCAAATCATGATTATACCAAATACAAAAATGACCCTACTTTATTATTTGACTCATTTACAAAGATTACCGCAGTCAGAATAATAAGTACTCCATATTGATAAGGGATGATATAACCGAATATCATTGATTCGACCAATCTAGTGTAGGCTATGCCATGCCTGTGTTATTCTCCCATAAGAGGAATTGTCGACCACCAATTTGATCAAGTTACAATCTGTGTCTGCTAAACAAGCAAACCTGAAGAGAGATTCTGACATTGGAAGTAATCATATATGGATGGAGTTATCATTCTGAATGATTGAAGACAACCAAAAATCAACGTAAAATATGCCTAACTGCTAATGTTGTCACACTGAAGTTTACTTATAGTTTTTACTTAAAATTTGATATCTTCATTCATACATTGGAAAGGATCAAAAAAACAAAATTTACCATTTTTTTTACCGGTAAATTATTAATTGGTAAATTTACCGGTAAATTTACCTTAATTTACCGGTAAATTTTACCAGGTGCCATCCCTAGCTGTGAGAGACATTGCTTGATCACCAAGTGACCTCGTCCATTACTTCTTCCTTCTCTTCTTCTTGCTCCACCTCCTCCACTCTCTTCAGCGTGCTGTAGACCGGGTTCTCTTGCTTGTCCTCTCCGACTGCCCCGTACATGGGGTTGTCGAACGCTTGGCTGGGATTGTCTGCCGTCGGAATGTCGGTGGTCTCGTCGATGGCCAGCGCCAGGGCCGCCTCGTCGTCTCCGGGCGTGTTCTCGAACCTGGCGAACTGGAAGAGGCGGTAGCTGGCCGGTCCGAAGGGGTTGCCTTGTCGATACACGTAGACATAGAAGACGGTCCCGATGAAGAGCACGACGGCGAAGAAGGTGCTGAAAACGGTCTTGGCGGCTTGGGCCATCTTCGAGCCGGTGATTGCCTGGCCGGCGGAGTATGCGGACACCTTGGTCACACCCAGGTCCATGTCTGATGACAGAAAAAACATAATCGTTTCCACTTGCTTACTTAACCCTTAGCAATGCATTGGGTTTCTTAAAAAAGCAAAAATCATTCAATGCCCTAAAATTATTGCTGTTATAGTCTTTTATTTCTTTTTTTAAGTGCTATTCTAGATTTTTTTGAGTAATTCAACATGATTCCAATATTTCCACATAAGATTTTGACTTGGTGTGATAATGATTTTTTGAACATTTCCCCATAGGTATTGAGTGTAAAATTATAATTATCAATTTGAAATTTATGACACACTCGGCTGATTTTGTAGATCCTGTTAAAATCAATTATGTAGTAGCATCCTTGAATTAATCACTGTTTGAGATTCTGATCTGAAATGAATCCTTCATTCCTATGAAATGAGATGCACTCTCACACACATAGACAAAGATTAGATAGGAAAGGTTAGATACCTACCTTTAATGATGTCTACTTTCAAAAGATCTGTTAGCTTATTGACATTCTCTTGGTAGTCCTCTCCGTTGACCAGAACAATCTGCACGGTGTTGGATTCAAGTGGAGTCTTCTTCACATCTGCCAACACATTGGAGTACTCCTCGGTCGCCAAGTAGTCGTTCACCAAGGAACGAAGCACGGA
Organism: Leuctra nigra; assembly: GCA_934045905.1. Lineage (NCBI taxonomy): Eukaryota > Metazoa > Arthropoda > Insecta > Plecoptera > Leuctridae > Leuctra > Leuctra nigra. Next base: position 3,360,269 of record OW203764.1, on the reverse strand, counting down.
AATGTCAAACTGTTTGTCGTGACTCATGGTCAAGTACGAGCCGCAGAACGGACAGCAGTGTCCGAGCGGCGTGACCGGATAGTAACATGGCGGCGGCGTGCAACGTGGTCGCACCAGGTCGCACACCGCGTCGAGCACGCGTCGGGGGTTCTCGGCGATGCACTCGCAGCCCGACTTGTAACTGCAGCGGTCGGCGTCGGGCGCCTGGATGGCGACAGTCGTGCGCTCGTCCTCGCGATTGGTGAACTGGCTGTAGCCAAGGTCGCTGTTCAGCCAATCCTGCCACTCGGCATTGCTCAAAGCCTAGGGATCATTCACATTCATTGAGGCAATCACAAGCATATTTTTGCTGTCATATCAGCTCTTTTGTAAATAATGAGGAAAAACATCTAGTGGAGCGGTCGCTCCACGCCAGCCAAGTCGTACGGCGCGCACACTCTCATATAAAGGCTGGAGCAAACCCACTTTTACTGTAAGCATCAAAGTGGCATTTTCGGCCTACTGGATCTTAAAATTGGGAAATCTCACATTGTTGCGATATATCTTAATTTCGAGCTATGGCCCACCCTACAACATATACCAAATTTGGGAACAATAGGTTACGCCCTTTGCACGCTAGAGGGCCGTGAAAACAGTGTTTTAGGGCGGTTTTCATAATAATAATAATAATAATCTCAGTAGTAGTCTCCTGGAATTCAAATCCGGTAACATGGCCACAGCCTAAACGGCTGAACCGATTGATCTCACATTTTTACCACGTGTGCACTTTTGGCGTCTGATTTAACCTTCACCCCATGAATTTTTTGTGCCGCCGTTTTGAAACCGGAAGTGACGACATATCTTAACAACAGCTGGACCGATTGGAACGAAAATAGCGCCAAACTATTCGGACGGTCATCTATATGGATTATCAATAGCAACAGACTAAAATTTATGTTAACGAAACCGGAAATGACGTCATGAAATTTAATTCATCGATTGGCATTTCGGCAACAAATTTGATCCAATTATTTTGATATTTATGTAACATATGTTCTTTTGATATTTCATTTGACTTGATATAAAACCAACCGGAAGCCGCCATTTTGAAACCAGAAATGACATCATATCTTAATAACGTCTAAATAGATTTTAAAGAAACCAGCGCTAAACAATTTAGACGGTAAACTTTATGTATTATCATCAATAATATTTGCAGTTTCCCATACTGAAACCGGAAATGACGTCACACATTTTAAAAATCTCACAAATTTACATTTTGATGCAATAAATATATTATTTGAGACTGCTTTTAATAAAATGTAATCATGTTTAAATTATAATTCAAGAGGTCAGTGATTTCAGCAGCCATTTTGAGACCGGAAGAAACGTAATATCTCGAAAACTGGTTGACAGATCGGTATGAAACTAGTGCCAAACGATTCGGAAGGCCATCTCTATGGAATATGAACAGTCAAACTAGAATTTTCCTATTTATGAGGCCGGAAATGACGTCATTCAAATTTATAAATCATTATAATCCCCTCCAATACAATAAATACATATTCAGAAAGCTAAAAATGATACACATAATTCATAGTTATAAATTCTATGTGGCAGTGCAGAAAGTTCAGCAGCCATTTTGAAAACCGAAGTGTTGCCATATCTCGGAACTGGGTTGACCGATTGGAATGAAACCTTTGTTTTTTCATGAGAATAACCAAATTGTAAAGGGTATTTTTTTTTTAAGGATTTAGTAATTGTTCATTCGATTGTCACAAGTTGTAAGAATAAACTAAAAAAAGGAGTGATATCCCCATAAAAAACACTCCGTGTAAAAATACCAGCCAAGTCTCTTCAACTTAAAAAAAAATAATGAAATCTTAAAATTCTGCACTGAAAAGTAGTGATATCAAAAAATTAGCCAAGTCAAATCTTTATTTGAAAATCAAAAAATACTTGGCGCATCGTTTTTTTTAAGGCATTATAGGTATACTATGTATATGTATATTTCATGTATAATTTATGATTGGCCTATACTTCCAAGCTATTTATGTACACGATGCGCCAAGTATTTTTTGATTTTCAAATAAAGATTTGACTTGGCTAATTTTTTGATATCACTACTTTTCAGTGCAGAATTTTAAGATTTCATTATTTTTTTTTAAGTTGAAGAGACTTGGCTGGTATTTTTACACGGAGTGTTTTTTATGGGTAATTAATTACCTTAACAAAAAACAGGAATTTTATTACTTATTGCAAAAGTAAGTATCATCTAATTAATCATTTAATTTCCTTGATCATATTATCCGAGTATTGTGATTAATTGATTTGAATATTTTTGTTAAACAGCCCATCAACATGTTGGTTATATTTTATGTTGAATCCTTGCCTTTTTTGGGAAGTGAACTATTTCTTATCCATTCTGAAGTTCCCCACACATCTAGTTTTCTAACTGACTGGAAGTTTGACTTGCGCTCTGGCTAATGATGTGAGCAGAGACTTACCGTGCCCCTGAGCTGGATGCTTCTGACTGCCACCGGCATGGACGGCAACTCTATCTTGAAACTGGCGTCTTTGTCGAACATGACGATGTCGTCCACGCACGGGATACGATCGATGTGCGGCATCGGAGCCGAGAACTCCTTGCCAGCTTCCGGTCTCCAGTTGGCTGGATCCAGCCAGGCCTTGGAGCCGGCCCGGATGAACCGGATGTCTTCTCCGGGACATCTAGTCGAGCTGCCTCCGCCGATCTGAAGTGTCCCGGTGGATGGTAGAATCATCTCTCCATTCCGTGGCAAGACGACTTCGCTGCAATCACATGCATTGTTGTCTCAGTCACATCGTCTCTCTCCAACCTTCTCATTGTTCTACCATATCACTGGCATTTGACACCTTCAGTCTGGCCTAGTCTATCCAGAACTACGTCTCGTGATTCAGTTTTTTACAGTATTCAAACTTGCCTCCTCAGCAATTGATGGCGTCAAGAAATGGACAACTAATAAAGTCAGTTTGGACCCTACTTGTAGGTAGGCTTTGCATGTCATTCGGTTGGACTTGGAAAAAATTAAAACAATACAAAATTTAATATTATGAAAATTAAAGAATATTTGTTCAAATGCTGAGCAGTGGACATAGAAAATTGCATAAATTATGACAGACTCATAAGGCCTTGTGAAGGACCTTATTTGATATGTTCTATGTGAGATAATATGTCAGTTATTCATCACGTCTTACTTGAGTATTGTTGTTCCTGGAGGTAAACCAACCCCAAGGTTAAGATCGGATGGGAAAATGACCCGGTCTCGCTCGCATGGCACGCGGTTCCTGTCCCAGTTGACGGGATTAGCAAACTTAGTGTTGTGAATCCAGAACTTCTGGTTGATCTCCGCACTCATCACTCCTCCAAGCACGAACACTGCCACTAGAGTTGAGAGCATGTTGGCGACTGCATGTTGTATGTGTTGGTCTGTAATTCAAGCTGATGGGGGTGTTTCTGTACACTCATCAACACAATGCAGTCGACATTCTGTTGTAGTTCATTCATTATCATATCATTTCACTTTGATATTTTTTAGTTATAATGTTTTTTATTGTATTGTATTTGTATTTATTTATTTATTTAGTTTTTTACATGAATACATGATGTAACATTTATGCATTTATAACAGATAGTAACAGTAACAGATTAATAATGGCTGTTTTATCCACATACCTAATGCAACAGAACTGGGTCTGAAAGAAATTCTTATGTCTAGTGTCATTGGCAATATTTTTATATATTTTGCTTCAATTTTTCCACAAGAAGAGACATTGTTTAGGAATTCAAACACTATCTGGCTTTTTCAAAATATTGCTAGGTACTAATAGATTAGTTTAGGTACCTAATGTATAATTGATTTTTGTTTCCCAATATATATTTGAATTAAATCCTGTTCACAATGTGAAATATTGTGTCAGGAGAATAACATATCAAACATTCGTTCTGTCTTATTGAAGAACAGTTACTTGCAATTTTGTCTTTGAATGATACAATGTTTAGCTCTACAGTAACAGTAGGTATGTTACTTGTACTCTCTACTTTTCTGTAATAAGCGCTCTCTTACTTAGGTACTCTATGCCTGTACTAAACTCTGGCCTCTATTCCAGCACTGCTTGCGATTTACATGAGCACAATCCTCGGGTTTAGCGATGACACCGCCACCGTGGTGTACCACACCTTCGTCATGCTCTGTTACTTCTTCCCGGTGTTTGGTGCGATCATCGCGGACAGTCTGCTCGGCAAGTTCAAGACCATCATCTACCTCTCGTTTGTATTCGCCATCGGAAACATCACGCTCACGATGGCATCGGCGGATCAGGCCATTCCCGGGATGCCGGCGGTGTAAGTTCATGCGGAGCTTGACTTTAATTAGTTGTTGATTAAGGAGTATCCAGACACAGCATTTTATGGGCCACTTTCATAATGTTCATTTATGCATATGCATCAACTCTTTTTGTTCGAGATTATAAACTATGTCGTTGATGTATAATGGCAAATCGCGCCAACTCGTAGAAACGTAATGTATGAAGGTCAAATATTTATCTGTGTTAGCTGAGATCGGCTTATATTTATTTATACGAAACCTGATACAGTAGGTAGATACAATAGTATGCTTCTTCTGTGGTCCTATTAAGAATGTTGACATCTTATATCTTAATAAAGCCAGAATAGGATATGGTATAAAAATGCAGCCTTTATACGATACGAAATACGATATTTTTATCGTATCGAAATACGATATTTTTAGTAAAATAATCGTATTCAACACTTTGAGTTCGCACTAGAGGTCATAAAGTACTCCAGTGTGTGGTATTATTTAGTCTATTAGGTTGTTATGGATCGTTACTATCTGATTTTTTTAAAATTATTTAGTGGGAAGACAAAATTTCGATAAACCGCTCTGACGAACCGTGGGATTCTTGTTCGCTTCCGTTTGCCTCTTAATATAGATAGATGAAAGCATTCTTCAGGTTGCCGTTGTAGCAGTAACTAATCCCAAAATGGAGTGAATGTCAATGTATATGAACAATCTATTAAAAAATTTAAATTGAAGTTGGTTGAAATCTACGAGTCCTATTGAGATTTTGTTGTGCCAGGAGCTTGATTCTGTAACTCACTTGCCATTGCTGGCGGAATCACAATCTATATTTAAAGCGTAGAGCAAAATGTCATTGCTAGCAGATTTGCTTCCGATTTGCAGTTCCAGAATCTGGCTTCTGAGCCCAAGTTTTATTTCTGTGACAAGGCTGAAAGATATGACTATTTCACACTGAACATGTTTGAAGGCGTTATTTGTTTTCTTCCCTCTCTTGTCCATATAATACAGTCATCCTTGTATTCTAACACATGACACCTCTTCGTTCTGTCAAAGTATATTTATTATACTACATAACTTGATAAATGTTTCTCCAAGTGTTTGTATGACATGCTGCAATATAAAAGATAGCTCTAACAAATGGTGTGATTCTTGTAGAGAGATCAGCATGCTGGGCTTGTTCCTGATTGCTGTCGGCACCGGCGGAATCAAGCCTTGCATCGCTTCGTTCGGTGGAGACCAGTTCATCGTGCCGCAACAACAAGCACAGCTGGAGCGATTCTTCTCCATCTACTACTTCACAATCAACGCAGGAAGTTTCATCTCTACATTCCTCACGCCAATCTTGCGAGAAGATGTCAAGTGCTTCGGAGCGACCAGCTGCTATCCTCTGGCGTTCGGCGTTCCAGCCGTTTTAATGGTCACCTCCATCAGTGGGTTTCTTTGAACTTTTAAAACCAAATCATGACCGCTCACATTTCTAACGCTCATACAAACTGGCAGAAAGATAAGCTTAGCAAGTTATTGAGATGATTAAGGAATACGATTTTTTTGAACTATGCTTTATTAGTATACCCTCATCTCGTGCAAAACAAAATCAATGCAATTGGTGAAAACTAAATTTTCATCCTTCTGATACACTTGGCTTAAGGTGGCGCGATCACTCGAGGCATAGTCTCAGATCTTCATAAAAATTTTGTGTACTTATTGATTATCCTGCAATACACAATCCCTGAAAAAAGTAAAGACTTCTCGTGTTTAGTTTCTGAGATAATTCGAGTTTTCTCCCCAATGTTATCTTATGGCAGCCAAGTAAAAGTGTGTAATTTTTAAGCTAAAATGAAGTTCTAATATTTTTGTACCATATGATTTTAACAAAACCTTTTTTCTGGTAGACCTACGGACATACTACTATCAGGAAAAAAATTGAATTCGATACCAACGTGTGCTATTTTAAAAGTTATACACCAATGATCCTCCTACCTATTCCTATGTTCTCAAAAGATAACATTTAAAGCTCATTATTGGGCGGGAGTTGCAAACTACAGGACATGCTCGTCTTTTATTTTTCAAAATAGTTGAACTGTTGTAAAAAGTTTTTGAAATGGTTATTTCACAAATAAATAAAAAAATGCTGTATCGAGTGATCGTGCCAATTCTTGAAAAGTTTTATGAGAAATCATAGTTTAATTACGTGGCATTGGTATTTTGCTGCTTATTCTCATCATTCATAAACAGTTTCATGAAAATAGATAGGTTATCATCATCTTCGGGTCTTTGTAACTAGTTTGTATCTGACTCTTCACATAATGTTACCTGTTTTTGTTCTCTTACAGTTGTCTTTTTGTTGGGCAAGAGCTTCTACATCATCAAGAAGCCAAGCGGAAACATTATTGGAGAGATATTTAAAGTTATTTGGGTGAGAAGTTATTTTAGCATAAATATTAGGTTGTATCTGCATTTTTACTAGGAAGCATTGACTATCTAGTTTGTTTATGCCCACAGTACGCACTCCGTAAGAAGGGCAAGAAGGGCGCGGAGAAGAAGGAACATTGGCTGGATCATGCGGAGAATAAGTTTGGCAAGAAATCTGTCACTGACATCAAACTATTGCTGCGAGTTCTCTTTCTCTACATTCCCCTACCTGTCTTCTGGGCATTGTACGACCAACAGGTAAAGTCACTCCCTGTGGCACTTATGCTGCATGTCTCTGCTAGTATGATATGACATTTGGTTTTGTGCCTACAAAGAGCATAATTGAGAAAGTGCCTTGTGAGTGCCTTAGTAATGATTACAACGCTTGGTTAATAATGCCAGAAACTGAAGTACCAACGTCTTGAGGACAAACGATTTTTAGGGGTTACTCTTAAGTCGAGGCACTAGTTTATATTACAACGGTACATACTTGTATGTTAATGTGAGGAAAGAGTCATGAAATATTACTAGGAAAACGCTCGGTGTAACGCGTTGATGAGCGAGCACCGACACGCACGACATCGCCAATCATAGCACGATCCATTCAATCAAAGATAACTAACTATACATTATTTATTACCAATTTTCCCTGCAACTTTTCATAAACACTCTGGATCAATTAAATAACATATTATTGTACTGATATTTTTCCATCAATCTCTTTGGACAGATATTCAAACACTTAAAACAGCAATAAGTCTGTAAATTCTTGACCGATTGGGCTGGAAATGTGTAAAATATGATGTTATCTAGTCAAAACGTCGTTTTCATAACTGTGAAACACAATCCATATCGTAAAATAAATTATTTTAGATAAGGTATACCTATACCTATGTATATGAAATACCTACATTACATTTTGACTACATTATGTATTGCAATATGATCAACTAAGAAAAGAATCTGTCTTACTTGATATTGAGAATAGCCATCTATAAACTTTGCTTTGCTACATAGAGCAACCCAGAATGCAGTGGAATTTCTGTTTTGAAATGTCATTTCTGACAGTTATTAAAACTGTCAATAAGTGCATCAATGTTCTTGACTGGTAGGGCTGAAAATTTGTAAAATAAGAGACAATGTTGGTCTGAACGACCATGCAAAATATGAGTTTGATTGATCAGATTAATCGAAGACCATTTGATAGGTCAAATGGTGGTGTGGCTATAGGCCGTTTTAAATTAAGTATACAAATGAAAAATATTGGTGCCAATCCTTGCTAAGTTTTAAGCTGCCAATCCTTGCTAAGTTTTAAGTTGCCAATCCTTGCTAAGTTTTAAGTTGATCGATTAAACCTTTATGATTGAACGGTTCCTTGTTAATTTTCAAAAATCACAGGATCTCGTTCAAAAAATATACCTGGGACCACCCATATGATATGATTAGAGCCAGTTTTAAATGGTGATGCGCGAATTCGCGAATTGTTCTGATTGCACTATTTTCTTCTACTTAAATCCATTTCATTGTGTATGGATCCCAAATCTACCATTTTTACATCGCGAAAAAAAACGAAATCCAACCCTGATCGCGATATTCAACATTTTCGCGAAATGACCACGAAATAAAGGTTTTCTATTAAAATTACTGCTTATATCCCCCTAACAGTTCACAACAACAACAAACGAAACCAGTTTCTTTCCATGTGCTACTCACTCAACCCCCTCCCCCTCGCCAGACACTTTGCTACCCACCCTCAAAGTGCAGACCAGTCTAACCAGTTGATGATGCCTCCAGGCTGCTTTGTTTTGCGCCCCCATCTGTTCAAGGTCGACCGGTTTTCCCAACCCCCCTTCCCCCCTAACTATTCATCAATAGTCTACTTACACAGAAGGATATTTTGGAACAATTACTGCACTGAAAATTGTTGGATTGGAAAAGAAAATATCTTTTCAAACTATACATTTTGATTTTGCATCATGAAATTTTAAATATTATGTATCATCTACACAGAGAAAATGTGGGTTGGGGAAAAGACAGTACAGAGCATTAAAGACGCCATTCTAGACAAGCCTATTTCAGTGCTAATAGTGCATGACCAACCCATTCCAATCCCTCCTCCAAAGTGCCAAGTGGCATACATGTTTTTCATCAAATTATGGTTTCTGGGGGCTATTACAATGTGTTTTATAACCAATTTAATATCGCCACAAATCGCGAAATCCCTCTTCCAGAAAAAACACAAAAAACGAAATTGATGATTTTAAAAACGAATTTTAAGAAATAAAATCACCATTTAAAACTGGCTCTAGATATGATATGTAGTGTGTGTACACAATATCAGATCAATCTGTTGAACGGTCATTATTAGTTTCATATCGTTTAAAACTTTCTGCTCTAACTACCTTGCCTTGTAGATTCGAAGTCGCCGTGAATTTGACAGCCAACACGCAAAAAGTCCCTAAAATGACAAAAACTTTTGAAAATAACGACAGATTAGAGTGAAAATTGGCAAAAATACCTTAAATGTTGGTACCAATGACCATGCGAAGTTTTTAGTTGGTCGGTCAATCGGTTCCAGTTTAAATTTCAAAAATCACAGGAAAAATGGTTTCAAATTTGAACCAATTGGAGGATTTGGCTGAAATTTTTTTTGATTGGGTACAATGTTGGTTGCAATGACTTTGCTAAATTTCAAATTGATCGAACCAACCAATCGAAAGATAATTTTTATAAAATTTGAACCAATCACAGGATATCGTTCAGAAAAGATCCCAGGGATCGCATAGAATACGTTAGTATGTGTACAAAATTTCAGATCGATTGGTTGTGCGGTTTGACCTGGGCAGTGCAGGCAAAAAAAAAAAAAACAAACAAACAAACAAAAAAAAAAACACACAGAGAAAGTGCCATAAGAGTACCGTGGTGACGCTCGCTACGCTCGCTCAACTACATTGTGCCTAATGTTTTTATATTTTGCTTCCTCATGGTTCTGATGAATGTGTTGTGACATGGTAAAGTGAGAGGGTGAAGAAGTTTGGGATTTGGGGAGAGAGCTGCACTGAATTGATCCAAGTACTACTTGTTTCCAACAGGGATCGCGCTGGACGTTCCAAGCAACCCGAATGGATGGAGACGTTGGCGGCTGGCGCATCAAAGCCGAGCAACTTCAAGTAGTCAATCCGCTCCTGATTCTTGCATTCGTGCCGCTCTTTGATATCGTCATCTATCCGCTGCTTGCCAAGTGTAACATTCTGACCAAGCCGCTTCAAAGACTGGGACTAGGTGGAATCCTAGCGGGCCTTTCGTTCCTTATTTCCGCTTTCGTGGAACTATCGCTTGAGGTAATTTAAAAATACGCTCTATCTCAGTGGTTCAAAAAATACACAGAAGTAGATTTTTTACTAATATTTGTCAACATATAGCTTGGCCAAAGTAAAATGTTATTTGGAACGAAACTGATTGTCTGCAGGTCAGGTTTTTTGACGATCAATCCTTGTTATAAAATCAATGAAATCATAGCGCACCTAGAGTGCCATAGAATAATAAATATGGTCATAGAACTACAACGAGTATGTTAAAATTTCTGCGATTGATAATCCCCCGCAACCCGCCTGTCTATCCTCGGGGGCGTAGGGAGCACGGAAGCTCAGGTGGTGGGGGTATTATCTGGATCAACATTTTAACATGCTCCTTGTAGTTCTAATAAAACATTTATTATTCTCTGATGACGCGTTAGTATAAACTTCATTGAATGAAGGCATCAAATATTTTACAACCGTTTCTTTCGAATACCATTTAACTTTGGACAAGTGTTCATGAAGGTAAAGTTGTTTAGCACTTATTGCTTACAATGTGTCCATACAATTATATAACAAAAATATTTGCTTTGCATGGTATGGCACTAGTTTCTATTGCTTGTCTTACCTTAAAAGGGATACTCATTTCTGCTTTAGCCTACGTATGCCGTGGTGCCGAAGGTTGGCGAGGCACAACTAAGATTCTACAACACGTTTAATTGTGCGGTCAACGTCTCAGCCGAAATACCTGGAGGCGACAGTCATATAATCGAAGCTCTCGGTCTTTGGGAAGTCAAGGACGTTCCGGTGAAGGGTGACGGCTTCAGGTCCCTGAGGGTCGTGATGTACAATGACACATGTGGCACATTTGCTAATTACCAAGGAGTCGTAACATTCTCTGAGGAGACTGCTACGTCGCATATGATAACAAATGTTGGTACGGATATTGCTGTGAAAGGAAATTTGAATCCAGATGATGTTGATAAGACCAAAGATGCTGAGCCAAAGATAAGGTATGTCTCAATTTACAATACATTCCTACTAATATCTCAATTTCTTGAATTATAAGGGTCATTCAAGGTCATATTTTATCTTCCCTCTTACATGTTTTTAAATATTACGGTTTATATTGCAATGCATTTTTACTTTATTCACCAAACCTATAGACCGATTAGGCGATTACTTTGAATTTTTGTGATTTGTATTAAATATTAATACAAACATTGTGTCAATGATGATGTTTTTTATGTAAGAATTGAGTGGTTGCAATTATTTGAAGGTGACCAAACATTGAGTATTTTCTTGGTATGTACAGTGAGATTCAGAAGAAAGCGGTCGGAGTGCCCTGTGCACACTGCCTGGCACAGGGGCACTACGACCGCTTTCTTCTGAATCTCACTGTACTATAATGTAGTATTTATTTTCATAATTTACCAATGCTTTTCCAGTCAAATATTTCACAAAGATACATTAAAAACAAGTTACATCTGTTCTGAAAATGACTTGAAATACCTATGGTCCAAAATTGATGTTGAAATTAAGCATGAACGGCCTTCTTACAGGCTGAATTTACCAACTACATGTTGATTTCATTGACTCATTACTAGAAGAAAAATGCTGCACAGCCAATAACATATTCAAAATTATTGAATATGTTGGTTTGTTAGTTAAAAAATTAGAAAGTTACCCAACTTCACAAACTCAAACTCACAAACTTTTTTTAAGGAAAAGTTTCTCTAGTCTCAATATTGATATATTTTATATGCATATGTTATAATTTGTTTCAGAATTATATATGACTTCCTTGATCCATCAATATCGAGAGATCTGGAACTGACGGGTGAAGGAACAGGTTATAGAAAGTTCACACTGAACGACACACAAGTTGGGACAGACTATGAAGCTCTTGCTATTGCAAGGTAAGATATGATTTTAGTTCCATTACGTTAACAAAGTAGTTTTTTTTAAAGATTTTTCTAGTTCATTTTTACCAATTATTCTTAGACGTTTCCAGATGTTCTCATCATTACGAGTTACGACTCTCATTTTCATTCTTCTTTTGACATTTTGATGAATCAAGTTAGTAGTTATGTAAGTAGTAGGTACTACCTACTTAATATTAAATGTGATAATTTCTAATCTATTGGATGATGCCAAAATGGGAATGATAAGTACCTATCAATAAGATGTCAACAGACTCGGTATCCATCATTCGGACTTGTGTGTACAAGTACAAGAGAAAAGGATGGAGGAGAGAAGAGTAGTAGGAAGATCAGTGGAATCCAGACTAGAATATCCTTGAATATTGTGGGGCAACATACTCCCTCCCCAGATGGAGCTCGGAGTGGAGCACCCATTATTTTTCTGTTTCAGGTATTCTGCCAAGATTGGTAGCTTCGAGTTTCCTGAACATTATGACCTTGAGGTGGGAGCTGTATATTCATTGTTAATTACTGAAACCTCGGCTAATGTTTATGTAAGTTAATTTCACTTGCTCAGCAATATTTGGTAATATGTATGTGTAGTACCTATTGTAAATTGAAACCCTTTATTTTGTTTGAAGGTATCGAGCCTCCATGTGATTACGAATCCCAACAGTGTGCACATGCTGTGGCTCCTTCCGCAGTACTTTGTGATGACGGCTGGAGAAGTCATGTACTCCGTCACCGGAGTGCAGTTCTCATTCACTCAGGTAACCGCTTGCCGCTCTGCTCATGATCGTTGCTTTCCACGGGCATGGTAATTGAATCCCAGGCGATAAACATGTCCTTTATGACAACCTAGTACATTTTTTCTTCCGTGAACATGAATTTGCTTGTCAAATCTCATTGGCTAAGTGACTAACATGGCGTCGCAAATTCACGTTGCCATGGAAGACCAGAATGTTTTCAAATAGAAATGTAAACATGACTCACAAAAAGAACTTGATGCCAATTTCTTGTCTTTCAAGGTACACTCAACCAAACATAAAATGATCGTGATGAAAAGGTAGGGAAGCATCTCTTGTCTATTAATTTTCCGATTGCCTGTACAAACCGGTCAGACCTCTCACTCTAGTTGTTATCTCTCTCGGTGCTCGAGTAAAACAAGGGATGGGGGAGATATTGACGTCAAATAGAAACAGGTAATTTATCTATCCCATCAGCCTAGAAGGTCGAAGCTTCATTCGAATCTTGCTCATCAGGCTAACCCGATCGTGGTCTACCTAGATTTCGGCTCAAGTTTTCTCAATAAGTGCAATCTATATTATGTTTCAGATTCATAATTTTAAAAGTGTATAATATGATCTTATGCTTTTCCTAATGTATAATTTCATTTGCAAACAATCCGATCTAAGTGCAGTTAATCAATGGAACAAAGTATACCTACGTCTATATAATGGATTGGGCTAAAATTACATAGGCTCTTTAAATTAATTTTATGAGAAAACGTAAATTTCAAAGTTACTCTATCATTGATTCATACAATATTAGTCTATACAAAAAAATTACAAATTGCCAATAGGACAGTTACGATTTATTTTTGAATTTATTTCAAACCTGACTTTAATATTCCTTTATTCATAACAAAAAATATGTAAATTTTCATTAATAAATATCAATTTGAAATTCCGTAAATATTATTCAGTATGTTGAAAATCAGTGTGATGTTATATTTATCAACCAACAATGATGTTGCCATGGCAACAATAAAACTAGGACAGCACATGACGTTAATTCTTTGTCCCGCAATAATGTGCACTGAAATAATATTCATATTGACGGAGGGAAATTTGGGCTATTGAGTATCCTGACAAAATTAATCTACGCCCACTATTTAGGGTATTCGTAAGTATGAATCAAAGGAAAATTTTAGTTGAAAAGTCTGCGCCCTTAATATAAAAGTGACGTTGTTACCATAAACTGCATGCATTGCATTTTATAAAACAATGAATGTAACAATGATCTTATCTTTGTTAAGTGTGCGTCGTTAAATAAACTCACCAGCCTTGTTGCCGTGTGTGCGTAATTAATATTCAGTCAAAGCATGATACATTATGTGTATTTATTTAGTGAGAGCAGAAAATTTAGTTTTGGACATAAGATTTAGCTCGTTTATTAATTACCTTTTTTAGTGAAGAAATATTGTGAGTAATTGAATGCGGTAACATTTTCTGATATTATTACCGTTCTAATGCATCTCAACTAATTGTTCTTGGAGAGCGGTAGTTTCTTTACACCGGGGGTGTTGCAGTTAGAGTCCACTTGATGGATGATAAAAAGGTTGCCGGTGGAAGGTGGGAAGGAGGCGCTCGTGGCTTATCAAGCGAATAAAGCAAGCGTCTTTATCTGAAACTTATAGCTCGAATCTCTGATTTTTTGTCTGTTTGTTGTTCTTGATCTATTTCAGGTCAAACGGAATAACGGATTAGGCCAATTTATTCACAACACATTAATTACTATCCTGATTGAGGACTTGATGATTTCTAAAAGATTTGTATTAGTTTCATCTTAAATACCTCCAGACTCCAGAGTGTTTATCGTTTAAAGTGGAAATGCATTTCCATGGAGTCATTCAGACTCAAGCAACTCGTTAAAGTCGAGTGTAAGAGGTTTGCGCACACAAGTGCAAAGAGACATGGTGACAGCATCGTCACCGGTGATATGACAGTTCGTAGTGAGCATTCTCTACCTTCATTCCATTCTCCTCGGAGATCTCTAACCCTCATCAGTGCGTTGTGTCTAATGTCCGTCTGTCCGACCGGGTAGCTCAATTGGTAGAGCTCTCGCCCGGCAAGTGAGAGGTCCCGGGCTCGTGCCCCGGTTCGATAGGATATTTTAACAACGCACATCCCTTCATAACAATCTGAATAATGGATAACGTTCATTTGTCGTTCGTGTTAATGCTTTTCATAATCTGTCTTATATTTTCTGTAAAGGGAATTTCAGTTCGACTTCGAGGTGTTGCCCGTTTCGGTGCTCGATCATCAACGCGTTACACTGGGCGTTTTCCTAGTTATTAGTGACAATCATAGCATTGACTCTCGACTGAGGAACACCACGACGCACCTCAGTCAAGTAGGTCGGTCGCGGGAATCGAAGTCAGGACTTCCGGGAAACAAGCTTAGGGCGTTACTGCCTGAGCCAACTTGCTCCAGTAAAATTAAACATGATGCATAAATTAGGCTTGGCGCTTAAAATGCAAGCTAAATGCTGCCATTTATTTAACTGCATCCCCTACAGTAGGTATCCATACAAAAAATTGTTAGGGAATATCCATCAATTTTAAAATAAGTTGGATTATAATTATTCAAAACAACAAGATGAATTTTGTCAGGATCTTCAATAGAAAATAATGTCCTTCATAAATATGAAATTTAATGTCAGTGAACATTGTGGCTGGACAAAGACATTAATGCCATGTTCTGTCATAATTTTATTGTTGCTATAGCAACATCATTGTTGTTTGATAAATATTACATCACACTGATTTTCAACATAGTGTTAAAGTCCCTCAAAGATATTTACGTAAATTCAAATTGATATTTATTAATGAAAATTGTTATATTTTGAGTTATGAGTAAAGTAATATTAAAGTCGGTTTTGAAATAAATTCCAATGAAAAGGCGTAACTGTCATAATATTGGCAATAGGTAATTTTTTTTTGTATAGACAAAAGAAAAACTATAATGTGAGTGTTATTTTGAAATTTAGTTTTTCTCGTCAAATTAATTTAAAGTCAACGTAGGATGTAAACCCAATCATTTATATAGACCAGTGGTACTCAACCTTTTTGACTTGCGGGCTAATAATACGAATTTGCTTTTGTTGGCGGCCCGCATTTTTAAAAAAAAAGTACAATAATGCTCACGTGTTCAGGTCGGTTCATCCATGCGTGTAGGAACTACTTTTATCTTGAGAGGGGGGGAGGGGGGTATTTCGACACCCGGAAGGGGGGTCTAAGGAGCGAAGCATGTAAATTTTAGCCCCGCAGGGCGTCATTTAAAAATTTTACAATTTAAAAGTGATTCAATTTCTGGTGCTCTAAAATGCCCGAACTGAATCAAACTACCCTCCAATTGTTGCCTCGCAAGTCGTTTTTTTTAGAATTTAAGCTATTTATAAGTGGTTCTGGGATGCACTTATTTTTGTATGGTCAATGGGGGGTCAGTCTGCTCGGGTTGGGGGGCTAATCCCCCATCCCCCAACCCCTTCTTATGTGTCTGGTTAATTCAGTGTATTTTGTTTATTAGGGAACGAATTGAACAAAGTATCACACGCCAAAACAATACACTATTTCACAATTTTCGGAATTGGTGAATGGCTTCATTTTCGTTTTAACAAGTATGAAGTTACATTTAAGAAGTTTTCGTCGCATTTACAGCCTGTTGCGTGGATCCTAACATGACAACTCTCAAAATTCCTCTCAAGTGCAAACAAGAAATTGTTAAAATCTTCTTCATATGGATATTTCATCCTGTTAGTTTATTTCTATGTAATGTTAACAGTTTCGATCAATATGTTTGGACCTTCTTCAGGACAAAACTAAACTTTAAAAAACCAAATCATATAAAATAATAAAACATTTCACATTTTTCAAATAATGTGTTCAATGAAACATTTTGTTATTTGTTATTTTTTTATATTATTTGCACAGTTGATTTTGATTGTGTGAATAAGTACGAGTAGGTATTGGAAACATCAACTGGGGGGCCACGAAAATTAGTTCCACGGGCCGCATGCGGCCCGCGGGCCGCAGGTTGAGTGCCACTGATATAGACAGACGTATTCTTTGTGCTATGAATTGATTAACTGCACATACACCGGATTGTTTGCAAATGAAATTTAAAATTAGCAAAAGCAAAACATCATAATAAATATTTTTAAAATTATGAATCTGAAACATAATATAGATTGCACTTATTGAGAAAATGTGAGCCGAAATCTCGGTAGACCACGATCGGGTTAGCCAGGAGCAATATTCGAATGATGATTAGACATGCTTAGGCTGATGCGATTGAGAAATTACCTGTTTCTATTTGACGTCAATATCTCCCCCATCCCTTGTTATTACTCGAGCACAGAGAGAGATAGCAGCTAGAGTGAGAGGTCTGACCGGTTTGTACAGGCAATCGGAAAATTAATAGACAAGAGATGATACTCTAACTTTTCATCACGATCACTTTATGTTTGGCTGAGTGTACATATTAAAGGTGGGCTATCACGGTTGAGCCCATTTTTTTATTATTCAAAAAACATGATAACATTAGGCATGCAATCACAGCGGCGAAAACTAGAGCTCTGTAGGATATTCCTGAACGAAGTTACAGCACAACGAAGACGGATAGGGGGTGGGAAACGCGTCATTCGCACCCAACTCAGCCGTAAAAGCCTGTAAAGGTTAGGTGGGACCTACGTCACAAAAACCAGGTTTTTCAAACTTCGCGGGGCTCTAGCGCCTGAACCAAACATCGCATCGCGTTAGGGTTTTCAACATTCTACTTCTGGTTACAATATCTACAATATTTTCGACTTGTTGACCATGACAGCCCACCTTTAAAAAAGTGGAGTTTATTATACTACTAGGACAACGCTGTGGATAAACGCTTTGATGAGTAAGCCTTTGTTGTGTGTGCAAATTAATATGAACTGCGAGTTGCTGCTTCTTAGACCGTCAAAAATAGCTGTCAAGAAAACCGAATACTGTTAGTCCGCACCCGCGTATAGTCCGCACCCCTGTTTTTGAAACTGGTTTTTCGAAAAATGCGTGTATGGTATCGCGTGTTTAGTCCGCATCCCTGTTTAGAGAGTTCAATATTTCAAATATATCCGCGGACTATATGCGAGTAAATACGGTAATTTTATTAAAAGTGATCAAGGTGTATTTATCAACAAAAGTTAACTTTGTCTTGACTACTTTGTTGAATATGTAAAGACTCTGAAAAAATCTGTATAAGTACGGCAATAACGGCTATAGGCCACATTTTTAATTATCAAGTTAGCTCTGCTTTTCAAAAAAATTCATATGCAGTACCGTGATCCTAATATCTATTCATGTTATGATCCATTGTTGAAAAACACTAATAGATATGAGGATCACGGTACTGCATATGAATTTTTTTTTAAAGCAGAGCTATCTAGATAATTTAAAATGTGGTCTATTAGCATTGATGCTTCATCTTAAAGTAATGAATAAAGACAATGGGTTATTTAGAAGGAATCAAAATAGATTCTTAAAAATACGAAGATTTTCTCTGGGGCTTTGGTATTGAGTAGTTTGATCTATGAACATAAATTCCAAACACATGTTACAGTTTAAATTTAAATTCAATAGATAAATAAAACGGTAGGTAGGTACGTGATAGAAACAGCTTCAATAAGTAGGTATTACTTTATAGAATGATGACATAGAATAGAATGTAACAAAACCTGTTACAGGGGTGGGGGGGAGGAGGAGACAGAGAAGAACATTGTTAAGATTTCACAGGGCTCTGAAATCCTAGATAATCCACTGATTACCTACTATGATTGGTCTGAAAATACCAATATGTACCACAATAACCGATTAGCACAATGTCCTTTCAGGCTCCAGTCAGCATGAAAGCTGTAATCCAGGCCGCTTGGCTGATCACCATTGCTGTCGGCAATCTTATTGTTGTTATCATTGCTGAAGCAAAAATATTCGACAGCCAGGTATGTGTGCATTTAATATTCAAAAGAAGTGAATTGGAAATGAATATAAAGAAGCTGACTAGTAGTAGCAGCAGCCTAGTATAATATTTGTATGCAGTACCTAATTGAGAAAAGCAGGGGAGGCACTTTTTCTCCTAAAGATTTTGTTGTTACTGTCACGAAGAACTAAAGGAGGTCCACAACTTAATGTATGTAGTAGAGTCCCACTCATCTAAACCCATCTGACATTTCGTGATCATCTTCATCACGGAATGTCTAAGGATTCTCTTCCATCTGATTTAATTTCATTATAGGTATTTATTTTTCATAGAAAATAATTATATTCTAGATGTACGAGTTCCTGTTGTTTGCTGGGTTGATGTTCCTCGACATGGTGATCTTCGCTGCGATGGCTTGGAACTACAAATACGTTGATTTGAAGGAAGAAGACGCCCATGAGATCAAAATGGATTCAAAAAAAGCTTCGATTAGCGAGGGGGAGGATAACGACGCCTTCGCGGGTGAAAGGTTATAGCATGTATTTATTTCATTATTTAATTTTTTATATAACATCAAGGAATGCCAATTGAGGTTTTCTGTTTTTAATGAAGAGCTGTATATAATAATACTACATAATTTGTGATTGTATGAATATATTTCAATAAAACAAAACAATTTAATATGTTGTGCGTAATATCTAAATGAGACACTTCTTGCCGAGCAATGCGCGCTTTAATAGTCCGAGCTCAATTTAATGGTAAACTCAATGAAAGAGAAATGAAGAAGAATGAGCAAAATGGCAGTGCGTTTTTCATATAAAAATTTAAACTTTCAACTTACGATGCAAACAATACATTGTGATACTCGGTTTCTATGCACAATCTTTGTGGGCTAGTTCATCAAAAATTATAAATTATGGATAAAATTTCATTGTAATATTATTCCACTAGTTCAAGGCGAAGTTTTCAAAAATATGATAAATATAATAAAAAAATGATCATAGTTGTTGCAAAATTAATCAATATTGGCTGAGATATCTGTTTCAAAGTTTTTTTTCGGAAATATATTATTATTTGACTGAAACTTCTTGTCAATATCAGTACCTATTGAAGCAACATGAACTTCACTGTGGCTATCAATCTGAGTAGCGAGTGATCCGAGTGCTAACCAGGCTGAGATTTTGCATGATGTTGAGCCACACACATAGCAAGCCGGCTTGAGAGTGACACCTAATGGTGGTGATCTTTGTTATCTTTGCGGGCACGGCGAAGGGGCTTCTTTCTCCCTGTGGACTGCAAAGCGGTGAGCAAATCTGCTAGCAATGAGATTTTGCCAAAAATAAACTGTATACACATCCGATTCCGCTAGCATTCGAAAATAGTTGTAGAATCAAGACCCTAGCTGGACTTTGTCAGTGTGGTCAGTGTACTCCCCTCCCTAGGAGACATCTTCTACTTCCATCCAAGAAACTAGAACGTGTAGAAGATAGTTACTTAGAAATGGCTATTGTATGCCTCAACATGGAGCCCTGACATATCAAAGGGAAGATGATGTAAGTAAGTACATAATACTTTTTGCTCATAATAATTTTCAAGGAATGTTTTGGTATAGAATGTTCTTGCTGACATCATTTTTGTTTGTACCTACTTTTCTACTTGTCTCTTCTCTTCTCTTTACCTATTATTGTAGATTCTTCACTTCATTTCATATTGCACAATATTACAAATAATTTCACTTGTTGTAAAAATTACCTTGTAAATTTAGAGTCGTATACAATTTTGGTGCCTATTCTGTAACTTGAAGAAAGTATTTGAAGACATTTTCCATTTGTCACCAATCAACTTATCATTTAAGCCCAGTACACAATTGTATCGAACATCGAACATTGTATGTGTTCTTGGATTTAGAACCCATCTCTTTAATGTTGTACAATGTGCATACAAAGCGCAAAGGTGTGTCCTTGAACAATTTAATGGTTTTTTCCACTGGCCGCACTAGTTCTGTACATACTCGGTGTGAAATTTGCATTGAGTTTTGTATGGTGACATCATATCAGTGCAGTCATAGTGTGGCCAGTGGAAAACGCCATAAGATTAATTAAATATTGATCAATTAGGCACACAACCTAACAAAAGAATTTGTTAAAAGAATTTGTTGACCATTCATAATACAATGTTACTTTTGGATTGGATCATTTTGGACCATGTTGAAGTATAACTCACTGCCCAATAGAGTAAGATGTCCAAATAAAAATGTCTGAAACAAAATGTGAGCTTTTAGCATACTGGCCTAGGTAATATTGACAGATGTCTAGGAATTCATTGGGAATTCAGTTTTGAGTAGTGATAAAATGAGGCAATCAATTGAGAGTTTATCACTTGTAAGTGAGTTATATAATATTATTTAAAAATCGTTTTTAATTCTTATGCAATTTCTGTACAACTGGAAAGAGTTTAATATGGGTTTAATTCTTCGAAGTGCCATTCGTTTGGCCAGTTTTGAACTACGTATAATAACCACATTAATGCCGATGTAACAATGAATTGCGGCCTTCAAGAAGCGTCAGGTAGACTTTTTTATTTCTAAATCTCGCTCGGAGGTTAGGTAATGTCCCGAATATCCTAGGCAGGAAGGTTTATTATTATTATAGTAGTGCCCAGTTACACTTTGGCATTCGGAGGTTAGGTAATTGTCTCATTTTTCTAGGTTCTGACCATTTTGTATGCCAAACGCTACACTTGTTTTGTACAGGAGTTCAAGGTTAGGTAGGGATAAGTCAGGGATGATGACAAGTCAAGATTTTTAGCCAGTATCAACCCCCAAAAAGTCAAAATGAAATGTCTAAAAAGGCACAAAAACCCTCTAAATAGGCAGTATGTATCAGCATTAAAAAAGGCAGTATCATTGGCAAAATACGCTAAGTTACACTATGAAAAATGTGAAAATATAAAATTGGGATAAGTATACAAAATCTAATGTCCATGTGATTTTCATTAAACAACCTAATATTTAGGTTGTTTGTCACCACTGCCAATTCATTACACGATGGTTCCGAAAACGTCCACGACATCAACCTAATATTTAATTCATTCACTTCCATGACAACATGCAGGCTTCAGACAATAGGGAAAAGAAAATCTTGGTCGGGAATATTAAACAGTAGGTTCTACCCTAATTTTTTTTTAAAAAATGAAGAAAAGGGAATTTGATTAGTGAAAACAGTTTAAAAATAGTAATTAACTAGACATAATGAGCACAAATGCCAAGAAGTGCTGAAAAAGGTAACTTACAATTTCTCAAAATGCCAAAAGGCACTATCAACCCCAAAACAACCGGCGATAAACGACCCAAAACGATTTTAGGGTGAATGGGTGGTCAGAGGGATGGGGTAGGTAGTTTGTCTAGATTGTTTGCAAAATTTTGTTGAGATCGGTCAAAGGGTCGTAAGAGTAGTATGAAGAACAGACAGACAGACATTCTACTTTATATAAGAATACATGTAGGTAAGGTCGGGGACAGGCTAAGTTGAACCCGCCCTAGCATGGGCCGGCCTATACCTGGCAATGCTAAACAGGGTTCATCTTTGCCTGTCACCGACCATAGGTACCTACTTACTTTATTTTTTTAAATATTGAAATAATGCGGTAAAATTCTGATATTTGTTTAATGAGCCAAGTTTCAGCCGACTTGTATCGGCCTTCACCAGGCTATGATTAGGATAATTAGGTACCTACGTAAAATAGATATTGAGCCCTTTAGTAATAATGTAAGTAGGTAGGTAGGTACTAAGTGAAAAATTAATTACCTACTATTTTCTAAACTTAAATTTTATAAAAAATTCCTAAAAAAAATGTAGTGCTCTTTACAATTACTCATAAAACTAATACATATTGTGTTTTTGCTTCTGTTCAGATACTGAAATATCCCAAAGCTGTGTTCTTCATAATTGTAGCTGCAGTAGTTGAGAAATGCTCAGTCTATGGAATACGTAGTAGGTACCTTTACTACATATAGTTTATATACAATATTATTACCCAGTTTTTCAAATTCTCCCACCTTGTCGGTGCATGTTTATCTCTGTTTTCCTCCACATCAGCTTTGTGTACAAACTAGATTTTCTCTTGATAGGTATAAATCATCCATCCTACAAGTTTCTTTATAATGTATCTCTGGATTCCACCAATGGTTTCAGATCTTCAAATTTCTTGTCTACTTACCTATTGATAATCCATCATGATACACCATCCCTAGCTAGAAAAGCTAACACTTCTTGTGTCAAATTTCTGAGATAAATTGACGTGTCTCCTCCATGTTATCTCTTGGAGGCCAAGTAAAATCGTATCACATTTAGGATAATGAAGATATAATTTTTGTGTTAGTTGAAGAAAAAAATCTTTCCTGGAAGACATGTAGGTACACTCAACAAATGATAAAACGGTATTTGAAAGAAATGGATGGCTGAAAAAGATGGGATGGCATCATCCGATGAAATCTATGCTAACTTGTCAACTAACTCTAGTAGGAGCTCTGATTTCATTGAAAATGACAAGTTGATTGTCAAGGAACCTGACCAGCAGCCAATCCGTTTCATTCAAATACCATTTTATGATTTGTTGGGTGTACATTGTTAGAAAAAGAATTGAAAACCATACAAACGTTTGCTATTTTTAAAGATAAAATCCAAAATGGAAATGATTTTCCTTTACTTTCTGTGTTAACGTTTTGTTCATCCTCTGTAGACAACAAATTTAAACATCATTATAAGATGGAAGTTGCAAGTTACAAGACGTTAATATCTTCCTACTTCAATATAGTCAAATTCATAGGCGTGCGCAGACCTTTTCATAAAGTATGGCCAGTGCAGTGCGTATGGCCAGTGCAGTGCGTATGGCCAGTGCAGTGCATATGGCCAGTGCAGTGCGTATGGCCAATGCAGTGCATATGGCCAGTGCAGTGCGTATGGCCAATGCAGTGCGTATGGCCAGTGCAGTGCGTATGGCCAGTGCAGTGCGTATGGCCAGTGCAGTGGGTATGGCCAGTGCAGTGCGTATGGCCAGTGCAGTGCGTATGGCCAGCGATCATTCTACAGGGATAGTTCTGATATTGTTTAAATCCTCGGCAATTTTTTTCTGAAGATGTCTATTTTATTTGTATCCCCCAACAAATATTAGTATCCCCACAGACTTGTTTAATAGCCATCGGGCAACGGTTCGGAGATCTGCAGCAAGAGAGATGAAAATCACAAACTGGTGTGATCCAGCGTTAGAGATTTGTTGGGGATGCAAATAAAATAGACCTTTGGGAAAAATTTGCCGAAGATTTAAACAATAGCTTGAACTATCCCTGTGGTATATGATCGCTGGTATGGCACAGTCTGAAAATTCAGTGCAGCGAATTTTTTCAATCTGGTTTTGCTTAGGGGGCTTAAATGATTTTGACGTAGGTAGATATATTAATTGAAGCCAAACAGGAAAAGTTAATTATTTGAATGCGTTAGAAAATTTCCCATAGAAAATGCTGCACAGCGAATATTTGGGGGAAATCTTAGGAAGACTGAAAATGATTTTGAGAAAACTTTCTGTTCTTTGAAGAACCGTGCATGTCATTCCTCGTAAGACATTTCACATCATTGTAAGATTTTCGATCAGATGAGATCCAGTAGACCAAATGTCTTATGTTAATGCTTAGCGTAAGTGTTTTCTGTAGCACCAGCCTTTTTATATTTAATATTACAGTTTGGTGTGTAAATAACTAATAGGTAACTAATAAAGTATGTGCAACGGTAAGCAGGGAGTGATATTCTGGGGCCATATTCCTGAAAAAAGTGAGAGTGAGTATGAGAAAAAATAGTGAGAAAATTGTTATCAACCAATAGGAATCCAGCAGGCTTAGATTCCATTGGCTGATACCAATTTTCTCACTATTTTTTCTCATATTCACTCTCACTTTTTTCAGGAATAGTGCTCCTGGCCTTAAATGCAACCGTCACATTAGATATGCGAACTGAGAATATGAGAATGTTCACCTTCTTGTTTTCCAGCTGTGCTGTCAGTCTACCTGATAACTATCGTTGGCTTCACAGAAAGCACTTCTGTTATGGTCTACCACACCTTCATCTTGCTATTTAGCTTCTTCGCAATATTCGGTGGCATGCTCGCAGATAGTCTGCTAGGCAAGTTCAAGACTGCCATTTATAGTACGATTGTTTACTTGATCGGCAGTATAAATCTGACTTTGGCATCAATTGATGGACCAATTGGAATACCAGTGATGTAAGTTGAGACTTACTTCTCTTATTCTTTTTACGTCTTGCATTTCAATTTCTTTTCCTTATTTCAAATGTTTCTGAATTCAACTAATGTCGGTAACAGTAATAATCTGGAATCTGCATGTCTCCTCATACTAGATAGAGTCTCATGAACTTCTCATGGTACTTCTTCATAAAATTCAGCAAACGGTTTGTTCTTTCGTGCAAAGGTAACGAATCATTGAACACACCTCACACTTGAGGAGGGATGGAATTGCCAATGCCATTTAAATACATACAAGCACAAAGTTGCAATGACTGAGGGAGGACTAATAAACTCTGTTACGTAATATCAGTTTACTGTATGTGAAAAATAATTCCTTTGAATTTTTAGTTGGCCTTGCCTTTTTTACTTTGCGAACATTGCTTGATTATAAAACCATTATGTAATAATTCAGAATAATATGTTGATTATGTAATCTAGGGAGATCAGCATGCTGGGCTTGTTCCTGATTGCCCTCGGCATCGGTGGTATGAAACCTTCCGTCGCTGCGTTTGGTGCAGATCAGTTCCTCTTGCCGCAACAACAGGCTGAACTGGAGCGATACTTCTCCTTCTCATACTTTTTTTTGAATGTGGGTCTCGTGATTATCATATATATTGCACCAAACTTGACCAGTCAAGTGAAATGTTTCGGCATGATCACGTGCTATCCTCTGACGTTCGGTGTTTCTACCTGCCTCATGATCATAGCTCTTGGTGGGTAGCCATATCTACTTGCATATTACGCATTACATTATATTTTGTGCGATATATCCCAATAAATACAATTTGGTGGTAGAAACACTTTAGATCTTCATAGAATTGGTATGGAATTTGTATCCTAAAAGTTTTGTCTCTGCATAATTCAGTTGTAAATCAGCTGTACAAGTCCAGTTCCTTACACTAACATTGCAAGAAATATGCAAATACACTTCTACTAAAGCTAAAGTACCTCTGTAGTCTGTACTAAGACAATAACACACTAGATACCTAACATGTTTGTACCCATTTTATTTTATTTATGTAATACATCGGTAGACATATCAAGTAGCTGTGGTGTTGTATTCTTGTACAAGTAGTAACAACTAGTACTAATTTTTGCATTTGTAAAAACATATACCACACAGTAGAGTTATTCTCAGGAAGTGTCATCTCAACAATTTTCGTTCTCGTATCATTTAATTTTTTAATTTTATTAAACTTTTGGTTTTGAATTCTTTTGCAGTTATTTTATTACTGGGGATGCGCTTCTACATCATCAAAATGCCAACAGAAATCATTGTCGTGCGGATATTCAGAATAATTTGCGTAAGAATTTAATATTGCAATAATGTTTATGATGAGAATGTAGATTTCTGTGGAAAACTTCCATGGAGTCAGGATGATAGGAAGGGATGTGCGTTGTGAAAAATATCTGACCGAACCAGGGCTCGAACCCGGGACCTCTCACTTGCCGGGCGAGAGCTCTACCAACTGAGCTACCCGGTCGGACGGACGGATATTAGACACAACGCACTGATGATGGTTAGAGATCTCCGAGGAGAATCGAATGAAGGTACTACAAACTGTCATACCCCTGAATACTATTCGGTCTCGGTACTATAAATTTTTTTTAACATTGTTTGTAAATTTGAAAGGCATAATACTAACGTTTATTTTCGATTCAATTGATAACAAAAGTGAAACTATTTGTTGTATACATTATTTTTGAAGGTGTCATCCTTCTCCGTTTTACTTGACTGGAGATAATTATGGCAACAAAAGTGTAAGACTATTGCACAACAGAAAAGAAATATGAGTTTAATGCTAGTACTTAGATTATCTTCAAGCATTTTAATCATTTGAATGACCTTTATTTAAATTCTACTGCTTCCATAAATTTAAAATAATAGGAGCACAGATTCGACCAATCAGAGCGCTATGCAACGTCCATAGTTTCATTCAATACATTGAGTTGTGTAAATGGCCTCTCAATATTTTTGGTCAATTCATTGAAATCAAGCAATTGAATTCAAGGCATTGATCAATACATTAACCTGTGTATATCACGCTTAAGAGGCAAACGGAAGCGAACGGGAATCGCACGGTTCGTCAGAGCGGTTTTTGAAATTTTTTCTCTCCACTAAATAATTTTAAAAAAATCAGATAGTAACGACCCATTACAGCCTAATGGACTAAATAATGCTGTACACTGGAGTTCACTATGACCTCTGGTATGACCTCAAAGTGTTAAGAGTCGACAGGACTCGCAGAAAATTTCGATTCCGATGTAAAAAAAAATCTTAGAATGCATGAAAATGCATTAGCTCTGGGTTGTACGTGACATTTGTGACATTTAATCGTGTGTTGCATGTTGCATATACTGCTGTGAAGTTAGTTATTTTAATTCAAATATTGAAAACCTCAAAAAACCATAAAAAGGCGGCCCCTACTTTTTTCTTAACGGCTTGACCGATTGTTTTCAAAATTTAACAGCATAGAGATAAAGAGTAAATCTGTGCCTCTAGTGATCCAAAAAAATAATAAAAAATGTTTTTTCTCGTTTTGAGGAAGTGCTAACATGGGCAATATATTAGTATTTTTGGCACCACTGCCCTGAAAATACTAAACAAAAAATAACACTTTTGGCCCACTAGAGGCACAGATTTATCATTTATCTATAATCTGTGAAAATTTGAAGACAATCGGTAGAGCCGTTTAGAAAAAAGTAGGGGCCGCCTTTTTGTGCTTCATGAAACATGGATTTCATCAAGTATCGTAGACTCTTAAATACGATTATTTTACTAAAAATATTGTATTTAACACTTTAAGGTCGTACCAGAGGTCATAAAGTACTCCAGCGTGTGGCAATATTTAGTCTATTAGGCTGTAATGGGTCGTTACTGTCTGATTTTTAAAAATTATTTAGTGGGAAGACAAAATTTCAAAAAACCGCTCTGATGAACCGTACCATTCCCGTTCGCTTCCGTTTGCCTCTTAAGACACTGCCAAAACTCAAAGTGACTACTATGTGCGAACTTAAGCTCGAACAGAAATTATTTACCGGACAATCCTTATACCAATTGTTTCAGACACTGTCTCCGTTTTAATGGAGAAAGAACTACGTAATACGTAACTACGTAAGTTGTGTAACTCTTCTGTTTAGAACGCGATCTCTGTGAAATGCAAGTCCACGGAGAAGAAGCAACATTGGCTGGATCATGCAGAGCAGAAGTTTGGCAAGAAGCCTGTTACCGACTTGAAGTTCCTTTTGAAAGTTCTCACACTTTACATTCCTATGCCGATCTTCTGGACTTTGTACGATCAGCAGGTAAAATCAGTTATTGGTGACCTATAGTTAAAATTTAGATTTTAGTACACCCACTACCAATTGTTCCTATACCGGTTTCCCATACCAACATGGGGATTTGGCTGGCTCCTTTTGACGCTTACTCTACATCAGAGCTTAATTTGTATTAGGTTTTGGCCTCTAGATTTTTTTGGCCAAATATGCACGTTGAAAACCCCAAGCTAGCTGGCCAAGCCTGTTACGCTCATTTATTTAAAAAAAAAAGCTGTAGTTAATCAATTCATGAGCATGATAGACTCTGTCATGATGATTTCTCTATAATGGAGATTGACTCTAGATTTTAAGTTGTGTAGAAGGAAGCAGCAACTTTTTCTTTGAGAATATTTGCTGGATGGATTTGGACAGACCAGTTCACATAGGTATTGATGTGGATACCTGGGAACTTGTTGGTTGGGTTGATTGGAATCTTTCGGTTGTTAACAATGTTCAAGGTGAGGAGGAGAGAATGTGACCCTTAGAGTGAAATTGATTTAAGATGATTTTAGAGACCTGAAAGGTGAGCTTGTGTTTGATGTTTGAGTGGATTCATGATCACTAATCAGGGATTTGAATAAATGAGAGGAAGGTGTTAGTGTTGGGAGTGTAAGACAAGTGTGGGAGCTTGTATCAACTGCAAAGTGAATAAGATTGCCATGAGTTAGGAGGATGAGGGAGTGCTCAAGTATTGTGAAGCTCTTTTGTGTTTACTAGAGAATAAAACATGCAATTAGGTTAAAAGAGCCAATATAAAATGACTTTAAGTTAAGTGAGTTGTGTAATGAAACATTACCTAAACTAGGAAAACGCTCGGTGTAACGCGTTGATGAGCGAGCACCGACACGCACGACATCGCCAATCATAGCACGATCCATTCAATCAAAGATAACTAACTATACATTATTTATTACCAATTTTCCTTGCAACTTTTCATAAACACTCTGGATCAATTAAATAACAGATTATTGTACTGATATTTTTCCATCAATCTCTTTGGACAGATATTCAAACACTTAAAACAGCAATAAGTCTGTAATTCTTGACCGATTGGGCTGGAAATGTGTAAAATATGATGTTATCTAGTCAAAACGTCGTTTTCATAACTGTGCAACACAATCCATATCGTAAAATAAATTATTTTAGATACGGTATACCTGTATATGAAATACCTACATTACATTTTGACTACATTATGTATTGCAATATGATCTACTAAGAAAAGAATCTGTCTTACTTGATATTGAGAATAGCCATCTATAAACTTTGCTTTGCTACATAGAGCAACCCAGAATGCAGTGGAATTTCTGTTTTGAAATGTCATTTCTGACAGTTATTAAAACTGTCAATAAGTGCATCTATGTTCTTGACTGGTAGGGCTGAAAATTTGTAAAATAAGAGACAATGTTGGTCTGAACGACCATGCAAAATATGAGTTTGATTGATCAGATTAATCGAAGACCATTTGATAGGTCAAATGGTGGTGTGGCTATAGGCCGTTTTAAATTAAGTATACAAATGAAAAATATTGGTGCCAATCCTTGCTAAGTTTTAAGTTGATCGATTAAACCTTTATGATTGAACGGTTCCTTGTTAATTTTAAAAAATCACAGGATTTCGTTCAAAAAATATACCTGGGACCACCCATATGATATGATATGTAGTGTGTGTACACAATATCAGATCAATCTGTTGAACGGTCATTATTAGTTTTATATCGTTTAAAACTTTCTGCTCTAACTACCTTGCCTTGTAGATTCGAAGTCGCCGTGAATTTGACAGCCAACACGCAAAATGTCCCTAAAATGACAAAAACTTTTGAAAATAACGACAGATTAGAGTGAAAATTGGCAAAAATACCTTAAATGTTGGTACCAATGACCATGCGAAGTTTTTAGTTGGTCGGTCAATCGGTTCCAGTTTAAATTTCAAAAATCACAGGAAAAATGGTTTCAAATTTGAACCAATTGGAGGATTTGGCTGAAATTTTTTTTGATTGGGTACAATGTTGGTTGCAATGACTTTGCTAAATTTCAAATTGATCGAACCAACCAATCGAAAGATAATTTTTATAAAATTTGAACCAATCACAGGATCTCGTTCAGAAAAGATCCCAGGGATCGCATAGATTACGTTAGTATGTGTACAAAATTTCAGATCGATTGGTTGTGCGGTTTGACCTGGGCAGTGCAGGCAAAAAAAACAACAAAAAAACACACAGAGAAAGTGCCATAAGAGTACCGTGGTGACGCTCGCTACGCTCGCTCAACAAGATTGTTAATACTATTGTTGTGTAGAAACTAGAAATAAATAACAATTCTTTTGAGTAAATAACAGAAAGAATGCAGTAGCACTGAGTCAGAGGAAGTTGGGGAGATCATTGCCATAGAATATAATCAGAAGGGTAACCAGGACTGAGCTTGAAGGAACCCCACAGGGCACCTTCCTGACGACCAAGTTGACGACGTACTTGTCGCAATCAGGGATCCAGATGGAACTTCCAAGCCATGCGAATGAACGGGGGCCATTTTGATACCTTTGCCGAACCAATTCAAATGGTGAATCCTCTTATGGTTGTCATTCTGGTGCCGACATTCGAGTATGGCATTTATCCTTTGCTTGCCAAGTGTGATCTGCTGACCAACACGCTTACTCGGATGAAAGTGGGCTGTGCCCTAGCAGGTGTATCCTTCATCATCGCTGCTTTGTTGGAAATATGGCTTGAGGTAACTAAGTATAAATTTATATGGGTGTCAGATAAGGTACAGCAATTGAGATGGACATTTTAAATTCCTTTCTTTCCAAGCTAGATGAAATTATTGCTAGCCATTGTGTGGTTTCACATTTGTGAGCAGAAACCTTTTAAATTGCTCGCTCGAATAAAGTTGGGGAATGGGATTGGCCACAATGTTAAGCAGAGAATCAAATTAATGCCCTCAATTTTTTCTTTTGGTGATACTTCAAAGAGTGCAAAGTTTAGGTACCACCCTTTCTGTCCATTCTGCAATTTTCAGAATTTAACCTATAGCCCAGTAATTTAAAGCAAAAAAAGGGCTGAACCCATACCACTAATTGCAACAGAAGGTTCCAATAGATGAATCGATTCAGAAAAATACCCTCTACAACATATCCAAAATAGCCCAACATCCGTGCACCGGAAGTACTTTTTAATCACTTTTTAAGTAAATTTCCCATGTTAATTCCATCTTGCAAAAAAAACGTTTTTTCATGTAACTCCGATTTTGACGAAACTTGGCAGAATTGTTCACCATCCTAAATGAACACAAATAATAGCTCTCTGAGCGTTTTCCTCTAAATCTCATCGTTTGGGAAATATGGACCTCGCAATACGTCAAATTACACTCAAAGTGACCTAAATCGTCGAAAACTGGCTAACTTTCAATGGGCCATATTTCCCAAACGATGAGATTTAGAGGAAAATGCTCAGAGAGCTATTTGTGTTCATTTAGGATGGTGAACAATTCTGCCAAGTTTCGTCAAGATCGGAGTTACATGAAAAAAAATTTTTGCATGATGGAATAGACAACATTAAAAATTATCACGTTCACTCTGCTTTTCAAAAAATTTCATATGCAGTACCATGATCTTCATATCTTTTTATGTTATTCAACAATGGATCATAACATAAATAGATATTAGGATCTCTGAACTGCATATGAAATTTTTTGAAAAGCAGAGCTATCTAGATAATTTTTAATGTGGGAAATTAACTTAAAAAGCGATTAAAAAGTACTTCCGGTGCACGGATTTTGGGCGATTTTGGATATGTTGTAGAGGGAATTTTTCTGAATCTACATCTATTGAAACCTTCTGTTGCAATTAGTGGTGGGTATAATCACAAAATTACTGGACTACTACCTTGTAGGTACCTATGCTCTTCAATAACAAAAATAATATTCAAATCTTCAAATGAAGAAAATGGTTTTACTCACACTGATGTAACTTTGCAATTATTTGAAGTATCAATAAATGAAAAACGGATGGTTATTTGTCAGGTTCACTTCTAAACAATGTGATTAACCGCATTACACTAACTAGATATGTTGTCGCACAATTTGTTAAGTTCTAAAACTTTTTGAATAGACCTTGTATTTCAGCCCACTTACGCCATGCTGCCGATGGCTGGCAATGCTCAACTGATGTTCTACAACGCCTTTGATTGTGATGTTAAATTGACAGTTGACATACCCGGTGGTGAGGACCACATAATCAAAGCTTTAGGTCTCTGGGAAGTCAAGAACATTCCGGCAAAGAGCGAAAATGAAAAGGAACTCACAGTCACGATGGACGATGTATCTTGTGGCCCAGTTTCAGAATATAAAGGTTCGGTGACTTTCTCTGAGAAGACAGCTTCATCACATCTCATAACAAAAATGGATGGAGCTATTGTTGTGAAAGGAAACATGGATCTAGATGATCTTGAGAAATTTATCGATTTCAGTCCAAAGATAAGGTGAGATACTCGTATTGTGCTCCTTCCATACCAATTCATCAATTGAAAATGTTCAAGAGCTCCCATATAATTTTGGGCATATTTTTTCCAGAATAATTTACAGCTTCATTGATCCAAATAAATCAAGAAACTTAGTTTTAAGTGTATCTGATGGAAAAGATGTCATATTTAACTTAACTGAAAATCAAGTTGGAACAAAATATCAAAATGTTACACTTGTAAAGTAAGTTACACCTACTTGTATTCGATGCACAATCTTGCTCTGTTCTTCTCACACAACGGACAATTTTCTAAAATCATTTGGAAGGCAGAAGATTTCGTTACATTCTCTACAATTATTGGACATTCCTTGTTTGAGGCGGACTGTTTTCAAAACTGTTTTCAAACCGTTGTAATTTGTAGAAAATATTAATGGTTTCAGATATTCAGTCAAGATTGATGATCAGAAATTAAAAGAAATCAACCTTGAATTGGGAGGTGTATATTCTCTGTTTATTAGCGAAACCGTAAGAGATAAATATGTAAGTACATAATTTCAATTTGCAAGCAATCTTAAAGAGGCCTGCGTAAGGTCTTGGGAAAATTATTGTTCTTCACAGCAATTTTTTAAAAATTTGTCTTCACATTAACAGAATTTTAATCTAGAAAAACGCTCAGTGTAACGCGTTGATGAGCGAGCACATACTCATGCACCATCCCCAGCCAAACACAATACGACACAATACGATTTTCTTTGCAAATTTCCAATTGCCATATTCTCTGGTTCTGGAAGAGCTGAATAACAGATCCATGTGTCGTGGTGACTGAAGTAGGTCACCACTTTTTCAAAAAATCTCTTTTGCAACTCTTACTAATTTCTTAAAAGCCAGTAAATACTTGACCGATCGGCGGTTGGGTTGAAAATGTGTAAAATATGAGATAATGTTGGTCTTGATCACCAAGCCAAATTTGAACTTATTCGGAGTATTTTGATTTTCGCCCAATCGGAAGATTTTTTAAAATATCAATAAATTGGAGGATTAAACTTTGTAAAGTGGGTATCACACTGGTTTGCAACATGTGGCTAGAACCCCCTTTGAACCCGAGTATGGACCAAATAATGAATATGCGCATGTGCAAAGACTAAAATTGGTCCCAGCCAACGATCACGAATGATCACGTGATCCATACGCAGGTTCCAGCCACGGGTTGCAGCCCAGTGTGATACCCACTTTAGATTTGAGACAATAGGCCTGTTCGTTTACCCTGCCAAAAGCTACAGCAAACTGCCACAAGCACACATCATCCAATCAGATCATTCCTCTGTAGCTTGTAGCAGTTTGCTGTAGCTTTTGGCAGGGTAAACGAACAGACCTAATGATGGTTGCAATGATTTGGCAAAATTTCAAATTGATCGGATTTACCAATCAGAAGATATTTTTTTTAAAAATTTGAACCAATCAACAGATTTAAAAAAAAATTGGGGTATTTTTACGCCAGGAGATGGTCCGTACATGTGTGCAATCTTATCTAGCAATTGGCAGCCTTTAACTCTTCTCAAGAACTTAATTCTGCCATTGTATGTGTTATGTTCTTGTGCCTTTTTGATATGTTTTAAGTGTGTGCCGTATTGTTTTCTTGTAATATCGATGCATACAATCCTGTGATGTAGAGCAGCTGCTGCAAATGCTGAGTGTTTTTGTTCTTTGCAGGAGGCTCGTCTCAATGTGATCACAAGTCCCAACACCGTCTCCCTGATGTGGCTCTTCCCGCAGTACTTTGTGATGGCGGTCGGAGAAGTTATGTATATTGTCTCCATAGCACACTTCTCATACGCGCAGGTAACTAGTCAACCAGACATTACTCCTAGACCCTTACCTAATATCGTAATTCTTCGCGCTAACACCAATCTGATCTTTTGTTTTAAAAAAGTTTCAGCCATATGAATTATTAATTGACAATGTCACCATATAGAAACTAACCTGACCATAGCTGTGCGTAGCCCTGTCTTAGTGGAAAATAATATTAAATAAGGGTCCTGTTGAGAATGGGGGTTATTTCACTGTTAGCATAACCATGGTCAAGGGGCATAGAACTCATGAAATTTTAATCCAAAGTCATGCGTTGTGCATTTTTTTTTAAAATTATAAAGAAGTGAGCTAGGGGTAGAGAGATTGGGGTTTAAAACTGGGCATAGAGAGGCTTCGGTGGTTTGGCCACATGAAGAAGATGGGAAGAGGGCGAGTGCCACGGCGGGTGTTTGAGTCGCCGGTCGGCTACTTGTAGGTTTCTACTAATATTAGGCTACTAATATTGATCACGTTTAGTTGGTACTATTTTACATTTCTAGCAATGTCATGATGAAAGTATGTTCGATCCAGTTCTTCGATCTGGTTGTTGAATTTGCAGGATG
The DNA here is from genome assembly GCA_934045905.1 of Leuctra nigra. Classification (NCBI taxonomy): domain Eukaryota; kingdom Metazoa; phylum Arthropoda; class Insecta; order Plecoptera; family Leuctridae; genus Leuctra; species Leuctra nigra. The sequence goes on along the minus strand of OW203764.1, from coordinate 3,325,093 downwards.
CCAATTCTTGAGATTCACGTTTTGAAACCGTTTTACGTTTGCATTAAGTTAAATTTGAAAAAGTTGAAGTCTAATTCCTAGTTGTCAACTTTTTCATGTTGTCAAATGATAACGTGAACAGTTTCAAGACATGAATCTCGAGTTTCTTGGTACCAAAGTTTTATTTCCTTTTAACACATGAATTGGACTCCAGGGCAAATCTCTCCTGAGCCAAGCTGACATTGACGAGAGGAATTGTGGTATTGGAAACTCTTGTCTTGTCTCTACATGTCATTGTGCTGTATCTTGTGTACAGTGTCTGCAAAATAAGTGTCTATTTGTGCTTTGTTTGCAGACTCCTGTCAACATGAAAACGGTCACCCAGTCTGTAGGGATTTTCACACATGGTGTCGGCAATCTTATTATTCTTATCATAACCCAAACAATGACCATTGATCGGAAGGTTTGCATCATTTATTGTTTTTATGACTGTTTGCCTCTCATTGATTGATGTGAGATTTGATTTTCGCATTACTTTTTAGATGTACGAGTTCCTGTTATATGCTGGGTTGATGTTGGTCAACATGGTGATCTTTATTGTGATATCTTGGAACTACCAATACATTGATTTGCATGAAATTGATGATGTAGTAGAAGAAGAAGATGAAGAAGAAGAAATTAATCATTAAATTGATAAATTTTTAATTAGAATATAATATCTTGTAAGATCTTATGACTTGTGCTTATTAAAAGGCAGGTAAGATATAACTTATAAAAAGAGTTGAATCAATGTATTTTCGTAAAGTAAGTGATTCCTCATCATACCTACTTAAAATTATCAAATATCGCCAATAAAGCGCAGATTGATACTTAGCTATTCTGTATAGTGCCAACCATTTGTGCCTACTCAGGGGGATGCCCGGGGGCTAACACCCATATAAAATTGCTCCCAAATAATATTAATTAACCAATGTAAATACCTACTTTGTGGAGATTATTTCAAAATAACTATTATATTTGTGTGTGAAAATCATAGTCCAAATCTCATAGAATTGGCTCCAATTATTTTTGAAATTCAATTTTTTCCCCGCATTAGGGAGGGTGGTTAGGAGGGAGGATCCCCAAACGCTAGGTCATATTGTTGCCAGTCGCCTAATTGGGCAACTTAGTTAGCAATCCTTTTTTAATGAGCAATGAAATTATAAAATATTTTAGTCCGACCTATAAGAGACTAGACCTACATTTCCCCACCCAACCACAAGGGAAGAGTGTCAACTTCCTATGCTGCCAATGCTAATTTTTGAAGAACAAAAAAGTCCATCGGAATGACTCCACCCCGGCAGCGCCATCTTCCACGTGACAATGGAAGTAAATGAACAGTTGATGGCTCAGTTGATACGTTATATCGTCACGTATATATATTTATATAAATATATACATATTTAGATCATAGAGATATATTATAGAGATGGGTAACTACTGGTTAATGCTTGACTAATTTTGAAAGATCCTTTTTCTCCATATTGGAGATATTTAATAATTCACTGCCACTGAAATGGAAAATTAATTCGGAAGGCAGTGAAAAAATTACTTTGAGCTGTCAAATTTTAAACTTACTAGAAACACGTTTTTAACTTGAATCAGAAGACTATTACAATATTATATCTTGTTTTTACTGTACATTTATTTGTTCTGTGTTGTTTGTTACTGTGAAGTATGCACTGAAGGTTAGTACAAAGTAACATTCAAGTCTCTTGCCAACAACATTACAATCGAGGGGGGTGCCATTTTTAAAGTAATTTTTGAAATAATCTCCAAGATGGTGGCTGAGCATGCTCAGATCTACCCTGACAATGTACATCGCATCATACCAAGGCTGGCTATCTACTTGCCCCTCTCTGTAAGTATATGAATCTCTATGTTTAGATTATGTAACTTATAGTTCTTCCAGTTTCCACCACCACAGCGTTTCAGGAGCGCTGCGGTTCGTCATTACGATTTTAGAACAATTCGTATTGGCCATTTTGAGACCGCGAAAATCTGGAAGTTGATGCTCTTCCCTTGTGGTTGGGTGGGGGAAGTGAAGGTCTAGTCTCTTTAGTCCATTGAAATGGCTCGAATTCATTTTTGAAAGTCAACATTTTCTGGGTCTTATGAAAAAAATATTCGGGTTACTAAACTCATACCAATAAAGATATTAGTGCAGGTGTGATCATTCAAATTGTTTTCTATTTTAGTAATTGTCTAATTGAGTATTATTTTTCTGGGTTGAAGAGGAGTATTAGATGTATACTATTATGGATTATGTTATGGATGTATATCCATGCAGTTTTGTGATTTATTTCATATTTTTTGGACGTGATCTAATTCAACTGCAGTTAGCTTTCCATATCGTCAGTGAAACTACAAAACCTCGTAAGTGACATATTTTTTAAAATAAATGTTTTTTGAAATATGGATAGAATTCAGTTATATATATGATATAGAGTAACCTTGTAAATATCTGATGTCAACTTTTTTTTATAAAAATAAATATCAAAAGCTCGTAACACGTATAGCCCTATATGCTGACTGCAGTTTTATGTCTCTCCTGAACAATTCTGAAAATGTCACGAGGTTTTGTAGTTTCACTGACGATATGTATCGACGTACTAAATATCTATCACAACTTCTTTTGAGCATGAGGTTGTCACTGCCAAGTAGATTAGAATACCCAAATAAAACAATATATTATGTGCATAATAAGTTGATCTAGACATCTAGGAATTCCTACAGGATACAGTTTTGAGAAGAGATGGAAGAAGCCACTGTGAGTTTTTATAGAGTTGATTTTTGCTTGTCAAATAAATACATTTCAATTATGTAGACTAGTAGTCCTAGATTCTCATTTAAACTTTGGGTACTATCTATGTGGAGAGTGATGAGTGATCTCTCTTAAGCTTGGCAAGCTTTAATATGAAATGCACTAAGTCACATAGTCCGTAGGCCAGGAAATCCAGCAGAAGAGCTGCCTCAAGGGAAGACCTAGAGTGGAAAATTTGGAGAACATTGAATAGGATAAGAACTGGTGTGGGAAGAACTTAAAAGCAAATTTAAAGAAGTGGGGATACTCGGAAGACGATGATCTCTGCAAGTGTGAAGAGCGGCAAGATGGGAAACATCTTCTTCGCTGTGTTTTGGCACCACGTCCCTGCACACATGACGACTTAGAGAGGGCTAGCAGTATAGCAAAGCAATCGATTTGGCCACATTTTGGCAAAAACCAAATATTTAATAATTAGTTGTAAATTGTAAATTTTAATTAGGTATTGCTTCCGGACTTGAAAGAAAGAGGTAATTAAATTAATAGATTCTATTGCTTCTTTAGGAACTCAAGTACCCCAAATATGTGTTCTTCATCGTTGGCGCTGCAGTAAGTGAGAGATGCTCACATTATGGGTTTCGTGGTAGGTACATTACTGTAGCTGCTACCAACTTAAATGTATTCCGATCTTTCACATTCTTTCTCTCAATCCTTATAAAACTTATAAAACAAAAGTTGTGCTTCTGAAATGTGGTGATATTAGGTAAGGAAAGTGGAAAAAACTTTTAAAAAACTTATATTGTTGGAGTAGCATGAAATATAAATTTCATTGTTGTAAAATGACAATGAGTAATAATTGTTAAATAATATTTAGGTACTTCCATTGTTTATATTGTTTATGTTTATTGTTAAAATTTATTTATTTTTAATATTTTTTATATTTAGTTTTGGCAGTATGTATGTTTACAAATGTGAACAAATGTGGCATTTGTCCAATACATTCAGTATAACCAAACCCGTAGCAGATAAAGGTTGACTCACATGGCCGTTCCCAACTTCCCAAGTTCAACAAAGTTCCAAATCGTCGTTCCAAAAACTCGCGTGTGACTGAAAACATGCAAACTGCGCTGACTTCGTTCTAAACTTTCATAGTTTATATGGATGTTTTTGGAACGGCGATTCAGAATATCGGGAAGCTTGGAACAAGCTTCCAAGCTTGATATTAATTATTTTGGATTGTCAAGTAGCAGAGTGAGCATCTCTACTTGAAACTTATAGCTCGAATCGAATCTCTGTTTCTTTCTGTTTCTCTTTATTCATTAATAACACGGCAAACAAATTATACCTCCCTAACAGATCATTCAGCAGTACTCTCCTGATTGGTGACATAATGATTTCTAGCAAAATCGTTCCATTGGTTTCATCGGAAACTTGATTAGGTAATGTAGTTTTGAAACATGAACCGTTTATTATGTCCGAATTCATCAAATTTTGCATGGGGCCAACGTTTGTGTAAATTGATAATTTTCAGACAAATCTGTAATAAACTTCAAGAGTTATTGACAGTTAACTGATATTTATTCATGCTCTTTTTGCAATATTTGTGAATTGTATCCAATAAATTTAAGATATTTTATCCCTGCTTCTTTGACGACTTTGTTAGATTTCTTCAAATGGATTTCCAAGGTCTCTAAAGGAACAATTTCACACGCATTGATTCACATCCAATACGAAGGCTCGTTTATCAACGCGTTACAAAGAGTATTTTCCTGGATTAGAAAATAGAGTACAATCTGGTGCTGTAGGCCAAATGTTTTGTATACTTCCAGTGGTTTTGGCAATCTACATGACATCTATCCTTCTCTTCACGGAACACACTTCTACCACGGTCTACCATGCCTTCGTTGGTCTGAGTTACTTCCTCTCCATACCCGGTGCCATGCTCGCTGATGGTCTTCTCGGCAAGTTCAAGACTTCTGTTTATATGCTGATTGTTTACGCTACTGGAACCATCACAATGACCTTGGCATCTGGCGATAAAGCCATTGGAATACCAGCGATGTAAGTTGAAACTGTATCTACAGGTACCTACCTTAAGTACGTCTTCCATATGCTGCGACATGTCGGCGGCACCTGCAAAATCCGCCGTGTTTTTTTGTTTAAGCCAATCACAGATCAGATTCAGGTGCCGGCAATGCCGCTGCGAAATCGCAACAGAGTTGACTCAACTCCAATAATTTTGCAATGCGATGCGGCACCGGCGTTGCGAAATCTTCTGCGCATGCTCTGAGATTGAGTTGGTGGGTTAATTTATAAGGGTGTGTGTTTGAACTTGGTTCTATCTTATCTTATGTTCATGCTCCACTTCTATTATTTTCATTAGCACTTTCAATAATTATTTTATTATTATTATAGAAATTAAACGTTTTGGGATATTTCGTCATGTGTTTGTAAAATTATTTATTATTTTGTCTACAGTTTCGATTTTACTACTAAAATCTTCCTCACGACAAAACTTAACAAATTAACATAAAAAACAATTACACTTTAAAGTTTTAACACTTTTGTTTAAACCTTTTTTTGTTTTTACACTTTTGTTTAAAGTGTAATTGTTTTTGATGTAAATTTGTTAAGTTTTATTCTGAGGTAGATTTTATTAGAAAAATCAAAATTGTAGACAAAATAATAAATAATTTTACAAAAACATGACGAAATATCCCAAAACGTTTAATTGCTATAATAATAGTCATGAATCTATAAAAACATGTTTAATTATTATTATTATTGAGTAAAAATAAACCTTTTATTAGAGAATTTATATTCGTTTGATGAAAAACAATTTTTAATTATTTAGAAATTTCCAACTGAAAGATATCAGCTATGGGGCTGTGCATAAAAGACGTCACGCTAAAAATGGGATATTTTGACACCCCCCCCCCCCCTTCACCACAGTCGCACTGTGTCACACTTTTCAAAACCCTCCCCCCTAAAAGGATGTCACAAAACTATCTCTACCCCCCCCCCCCCCCTAAATAGAATTTGTCTGACTGCAAAATTTATCAGAATATATTGTTTTTAGCGAAATGTCAGGACCTGACAAATTAAAAATGTTTTAAAATGTCTCGATCAAAACGTCACACTTTGTCCCATACTGGTGCACCCCCCTCACCCCCCTGAAGTGTGATGTCCTTTATGCACAGCCCCTATGTAGGTAGATGCTTCAAGTCCCGCTAGGGTCGTTTAAAATATTGTGACGCTCGGCCGCGGTAACGCACTCATGGAAGATGGTGAGTGAAACATGCCGCCGACATTGCAGCGATGTCGCAGTTATGGAAGACGTTCTATATTTTCTTTTCCATATTTCGATTATTGCTGTATTAATCTGAAAATACGTAACCCTAATAATCTGGAATCTGTATTTACTATTTCTCCTCGTATTTGAAGGAGTAAAATATAAAAATATCAAGAAAAAATCTATCAAATATAAAATAAAATAGGTAGGTAAAAAATTTATGTAAAATATATCAAGAAAAATATAAGAAACCTACCTACATCAGAGGGGGGGTTTCCCCAAGGACAAGGACAGAGGATGGCTCATTTTTAACCCACAAGAATGTAATAATAATCTTACACACAATATGCATTTTTAGGGAGATCAGCATGCTTAGTTTGTTTGTGATTGCTGTCGGCTCTGGTGGTATCAAACCTTGCGTCTCGGCATTAGCTGGAGATCAGTTCATCGTGCCGCAACAACAAGCTCAACTGGAGCACTTCTTCTCCATCTACTATGTATTAGCCAATGTGGGTATCATGGTGTCCATGTTCATCATGCCAATATTGAGAACAGATGTAAAATGTTTGGACGCGGAGACATGTTATCCTCTGGTATTTGGCGTTACGGCCATGCTTATGGTCATATCCTTGGGTAAGTAGCATGCTTCTTCTTTTGCATTAGGTACCTACTCAAATTTTATTTCCACCAATTGGAATGAGATGTAAAAATATTGTCGTTCAATGGGGTTGTTCACGCAAAACTATTGTAGATGGCGCTGCTGTTCTAATCGTCCGGGAGAGAGCCAATCAAAATGCATCTAGCGGAATGGAAGGTTTTTAAACCTGGGCGGGAGTTTGATTCATAGATCTGGATTCAGAGACCAACCAATCAGAGTGAGACACCTCCAATGCCGCTAGCGCTGCGAGTGAGAGCAAATGGCAGTGAACAACCCCATTGTATTGTTGTCAATGTAGTTCAGCTTTAAAGTTCTTACCTTAAACAAGGGAGGACTATCAACTTTTATCTCTGCTTTTCAGTCATTACCAAATAGTAAAGGCAAATAAGTTCATGTGACAGCTGTCAGCTGTCAGCCAATGAGAGAGCAATATCATGCTACTCTCACTTCATAGTGTGTCCATGTTTTAGTAGTAACAACAGCAGGTAAACATAAGCTTAAGTAGAGGTGTCTTATTTTAAAATAGCTTTCTCAAGAATTTTCAGTCTCATTTCACCTGTTTTATTTTAGTAAGAAGTACCTAGTAAATTGTTTATCTATTTTCTACAAACATTAACTGGGCTTTGATTTGATTCAAAGGAGCTCCTTCCTTTAAGCTTTGATTTCTCTTGCAGTTGTATTATTGCTGGGGATGCGCTACTACATCAAAATAATGCCAACTGAAATAATTTTCGTGAAGATATTCAGAGTCATTTGTGTAAGAAAGAGTTATGTAGTCCTTATTGTTTCCGCAGTGTTTGTATTAATGTGGCTCATTCCATCGAAAACCCAAACATGTATTTTATTTTTTTATAAATTACTATCATGCATTAGGTAGGTACCTACTTTTTCCAACATTTCAACTATATTTAAATATAAAAGAATCATATGCTGTAACTTGTAACTCCTGTCTTATAAGCACACTTTGGGAATGTTATGAGTGTTATGTTGTGTAATTCTTCTGATTAGAACGCCATCTCCGTAAAACGCAAGTCCACGGAGAAGAAGGAACATTGGCTGGATCATGCGGAGGAGAAGTTTGACAAGAAGTCCGTTACCGACGTGAAATTGCTTCTCAAAGTTCTCTACCTCTTCCTTCCATTGCCTTTCTTCTGGACTTTATTCGATCAACAGGTAAATTTGGTATCTGTGACACTTGGCTCTTTAAGCCATAAGAGTCATTATTCCATATCAATTCAACTCGATGATATTCATGAGTTTCTTAGATTTCGACAAAAATAATTTGATGATTAGGTAGTAATTTCAGAAAATGCTGTTGACTGACATTTTTTGCTCATATTTTTGTCATTAAGGGATCCCGATGGAACTTCCAAGCCACGCGAATGGATGGACGCACGGGCAGCTGGACTATCTTGGACGAACAAATTCAAGTGCTGAATCCTCTGATGATTCTTATTCTGGTGCCAGCTGTCGACTATGGCATGTATCCGTTGCTTGCCAAGTGCAGGCTGCTGAAGAGACCGCTCAGTCGGATGATATTGGGCGGAACCCTAGCAGGTGTATCCTTCATTATCTCAGCAGTTTTGGAATTATGGCTTGAGGTAACCAAGTTTAAAATTACTTTAGATTAAGATAAAGGTTCCAGAAATAGAAGCAAAGGGTCTAGTTGGCTTGTGGACATAACAACATCCTCTCTTTAACTTGCCAGCTTGAAGTTAAATAATTTTTATTTTTTAGCAGTGGTTGGTTTGGCAATTGTGGCTGAGAGAGGGTGGGTATTTTTAGTTTTTGCTATGAAATATCTAATAGCTATTAGATATAGCTTCTATAGCTTCTCAGTGAAATATCTAATAGCTATTAGATATTTCATAGCAAAAACTAAAAATACCCACCCTCTTTCAGCCACAATTGCCAAACCAACCACTGCTAAAAAATAAAAATGATTTAACTTCAGGCTGGCAAGTTAAAGAGAGAATGTTTTGCTTGGGAATGCATGTTTTTATCTGGGATTTTGGTACGTTATTTAGAAATTTTAGTATAATTTTTTATGTATGTTCTATTGATTTGTACAATGCAGGACAAATAATAAAAAGAGTTTTATGGTACCTAGTATCTACAAATTATAAAATATAATGCTAGAATCTGGGATCAGGTCTGGGCAAATTAAAAAGCTCAAAATCAATATGTATTATGTTCAGTATCACTTCTTCCTAAACAAATACTGTTATGACGGATGACGGCAGGCTGTTAGTTGATTGTGTCCGGGTAACGTTAGCCAATGAGAGCATTGTACTGCATTCTCAGTGAAAATATGGTGGGATATTTTTAGTCCCGAGTCCTGGCTCATCCTGGTTGTGTTAGGGACAAAAGATCCTGGCCAAAGACTTGGGAATTCCCTGCTCATTTCAATTCAATACAAAAATAAGTTGTGAAATGATAATATTGATTTCAGCCTACTTATGCTGTACTGCCGATAGCTGGCAATGCTCAACTGAGGTTCTACAACGCCTTTGATTGTGATGTTAAACTGACAGCTGACATACCGGGTGGTGAGGACCACATAATCAAAGGGTTGGGTCTCTGGGAAGTCAAGAACATTCCGGCAAAGAGTGAAAATGAAAAGGAACTCACAGTCACAATGGAAGATGCATCTTGTGGCCTAGTTTCAGAATACAAAGGTTCGGTGACTTTCTCTGAGAAGACAGCTTCATCGCATCTAATAACAAAAATGGATGGAGCTATTGTTGTGAAAGGAAACATGGATTTAGATGATGTTGAGAAATCGATCGATTTCAATCCAAAGATCAGGTGTGATATTGGATCCTTACCGAGTCATCAATTGAAATTGTTCTTGAACTCCCAAGTAATTTTGTGCGTATTTTTTCTAGAATCATTTACAGATTTATTGATCCAAAGAAACCAAGAAAGCTAGTTTTAAGGTTATCTGATGGAAGAGACTTTGAATTTAATTTACATCCTGATAAAGTTGGAACAGATTATCAAAATGTAACAATTGGGAGGTAAAGTGTCTCTTATTACTATGTAACTCATCATTTGGTATTGATGACACAGATTTTATTACCTTTGGCAGAAAGCAAAGCAATCTTTGTTGATACATACATTGTTCGGCGATACAAAATGTGTACGTTTCACTTTTCAGATATAAAGTCAAAATTGATGATTTGGAGTTAAATGAGCACGACTATGACCTGAAAAAGGGAGGTGTATATTCCCTTTTTATTACTGAAATCACAGCAGAAAAATATGTGAGTTAATTTATTATCCAACTTATAATAAACATGGCAAAATATTATGTAAAATACGATCACATTTATCACCAGATTCGAGTCAGTAGGTAAATGATGAAGGCTCGCTTATCAATGCGTTATGTACAGAGCGTTTTCCTAGAAGTTAATATTTGCTGTATTTATTTCTTGGCATTCCGATACTAACTACCCCTATACAGAGCTCCAACAGGGAATTTACACCTGTGTTTTTTCTTTTGCAGGAGGTTCAATTTAATGAAATTACAAGTCCCAACACCATCCACATCTTGTGGCTAATTCCTCAGTACTTTGTGATGACACTGGGAGAAGCAATGTTTCCGTCTCTATGATGCAGTTCTCATACACTCAGGTAACATCTCCACGAATAGAATATTCTGGGGAGCGAGGCGGCTTGGCAGTTCTGGCTCAGTTGACACTCACGGCACTCCTGGTACCTAATTGGAGTCTAATGTACTGTGTTGTGGATTTTGAATCGATACTTAATTTACTGGGCAGATACCTAACCGGGTATCCTACAATACACCAGACCCTGTCGTAAAAATCAAAATTTGTAAAAACATTCTTCAGCCCCAGAAACTATTTGCTTTCTCATGGTATTAGCATAGAATTGTATTTCTACTGATTCAAACAGAGGAGAGGTGTTGGAAAACAGTTAAAATATAGTAGTGTGAAGTAAGCTGTTCTCTACATGTGACAGTTACATGCAGGTGTAATTGTGCTGTATCTACTTGTATCATTGTTTGCTAAAGCGTAAGTACTGTATTCCTTGTGTGTTCTGTTTTCAGGCTCCAGTCAGTATGAAATCTGTAATCCAGGCGGCGTCATTACTCACCAATGCATTCGGCAATATATTTGCTGCTATCATTACTCAAGCAAAAATATTTGATCGCCAGGTATGCATAATTTGTTAATTTTATTAGGTACTGTACCTACCGTATTAACTCGTGTATAAGACGCACTCGTGTATAAGACGCACCCTTGTTTTGAGAAGTCTATTTTAAGAAAACACTTAGCATGTATGTATAAGACGCAGTAAATGATGAAAAACAGTGTGTGTTTGTATACATGATATCCATCTAAATGTTGGTTTTCCAGCTAACTGAGCTATTAGAATGAAAATCACTGCCAACTTGTTGATAACAAACAGTAATTTCCTACTTCTGAGAAAGGGGGGAGGGGAGTCTCTTCCCAGCAGCTGTTGTTTGCTCTAACAAGCACGCACCTGCCTTTCCTCTGTTTTCCAAAACAAACCCAACTCCTCTCCTCCCCTTCCATTAAGATCGCCATTCAACAGTGTTTAGTCTATTTTATACCTGTCAGAGCAATGTTTTTCAGACGTAAACATATATTTTGTCTCCTGATCTAAATGCAAGGGAAAACATTTTATTGCACAAATGTAATATGTTAATAGTGTCTAGACTCAGTATGAGTAGTCCAGACAGAGTGAGAGGGAAAGGCAGAGATAGACAACATGTGGCAGTCTACCACAGCTCTGTTTACTAACATCCACCTTGGATTTACTGGGAAAAAAGCTTGGTATGCGTGTATAAGACGCAAGGCTGTTTTCAGAATCAAAATATTGACATATAATTGCGTCTTATACACGAGTTAATACGGTATATTTAATTAAATGTACTGTCTCTGCTCTACATCTATCTGCTACCTACTACATACCTTGAGTATAGCTACATACTTACTAGCTTGCCTCATATTGTTTCATGTATGTAATTTCACTTTTTTGTTAACTTTCTCTACTCTCTATAGATGTACGAGTTCCTGTTGTTTGCTGGGTTGATGTTCGTCGACATGCTGGTCTTCACTGTGATGGCTTGGAACTACAAATATATTGATTGGAAGGAAGAAGTAGAAGAAGCTAATTAAGCTTATTTGATCAAGAATGACGTAGACAGAAGACTTTGTAAGATCAAGTGACTTATTAAAGGTGAAGCATGTGTCTATCTATTCAATCATTTTATGTATTACAATGCGGAAGTGCTTTTAGGTGCTATAAATATCAGTTCACATCCTCCACCAAAAAGCTAAAGCAGTTCAAAACTGCAATAATACTGTTATGTAACAGCTTTATCATTTGGGTGGAAGATAGTGCTAAAAAGTAACGAAATCAATTGTTTCTAAAAAAAATGGATTGCAGTTTGATTTCATCTGGGTCAATAATTGAGTGAGCGAAGCGAGCGACTCTTTTTGGCTCTTTTGGCACGGACCTGGGGGCCAATTCTTTAGATTCACGTTTTGAAACCGTGTCACGGTTTCATTGTTTAAAACGTAAAAAAGTTGAAGGCTAACCGATAGTTGTCAACTGTTTCCAGTTTTATAACATGTAAACGTTAAACGGTTTCAAAACGTGAATCTCAAGAATTGGCCCCCTGTGTCTTTTTTGTAATTCTGTTGCTGACTATATACAGGTCACAGTTTTTCTTCAATCTAACTGAAATTTTGCACACATGTTCGGACCATTTCTGGGCTTTGCAGACCTAATAAATTATCTTCCGATTGGTTGGTCTGAACAATTTTAAATTTTGCTAAGTCATTGCAACCAACATTGTCTCAAATCGTACAAAGTAGCAGCCAAATCATCCTACCTATTGGTAGATTTTCAGCACGATCAGTCAAGTATTTACAGACTTGTTCCTATTCAAGATTTTTGAAGAGCTGTCTGATGCAATGCAGATTGTTGGAAAAGTACAAAATTCGCTCACACCCTATGGATCTGTTCTTAACATATTCCAGTGTGTATGGAAATTGGAAAGTCTCTAAGAAAATCTGAAATGATGTTAGGAGTTATCTTTGATGAGGTTTTGCACGTTTCGGTGCTCGCTCATCAACGCGTTACACTAGGTTTGTTCGTCGGCCTGTTCCGAACCTGCTCGGAGCAAGCGGAAGTCGTCACAGATTGTGTTTGGTGCATGAATTATGAATCAAAACTCGACGGATAGGTACAAGTAAACTTTTCCGTGACGACTTCCGGTGTGTTCCGAGCAGGTTAGAACACCCCGACGAACAGACCTACTGAGCGTTATCCTAGTAGGTAGGTTGGTACATGGAAATCAAATTGAGTGTGAAACATTTTAGAGTCCAGAGCCACCTAGGTAATTTTTTCACTGTACTTTTTGCCAAAATATTCTAGAACCTTGTATTCTTTTTTTTATCCTTTTTATTACCTTTCAGCCTAAAATAGATAAAGAACTTCATTTGGTGTTTAGTTTTGAGAAGAGATAGAATGGAACAAGAAACTGTGAGTTTTATAATTGGGTCAATTTGTTTTTCTATGATATGAAATTTCAATTTGTGGGATAGGTAGCTATTGCACTGGAATGAGTAGGCTAGGTATGTCAAATCCAAAATCACAGAAAATATTTGAGTCCTAAATGAGACCATTCAATGAGGTACATTTAGAATCTGATAAGAATTAGGTACCTAGTAGGTACCTAGGTAGTAGCTGGTAGCAAGCAAATGTTCCCTGCTATTCTTTCTTGCGAATGAAATGAAGGTAATGATTTTGATTACAAACTGTTACCTGTGGCCTTTGATCATACTGTCACCACATCTCAATCCTTGTCGTGAACTGTCACTTTCTTTTATTTCATTCTCCTCCGAGGTAGGTATCTAACACTCTTCAGTGCATTTAGTCTTGACAGTCCATCTGATCAGGTAGGTAGGTAGTCTATAGCTCAAGCTCAGTGATAGAACTCTCGCCCAGCAAGTGGGAGGTCTCTGGTTTGAGCCCCAGTTTGGTTCTAGACATTTTTCACTTTGAATATCCCTTCCTATTATGTACATTAAATCACATGATTATCTGGTCTTAAGATACTATAAAGATTTGGACTGAAGATCATAGGTGCAATATGATTTCCAATGTAAAGGCCGATGCACAATTGACGCAGACGGACGACGGAGACGGATACAATGTTAAGGTCGTCGTCCGTCCGCGTCCGAGTTGTGAACAGCAGAGTGAATATGTCATACCTAAACATGGTATGCGTCTCCGTCGTCCGTCCGCATCGTCCGTCTGCGTCAATTGTGCATCGACCTTAAGGTGTGAGGGAACCACAATGGAACGTAAACGAAAATTGAGTAGGTACCTAAACCTAAGGTACCTACCTCAAATCAAATGAAATCATATTTATTTATTATGTCTTAGAAATAATGGTTTATACAATACAAGGTACAACAGCACATGGACACTTTCGGTGGTTATAGTCATTATTCATTACTAGGTACCTAGGTAGGTACTACAATTTAGTGTTTCAGAGTTGTGGCGTACCTACCTATCATTTTATGTGTGCATTGTTATGTTGATATACTAAAGCTGGGTTCCCATACTTCACATCGAATTCGCTTCCGGTTCGCTTCGCTTTCGCAAAATGGCTACCTTTTAACAAAGGAAATCGTCCATGTTTACATTCGCATGTTCCCGTGTTTCGGTTTCGTTAAAGTTGAGCCAATTTTAACTTTGACGAAACCGAAACGAAACCGAAACAAGTGAACATGCGAATGTAAACATGGACGATTTCCTTTGTTAAAAGGTAGCCATTTTGCGAAAGCGAAGCGAACCGGAAGCGAATTCGATGCGAAGTATGGGAACCCAGCTTAAGTGTTGGTAGGTATGTGAGAAACCAGACTTTACTATAGTAGGTAGTATCTAGGTACATACATATCAATTTTGTGATTATTGTTATTTTGTTTCTTCAGGAACTCAAATACCCCAAATGTGTGTTTCTCATAATTGCCAATGAATTCTGTGAGAGATTCTCGTTCTATGGCTTACGTGGTATGTATCGATTAATACTTAGGGCCGGTATTACTATTAGTTTAAGCTACAGTTATAGTTTAAACTTCTCTTGGGAAATGATATATGGTGTATTACCCTTTTAATTACTTCATAGCTTAATTCTGGAGCTTATTTCCTCAGTCTAAATCAACCTCAGGCTACATTCACTGCAGTTTATTTAAGCTATGCCGCAGTACCTACCTACCTACATACCTAATGGTAATACCTACCTACACCACATTTCCCAAGTAGAGCCTAACTGCATGGTAATTTGGCCCAAACATAAATTTTGGTCTTTAACTCTTTAAAATGTATCATCATACATTTTAAAGACCAAAATTGTGCTGCTTGGTTCCAGCTGTGTTGGCGGTCTACATGGTGTCTGTCCTTGGTTTCACGGAACACACATCCACCACGGTCTACCATGCCTTCGTCATGCTCTGTTACTTCTTCCCGGTGTTGGGTGCCATGCTCGCGGACGGGCTGCTCGGCAAGTTCAAGACCACCATCTATCTGTCGATTGTTTACGCATTAGGCACTCTCACTCTGACCTTGGCCTCAGCCGATGGAGCAATTGGAATACCAGCACTGTAAGTATAGACTGTAAATCCAAGCACAAAGTATAATTATTCTTTTTTCCATTGTAGGGAAGCAATTAGGGTGCGGACGAAATGAACTATAGGAGAATGTGACTTGGCACCCCCTCTAATGTATCACTTCTCTTTAATTTGATAGAACCAGAAGTGGATTATTAATATTATTTATAATATGTATTAGCATTAATTATGTAATTGAGCGAGCGTAGCATGCGACTCGTTCTGCACTTTTGGACACTTTCTCTGTCTTTTTGTGTGTTTGTGTGTTTGTTAGTTTGGTCACATTTTTTTGGTCACATTTTTTTCCGATCGAGCTGAAATTTTGCAAACATACTAATATCATTCTAACTTAATTGTGTATAGTTTTTGAGAGCTGCCCTCTGATTGATTCAAAAATGAAAATATCTCCCATTGGTCGAAAATCAAAATGTTTTGATGAAGTTCAAATTTTGCATGGACATTAAAACTATTATTTTCTTTTATTTTACATGTTTTCAGCCCAATCGGTAGAGAATGTATAATATACTTGACATTTTTATAGAATGTCAGAAGAGACTTTATTAACATTTAATTTCCAGTGCAACTTAGATCTGATTTTCTTTATGGATCAGAGTCTACAGATATTTGTTCTCAGTTTCAATGAAGATCAGGTAGTTTTTTTTAAATTTTTTTATGGTATGTAAGTATGTATGTTTTATTGATCCGCTTTGTGGTACAATGCACGAGTGGATCGTATTTCAATTCACTATGGATTATGTTTTCTGTGCATTGCGATATTCCGGTTGGAGATGTTGCGCGTTTTGGTGCTGGCTTATCAACGCGTTACACAGAGTGTTTTCCTAGTACCTAATCTGAATGTGATGATTTTCTCACTTAGGGAGATCAGCATGCTGGGCTTGTTCCTGATTGCTTTCGGCACCGGTGGAATAAAACCTTGCGTCGCAGCATTGGGTGGAGATCAGTTCATTCTTCCACAACAAGAAGCTCAACTGGAGCACTACTTCTCCATCTTCTACATCTCGATCAATGCTGGTAGTTTGCTGTCCATGCTCATCACCCCAGTGTTGAAGAAGGACGTCCAATGTGCAGGCGCAGACTCGTGCTATCCGCTGGCATTCGGTGTTCCGGCCGTCCTCATGATCACTGCCATTGGTGTGTAGCCATCTCTCTCTTATGTTTTACTTAAATCATATTTGTGGGACATCTAACTCTTTTGCTGAGGTTCCTACTTAAATTTTATTCTAAGTGGTTTGAATTCTCTTTCAGTTTTTATCTTGCTGGGAGCGCACGTCTTCGTCAAACATATGCCATCAGAAGTGATTTTCGTCAAGATATTTAGAATCATTTGTGTAAGTATTATATAGTAGTGGTTAATGTTAAAAGTGGTTAATTTTCTAAGTGTATCTGTTCAAATTCAATTTCAGCCCAATCCACACTATCATCAACTTAGTTCTGCTTGTACGCAGGTCGCAGAGTCACTTTGATGCCAAAAAGTGATTCTGCACAAGTTGATCAACCAACAGTTGCTAGTGTGGACTGGGCTTAATATAATCAAAGTATAAACACTAGAACCACTGCCACTGCATCACTTCATCTCGGATATTTCTCTGTCCAGAAAGTTTGGAC
Source organism: Leuctra nigra (assembly GCA_934045905.1). NCBI lineage: Eukaryota > Metazoa > Arthropoda > Insecta > Plecoptera > Leuctridae > Leuctra > Leuctra nigra. The sequence goes on along the minus strand of OW203764.1, from coordinate 3,308,063 downwards.
TGAAAACCTCGACCCTCCGGATTTCCCCTAAAAATTAAATTTAAATTTACAATTTAATTGAAACTGGTGTAAGCTGTATGATTCTTCTGTTTAGAACGCCATCTCCGTAAAACGCAAGTCCACGGAGAAGAAGGAACATTGGCTGGATCATGCGGAGGAGAAGTTTGGCAAGAAGTCCGTTACCGAAGTGAAATTGCTTCTCAAAGTTCTTGTCCTTTTCATTCCATTGCCAATCTTTTGGGCTTTGTTCGATCAACAGGTAAAATCAATCTTTGTGACAGTTGGCTCTTTAAATCTCCATTCTGCTGTTGACATATCACAACTTAAATATCGACTATTCTTTTAATTTTTTTGACAGCCAAATTAATTACCTACCTATGTACGTATTTATATTTTAATATGGACTTTTATAGTTGTGTTATATCGTTCTTTCTTCACAGATAATTTAAAGCACTTGGGTTTATTTAATAATGGAATGTTCAAAACGAAAACGTGGTCAGGATCAAAGGTTCAAATTAACGCACAGTTCGGAAGTTAAAAGAAAACGAAGTGTTATTTATTGATTAAATTGTAAGTTGCAAAATATGTTAATCGATACACTTTGATGTTTCACGAATAATAAAGAGAAATACAAACGAAACGAAACTAAATGCACGAGCAGGGTTCGCAGTTAACCCTGGCTCCTTTCTCCATGACGGATGGATGGCGAATGAGAGGGAGGAAAAGGTGTCAAGTGCGGACCTTGAGTTGGACTAAAAATTAGGGTTGGCAATCATGGGGGTGTTGAAGAATTTAAAACTAGGCGCTAACACTCGGCCAACCTGAAAATAAATCGTCCTCGATTTCAATTATGGAAATATCAATTTTAAACACAATCTAAATAATGAAGTTACAAAATATTTTAAGAAAATACAATAAAAATACGAAACAATACTATGCTACAAAATCGTCGAGTCGTCGTGGACGCTGCGTAACACGACGAGGACGGCCGGAGCGAACAATCTGCGGCTCCGGTGAAGTCGGACGCTCTGCAACGGACTGTTGCTCGACTCCTTCCTGCGCTGTCTTTGGTTGCCCCGTGTCAACTGGTGCTGGACGTGGCTGTGATGGGTTCTCCAGTTGATCATTTATGTTAGGCAGCGGGAAATTGTCATGTACCGTCTGCTGGTTCAGTCGGCGGTAGTCGACAACAGGACGGTCCTCTCCCGTCTTCTTCATGACGAGTGGAACAGGACTAGCATAGGGGGAACGCGACTCGGTAACTATGCGGTGTTCCTTCCACTCCTTCACGATAGCACCAATCTTCTCACGTTCGGCTGCGTTCGTCTTGTAGGGGCGGCTCGCTACTGGAGAGTTGCATTCCGTTTCTCTAATATTCATCTTGATGAAATCGGTACCTCCTAATTCCGGGAGATTCATGGCGACGCAGTGACGATACTTGTTTGTTAAGTTCGCGAGTTGGTCTGCCTGCTGCTCAGTTACAGGGTTTCCTACACGCACCTCGTCTGTTAAGATTGGTCGTGGAACTGCATGGGACTGCACGGGTTGACAGTGCACGGCGCAGTCTCCCTCCTCCAGGATCTTTACATTCTGCACAAAGTTTACAGAGTTTACTGGTGAATCAACATCGCGGGTTATCCGAAGTTTGATATTCTCTCGGGACAGCTCTGGCTTGAAGGTAGTCAGCTGCCTCAGGAGATCGTCCTTGCTGCTGCCGAGGACAAGGTCGTCTCCCACCTTGGCAAAGCTGATGTGGGGTAGCTCGGTCCAGGTGCGCCCGACGATCATTTCGACGGGTTGCACATTGTCTGAGACAATTAAGATGCACACCGTAGATGCCTCCACACCGTCGATCTCGATGTCAGCGGACACCTTCCCAAGGGCTCTCGTCTGCATGTCCCCGAAGCCGGTGAGGACGCTCTCGGACGATGTCGCAGCCAGACCGCAACGCACAGCTGCGCTTGCCTGCATGATGCAACTCGAGCTGCCAGTATCAATGAGTGCCTGGACAGGTCGGCCGTTGATCAGTGCGGTCCGAAGGTACTTCTCCGGTCCAAGTCCTTCTGGACTGCTGATCAACCCAACGGTGCTGGTTCCAGAAATCGGCGTTGTTGCAGAAGGAGCTGGAAGGCTGCAGTACTTCTGCAAGTGTCCCTCCTTCTTGCATCGAACACAGTAGCGGGGACGCTGCGGTTCTGGACAATCGCGTGACAAGTGTCCTGTGCGATGACAGTTGTAACACTTTGTCTCATCACTCTTTGAGGTCGGTGTTGCCTTCGGAGTCTAAGTCGGAGAGGGTGACGGTTCAGGTGGTGGCGTGTTGGTGCTCGGCGTCGACTTTACTTGGGGTGAAGCTGGTTTCGTTGTGGTCGAGTCGCTGCTCTTCTTTGCACGAGCCCGCGCGCTCCGCTCACGGTCGATCTCCTCCAGGTCGGCGATGTCCCGGAGAAGTTCTTCCTGTGAGACATGCTGCCGCGAAGCGAGGGAGGCACTGAGCGACTGTGAGAGCAGCCCGATGATCAGCTGCTTCTTCGTGTCGGCGAAGGTGAGGTCGAGGCGCTTACACAACCTCACCTTGTGGTGAAAGTAGAGGTTGACACTCTCACCTTGCTGTTGCTCGCGTTCGGTCATCCGCTTCCATCTCTCGGGTAGGCTGGTCTGCCCGATGAAAGTCGTCTTGAAGGCCTCCCGGAACAACTGCCAAGTGGTTACAACGTCATACCTATTCAGGTACCACTGGCGAGCTGCTCCGGTGAGGTGCGACCTGGCCGTCTCCAGCGTGACCTGGTCCGGCCAGTTGTAGAGGGCGCTGGTTGCGTTCTGGCACTTGGCCAGATCCGGGAGCATGATGTTTGCTGCCGAGGTGATGTTCCCGGTGCTAAGTTTCTCGAACATAGACTTCATTAGGTCGTCGCGGCGCCGGTTCTCCTCCACCATCATTTGCATCATCGATTGCATTGACGATGCTTCGCTTGATACACTAGCCGTGGGGCTCGCCGCCCGCCTGGCAGGGGCCTTCTTCGCCCGCACTGGCCGCTTACGTTTAGCTACTACAGCCGGCATGGTGCAATAGTCAAACCTCTCCAGACTTGCAGAAGTCACGAAATATAAAGTCACAAAGTCACGAAATCGCTAAATATAAAGTCACAAAATAATATAATTCGAAATACACACAATGAATCGCGGACGCGTAATAATTTAGCAAATATTATCACACGTGTTCATTGGCGCCAACGGAAACAGCCTCGTGATTGGTCGACACAAGGGTAGCGGACGGAACGTTCAGGAATGCGGCAGTAACACTTCCGTTAGCCAGCCGCACCTGTAGCGCGATGCGAGGGGGTGACAAACAATGGCGGTACAGTTTTGCGAATGTAAACTGCAACACGCGACGCGGACGAAATGTTCACAAATGAATGTTCACAATACGAATAATGAAATGGACGGCAAGCGGTTCGTGGGCGCGTGTGGATATTTGTGATATATCCCACTTCTGAAATGTTATATCGTTCTTTCTTCACAGATAATTTAAAGCACTTGGGTTTATTTAATAATGGAATGTTCGAAACGAAAACGTGGTCAGGATCAAAGGTTCAAATTAACGCACAGTTCGGAAGTTAAAAGAAAACGAAGTGTTATTTATTGATTAAATTGTAAGTTGCAAAATATGTTAATCGATACACTTTGATGTTTCACGAATAATAAAGAGAAATACAAACGAAACGAAACTAAATGCACGAGCAGGGTTCGCAGTTAACCCTGGCTCCTTTCTCCATGACGGATGGATGGCGAATGAGAGGGAGGAAAAGGTGTCAAGTGCGGACCTTGAGTTGGACTAAAAATTAGGGTTGGCAATCATGGGGGTGTTGAAGAATTTAAAACTAGGTGCTAACAGTTGCGTATTCAAATGTTACATTTTCCTACCTATTACGAATGAAGAAAACATGTGGTGCCTACATTATTGATATTATGCTAAAACCAGAACACAGTACTAATTATAAGAATGCCATTGGTTGTTGCCATGACAATGCAGTCCTAATCAATCATTTAAAAGTTAGCGGAGTATTGAAAGACTGACCCTAAGTTATTATTCAATAATTCTCCTCGGAGATCTCTAACACTCATCAGTGCGTTGTATCTAATGTCCGTCTGTGCGCCGGGTAGCTCAGTTGGTAGAGCTCTCGCCCGGCAAGTGAGAGGTGTCGGGTTCGAGTCCCGGTTTGGTCAGATATTTTTCACAAAGCAAATCCCTTCCTATCATCCTGACTCCATGGAAGGTTTTGTTTATTCACGCGTAGGAATACAATACATATTATATACTAAGAGCCAATTCTCTTGCCAATTCTCTCTAGTTGCAGAATGAATGTAAAATGGGAAATATGGAAAGTTACCTTAGGTATACATGTCTACAGCCTCATGCTCAAAAGAAGTTGCATCTGCAAGTAGATATCTGCGGATGTCAGTCCTCAACACCACAAGACCGTGAGCTAATAATCTTATGGACGGAATCCAGTATACTCTGGGCACTTGCATCGATAAATCTGGATATCCTTTTGAGCATGAGACTGCTACAAAATTATATGTAATCTGAATAAAATGAGTAAATTTTCAAATGTCGAAAACGGCCCAAATTGATCTCTTACTTTAAAAGGCAGTTATATAAACAACACAATGTTAAACTAGGAAAACGCTCAGTGTAACGCGTTGATGGGGGAGCACGGGTACGTGCAAATTCTCGAACCGGAAATGCGTACACAACGCACAGAAAACATTACATCCATATTGAATTGAAATATGATGCACTCAATCAACATAAAAGTATAATATGCTTTTCATCGAAACTTGAAAATAGCGTCTAAGCACCCTGGTACATATAGCAAATCAGATTCAATTCAATTGGCACTGGAAAACATTCATTTCGATACTTCATTTCTGACAGCTATTAAAAATGTCAATAAGTTCATATGTTCTTGAGTGATTGGGATGAAAATTTGTAAAATAAGAGACAATGTTGGTCTTAATGACCAGCAAAATATGAGTTTGATCAGATTTATCGAAGACTATTTTCGTTTTTCAACCTATCAGGAGATGTTTATTTAAATTTTAACCAATTAATCGATTTCAAAAAAATTAGGGTCTGCAAACAGAAAAGGTTGTCTCTACATGTGTGCAAAATTTCAGATCGATCGGTGAAACGGTGCAACTTCTGTTGCTCCAGTTAACTGACAAATAAAACAGGTCCGTGTCAAAAGAGTCAAAAGGAGTCGCTCGCTCAATCAAGATGGCTCTGGCCGCAAAATAACATTGCTGTCTACGTCATCAGGCAATCAACTACTCGCTTTTTTTCCCGACAAAAATCTAGTTGATCAATGCGGGAGTTGTCAATGAAAATGTCGGATTACATAAGTAAATAAAACATATATTTCCTCAACTATAAGATAGGAAGAGATAGACTACGCTGGTATGGTCATCTTAGAAGAATGGATCCCAAGAGAATACCGAAGAGGGAATTTGAAAGAGCGCGAGAGCGGAAAGTAGAAGGGGCAGACCGAGAGTGAAGTGGGAGAACCAGGTGACGGAAGATATAGAGCAAAGAGATGAGGAGTGGAGAACAGTGACTGCTGGAAGATTGTGGGAGGATAGAGAGAGGTGGAGAGACATGGTGGAGAGGCATCAGCCAGAATACGTAGAGGAGGAAGAAGAAGAAGAGTGTGATGTGTCAGGACCGGCCACCTGACAGCAGAAGTGAAGGCCCAAGGGGCCAAGATTGATTGTGGAATTCCACCCCCGACCTGACATTGTGTTGGAAACGGGCGACAAATATTTATTTATTGATTATTGGGTTCGAACCCCATTGAATTGGAACCAGGGATGGATTATTAATATTATTATTACTCTTGATTATTGGGGTCTAGTATTTTATGAAAAGAAACATTTTTTTAGAGAGAGTCACCTATTCCAATCTCTATAGCTAACAGACATACTTGTGATCAACAGGGATCCCGATGGACATTCCAAGCCGTGCGAATGGACGGTCGCACAGGCAACTGGACTCTCTATGCCGAGCAATTGCAATTCCTGAATCCTCTCCTGATTCTCATTCTGGTGCCTACGTTCGACTATGGCATCTATCCGCTGCTCGCCAAGTGCAAAGTGCTGACCAAACTGCTCACTAGATTGACTGTTGGTGGAGTCCTAGCGGGCTTGTCCTTCATCATCTCAGCTGTGCTTGAAATATGGCTTGAGGTAACCAAGTTCAATATCATATTGGTCTTAAAGCAAGCGGACATTAAACAGGCATATGGGTTCGGCTTCAATATTTTCATTTCCTTTCTTTCCAAGAAAGGCTTGAAATCCTACTAGTGAGAGGTGGGTAGACAATTGGTAGGAAGGGGGAGGGGGAGTGCTTAACACTGTTGTTAAGCAGTGTTAAATCTACTGAATCGGTAAAAACTAGTATTTTACCATGAAATCTGATGTTATGTACAAAAATGTGTATCAGATTTTTGGGCAAACGACTTCTTTTGGCATGGACTTTTGTATTTTTTTTGTATGTTTTTTTTGCCCTTACCGCAATACATATATTGCACCGTTTTTTGCACACATGTGCAAAACACACACACATTTTTGCACACACACATCTCTGTGCATACCAGACCCTAATTTTTTTGAAATCCGTTGATTGGTTCAAATTTAAAAAAAAATCTTTCTGGTTGGTCCGATCAATTTTAAATTTTGCGAAGTCATTGTGACCTACATTGTCTCTAGTACAAAGTTTCAACCAAATCCTCCAATTGGTTTAAGTTTAAATAATATCTTCTGATTGGTCGAAAATAAGTTCAAATTTTGGATGGTGATCAAGACTAACATTATCTAAAATGTTACACATTTTAAGCCTAATCAATGAAGTATATTTTACAGACTTATTGAAATTGTATAATGCTATCAAATGAGTTTGATAGAAAATTAGCAAAATTAATGGTAGGTACCTACCTTGATCTCTTATTCAATTATTTCAGAGTTAATAGATGGAAAATTGTAATGAAAATCAAATCAGTAATGATGTAGGTACCTATCTATTGGTAAAGGTTGTAGGGTATCTTTTATTGAATGGATTGTGTTCGGCTGGAGATGTTGTATCGTTACTTGCTCATCAACTCGTTACACTGAATGTTTTCCTAATAATATCTATTTCAGCCTACTTACGCTGTGCTGCCGATGGCTGGCAATGCTCAACTGAGGTTCTTCAACACATTTGATTGTGATGTCAAACTGACAGCTGACATACCCGGTGGTGATGACCACATAATCAAAGCGTTAGGTCTCTGGGAAGTCAAGGACATTCCGGCAAAGAGTGAAGATGAAAAGGAACTCACAGTCACAATGGACGATGCATCTTGTGGCTCAGTTTCAGAATACAAAGGTTCAGTGACTTTCTCTGAGAAGACAGCTTCATCGCATCTCATAACAAAAATGGATGGAGCTATTGTTGTGAAAGGAAACATGGATCTAGATGATGTTGAGAAATCTTCTGCAGCCGAACCAAAGTTAAGGTGTGGTATTGCATTTTTTTAAATCTATTTCAGGTCTGGGCAAACGTTTTGGCTGAAGGGCCGCAGTGAACTTAAATATGATAGCAAGACAAATTAGATTCTCTGGAGACATTATTTGAACGAGGGAGGTGGGTCGACAATTTCAATGAAGACAATGGGGATCGAAGAGAGACGATCATACATGAGATGAGACAAGGGTGCGGGGCATAGCCCCGAAAAAAAATTATGTTTATTGATTACATTTTGTGCATTTTTAGTATAGGTACCTTCTTTTAGTATGGTAGAATTGCTTGTTATTTGCAGAGTTGTTGAACGTAATGATCTCGTAACAAATTTAGGAAGCAAAAATACAGATATTTATTTATTACAAATTACTGAAGAGATGAGATTTGTTTTGAAGCCCCAGAGAAAACTTTCTAACAAAGACATTTGTTTTGGGGTGATTTTGAGACATTACGACCAGTATTTAGGAAATCCACAAATACTAGATAATTTACTGTCCAGCCAAAGAAGCAATTCTGGTATTTTATGTTATCAAACTGTACCTATTTGTATACAGATACATTGACAAAGCTGGCGTTCCGGGGCGCATGCGGGCCTAGTTTGCCCAGGCCTGATCTACGTAGTCATTGAAAATGTCCACGAACTCTCAAGTAATTTTGTGTGTGTATTGTTTCCAGAATTATTTACAGCTTCATTGATCCACAGAAATCAAGAAATATGGTTTTAAGTGCTAGTGGAAAAGAAATCAAATTTAATTTAAAAGCAGATCAAGTTGGAACAGATTACCAAGAAATTATAATGGGAAAGTAAGTGTCTAGAACAATTGCATTTATTGAGTGAGCGTCTCCTTTTGGCTCTTTTGGCACGGACATCTGTTGTTTTTTTTAACTTTTTTTCTGTTACCTGAGGACATTGAGCGTTTTCCTAGTTACTATATTTTTCTCTACAGCACAAATCTTTGTGGATTCATCAACTGTTTTTCAGAACTATTTTATATACTTTTATAATGAACCTTTGATAAAGTTCCAGATATACGGCCAAGGTTGATGACATGGAATTGGATGGATTCGACCTCGAAATGGGAGGCGTATATTCATTGCTAATTACTGAAACCACAGCAGATAAATATGTAAGGGTAGTTTATTAATAATAGTTGGTACATACATTGTAAAATGCATTGCTTGGGATATTATGTGACCAACTCCGATAGATTTTGCGCCCACACACACGATTAGTTTTCAAAATAGGTAAATGGATTTAAATACATTTTATTTACCTAAATGTGATTGGGGGGGTACTACCAGTACAGTGGTGGAATTATGTCCTAGATACTTGACTCGTATTGCTCCTACTCTATGGTTCTAATGATGAGTTTCTAGTAAATTAGTATAGGTAGTAATTTCAACCTTATAGTGGTGAATCATAATAAAGTATTAATATTTCTAGGACTTTCATCTTGATTTGTATAATTCTCCACAGTAAAATGACACTTGTGTTTTGCAGAAGACAAGTCTCCACGTCATCACACCTCCTAATGCCGTCCACATGTTGTGGCAATTTCCACAATACTTTGTGATGACAGCCGGAGAAGCTATGTTTTCGGTCTCGGGGCTGCAGTTCTCGTACACTCAGGTAACTGCTAGTGTATCTAAATACTGACAAACGCTTCAAGTGGGGTGTTCAAAGCCTGACAAGTACTCTGTTTAAATCCTCTTTGTTTAATACGAGAGGTCCAGCCAAGGGCACACCGCTCATGATCATTTTGAATTTAATACACAATATCATGTTCTGTTTTCAGGCTCCAGACAGCATGAAAACTGTAATCCAGGCCGCATGGCTGCTCACCGTTGCTCTGGGCAATCTCATTGTTGTTATCATTACTGAAGCAAAAATATTTCACCGGCAGGTATGCATTATTTATTATGCATAATTTAAATGCACCTACTAAATCACTGCCTTACATCATTCGTTGTACGATATCTGATTTTTCTTGTGTTCTTTCTAGATGTACGAGTTCCTGCTGTTTGCTGGGTTGATGTTCGTCGACATGGTGATCTTCGCTGCGATAGCTTGGCGCTACAAATACGTCGATTTGAAGGAAGGAGAAGAAGATAATTAAGCTTTGATCAAGAAGAACGGCCTTAACAAGTGTAAGGGCATTTGACTTTTGCTTAATAAATGTTTGACCTTATGCATGAATCAAGCTTACTTAATATCTTTCTTAATTAATCACTCTATCTTAGGGATGTGACATGACTCCGATTCCACCGATTCCCAGAGAATCGGAAGAATTGGGATTCATTGATTCTGTCCCCGGCCATAATAAATAATAATCTTCTTCTGGTTCCGACAATGTTGTCAGGTCAGACAGTGGGAGCTCCCACTGGGTCTAGGGCCTCGGATCTCTTCCAAACCGGCTGGCCAGGCCTGACGTTTCATCCTCCTCCTCCTCTTCTTCATCCTCGTCACCTTCCTCCAACTTCTCCACCAGCGCCCTCCAGATCCTCCTGTCCTCCCACCACTTATCTGCTTCCACTTTCTGCCACCTTTGCTGCCTGTCCTCCACATCTTCTCTGATAAGACCAATCCACTTCTCTCTTGGTCTCCCCACTCTTCTTCTTCCCACCACTGTTTCTTCAAACTCCTGTCTTGGTATTCTCTTGAGATCCATTCTTTTCATGTGTCCAAACCAACGCAATCTCTCTCTACCCATCTTGTAGCTCAAACTTTCCACTCCCAGCTCCTTCCTAATACAACAGCTTCTCAACCTGTCCATCTTTGTCACTCCCTATAAAATATAAAGTAATTTGTTTAACTAAGTATTGTTAGTAATTTAATAAGTGTTGTTTGTTTTATTCAGTAAAAAATTGATTGTCCATCATAAAAATAAAGTGTGAAATGACATTCATTATAATAATAATAATAATCTTTCTCCCGGTTTCAAGAGTTGGGTCGGGGGGTGGCGAGGCCACCATTTACTAGGGCCCGGACTCCTAAGCTAGCTGGCCAGGCTTGGCTCTTCCTCTTCGTTCTTCTTCTCTACCAGTTTTTTCCACTTCTTCCTGTCTTCCCACCACCTTCCTTCTTCCACTTCTTCCCACTTCTCCAGTCTCTCTTGTACATCTTCTGCTACCAGCTCTCTCCACTTTTCCCTCGGTCTTCCCACTCTCCTTTTATCACTTCTCGCAGCTTCGAACTCCCGACGCGGTATTCTCTCCCTCTGCATTCTCTTCATGTGGCCAAACCACCGTTGTGAAATACATTCATTGTGAAATTGAATTAAATTTTTTGACATTTTATGACATTTTGTATTTTATGGATATTCATCCTAAAGAATTGGAATTGCAAGAATCGCTTCGAAGAATCTGTATCAAAATCTTGAAAAATTGTAACCATCCCATCTCTACTCTAAATAGGGTTGGATGAGCGGCTGTCAGATTTGTTTATCCCCTAAAACCGTTCTTTGGGTTGGGTGATTATTCTTTGGGTGATTTTTTACTCTGCGCGGGCACGTTTTTCACTCACGCACGCAGGATATCCATTTCATTCACGATCACGCACACTCACGCAGGAAATCTCAGGACTCATGCACGCTCACGCACACTCACACGCACGCAGGATATCCATTTCGTTCACGATCACGCACACTCACGCAGGAAATCTCAGGACTCATGCACGCTCACGCACACTCACGAATTACAACTCACGCAGTCACTTACGATGATAAATACCTACAAAGTGTCATCGCAACTTTACAGACCACCTAAATGACATCCCAAGCCAAAACGCACAAAATCTGTGGTTCGTAATGAAAAAATTATGTAATAATGAAGAAAACCATGCCCCGCAGGGCGTTTTTTTATTTCAATGTACGGAACAATTCTATTAAGAAAGGTTACATATTTAGAGCTGGTCTGTGAATACGACCCAAAACTATTTCACCCACTAAGAGAATGCTTATACATACACTAGATAAAGATAAACCTATAAAATATAAATATTGATGAAAATAATTTCGCATTTTTTCATTATAACAATCTATTTTACTAGGAAAACGCCAGTGTTGGGTAGGAACGGAACGAAATAGTTCCGTTCCTAGGAACTAGTTCCTTTTCTTAGGAACTATGGAACGTCTTAGTTCCTTTTTTCTAGGGAGGAACTATGGAACGGTTTAGTTCCTTTTTTTGAGGAACTGTAACGATTTTTGCTAAGTTCCTTTCTTTTTAAACTTGACTACACTTTTACTCCGAAAAACTGCACTTGTCTAGAAGGCACATATTTGTTTAATTCTGTCAGAAGTCAGCTATTATAATTTGACATCTAAAAATAATTCAAACCAGTCGTCACCTACCCTAACACAATCAATGGACATCTATCTACCTGTAGTCGTGTGGCCAACCCTTCAGACCAACTTCATTTCCTAGCAATAACAGTGTGCAGGCACACAGATTTCAGATTTCAGATCGTCGTCTTTTTAGCTTTTACTTTGTTTCCTTCCTCACTTTTCCTTTCCGATCACTGTGTAGGACACATCACATCGCCACTGAATTTTTAGTTTTTACGAATCTTCTTACATCTCTTATAATCTTTTCGAATCTACTGTGATACAGTGATTCCATTTTTAATTTTTAATTTGCAAATTGCAATTTTTAATGTTCCAATTAAAATTACACATTTCTTTAAAAAGGAACTAAAAGTAACTAAGTTCCTTTTATAAAGGAACTAGGAACGGAATAGTTCCTTTCATTATTGAAGGAACGGGAACTGGAACTAGTTCCTTTTTTCGGCGAGGAACTTGGAACTGGAACTAGTTCCTTTTCAAAAGGAACTTACCCAACACTGGAAAACGCTCTGTGTAACGCGTTGATGAGCGAGCACCGACACGCGCGACATCGCCAATCGAGCACGATCCATTCAATCAAAGATAACTAACTATACATCATTACTGATTTTCATCGCAACTTTCCACAAACGTTCTGGAAACATTTAATAACAAGTCAGTGTACCATAAATTTGATTGGTATCAAACTCTGTGAACAGATATTCAAAACACCTAAAGTAGAAATAAGTATGTAAATTTTTGACCGTTGGACTGGAAATGTGGAAAATATGAGATTTTACATATTATGCTATCTAGTCTAGGCTCTCTAATGCTATCTAAAGTGACCCGCAACCGATCTGTGGATTGGGATTTTCTTGAAAAAACAGGTATTTTACGAACCCCTTAGCGAGCTCAACCCAAGAGAAGGCTCAGCATAACAATGAAGCATGGTGCGCACGCAGGTAAAGTAGGGGACGGGAAAGTAAAATGACCCTTTTCCAATCCACAGATCGACTGCGAACGACTTTAGTCAAAACGTTTCTTCTAACATAACTGTGAAACACGATCAATACAAAAAAAACTATGTAGGCATACATATGGGTACATAATATACATCCCTTATGAATTGTTATATAATCCACACAGTCAACAAGAATAATAATTATGTTTTTCATTGAAACTCAGAATAGCTCTCTATACACTTTGGTACATAAATAAAACAATCCAGAAAGCGGTGGAATTTCCCAATACCATCAATTCTGACAGTTCCAAACATGGAAAATGTCAATAAGTGCATAAGTTATCTAATGATTGGGCTTAAAACTTGTAAAATAATAGAAAATGGTAGTCTTAATGTCCATGCAAAATATGAACTTAATCGGAACATTTTGATTTTCGACCAATCGGGAGATATTTTTATTTTTGAACCAATCAAATGACAGCTCTCAAAAACTATACACGATTAAGTTAGAATGATATTAGTATGTGTGCAAAATTTCAGCTCGATCGAAAGAAAATTGTGGCCGGTGCCGTCGGTCCAAACACAAAAAAAAACAAAAAAAAACAGAAAGTGTCCAAAAGTGCAAAATGGAGACGCTCGCTACGCTCGCTCAAAAATCTATATATTCAAGAAGAATCTCAGAAGTAGACCAAAAGATCACAGTTGTGAATGTTAGTCACGCGTGGCACGCATGTCACGATTCACGCGTGACTAGCAACTTTGCACACTCACGCACGACTTTTAGCTGTGGTATACACACTCACGCACACTCACGCTAAAAGTCGTGAGTCACGCGCTTACCTCTAGTTGCTATGCAACAATGTCTCATGCAAGAAGCCTATATCGTAGGCATGGCAACCAAGTCTTCACCATAGTAACAGATGCATATTTAAAAATGACATCATAATGCTGCCAATTGTCATACATACATCACACCTTTTTTTTCTCTAAAAAGGTCCATTATTACATACATACTACTAAATTCGAGAAAATAAGGAATTGTATTAAATTTGCTTTAGTTGTTTGTTATGGCGGAAAAAGTAAACTTGTAACTAAATTTAAACTTCAATTGTTTCTCATTTTTCACTGCCCTATGGAAACACGAACTTAAAAATAAAAAAGTGCATCTAAAAAGTTTCCTGCCAGAAGTGCTCCATCACGTATCGCTTATTTGTTTGAATATTGTTTATTTTATTTTTATGAATGAAAATTTAGAATTTTACATTTGATGCCTACCTATTTGTTTGTTTTTGTTATTTGTGTTAATATATTATTCAATTTTGGTGAAAAAAAATAATAGGACTTCCCTGTTAAAATCTCCTCATATTCCAGTGTCCGTGCAAAATTTGAATGTGACCGGAAAAACATTTCATTTTCACTTTTTCAGTGATCTAGTATCCATTCCATGAGAAAAAAAATTGATTCAATCGAAAAGTCAAGAAGACAAAAAGGAAACTTATTCAAGATTGTGCAGATTCCACTGGTTCCTCTGCCCCTGTAGCAACAAGTACACTGCCTGTGGTTGCCATGGGATACAGCTTATTGATATTTCAAACAACTGTCAACTGTAGCCATCTAATGCAAGATAAAGTCTTCAGTGTTTGACTATTTACCTTTTAATGTTGGTTGCTTATTCCAATACAATTTTAATACCATTACTCTTAAAATAATATTCTTTATTTCGTATCTTGTAACCATGAAGAGGCATAGTGAAAAACTTTTGGTAACGGTCCAAGAAAATGACACGAGTTCTCTGGCTGCGTCTTCCACTTTGCCACCTGCACGTGACACTGATCGACAAATTATCTCTAAACCCCTGACAAATTATATCCGGTATGCTATCTTCAATTAGGTTTAATTGTGACTTAAATCTTTGGTCTGTGGTCTAGCCTACTTAAGAATGTGTGCATTAAACCAAGTGTTAGACATGCAAACAATGGCTTCTAACAACTTGTTTGACGCTGTCCATATTAGTGTAAATAGCTGCTAAAGTGGAGTTGACAGCTCATTCATGATTCCTGCAGCTCGATTGTGTAACTTTCAGTTTTGAGATGTAGGGCCCGAACATGTCGCATTACCCAATGGCGAAGCAAGATGAAATGCAGACTTTTACTCTATTGACTAGGTACCTAGGCAGGTATACAAAATGTTAGGCATGGTAGTACCTACATCTCAAAATGAAAGATACACAATCGAGCTGGTGTACCTATTCTTCAAAACAATAGAGATATTCAAAACCTACATCCCATTCATTTACGAACCACACAAGAGCGAAGAAAAACAACATCGTCTTCTTCTTCACTCTCTTCTGCTTCCTCCATCTGCCGTTCCACCAACCAATACCTAATTGTATTTCTAAGCAATTTTATATATTAAATTTATTACTCCATTACCTTATTATATGCAAACTGAACAATTAATGCAACAATTCAGTTTTTTCAAGTAGGTACAGGTAGGTAATAGTAATTTAGTATAATGCTTTATTCTTAAAAACATTAATAGACACGATTATATACTAACTACCTATACTATTACTAATTATACCTATATAATTAGTGATTACTGATTATGGTATGTTATTTTTTATACAGGATGTATGCATCTACACAAAAAATGATACCTATTTTAATTCTTTTTTTCAGGCCAAGAGATGTAATTCCATTTCATATTCCTCACAAGAAACTTTTTAAAAAATATGAAATTGCAAAGCAAGAAATAGCAGAACCTTTGGTAAGTTGTTTTAAACCTTCTTGCTAACAACTAAAATTATTCATTGTAATGTTTCAATTTTTCCTTATTAACTTTTTCCAGCCAGGTTTTGCTGATAGTCAGGAGAACCGTAGAAAGAAATCTGTGCATATTGCAGCAGGTGATGCTGCAGACTTAAGCCCATTGTTGAAAGGTACAGGTGTCCATGTTTATTATTACCGCATCAGCTTACGGCTAATTTACAGCAATTACAGTTATTTACTTGGATGCATGTGTAGTGAGGGGTGGAGTGAAGATTCGAACGCCATCAAAAGTTGCCGAGATCAAACGGCTAGAAGATGTTAAACTTACCAGAAAACCTCCGGAGACTACCAACCAATTGGAACTGTTCGATCTATTGAGGACCGATCATTCGATTGGGTTCCTTTATATGAATTATGCGGCACCAATATGGTCAGAGTTCTATACACCGTACTGCCTCAGGTATATTACTCTGTAATTGAGTAGATATTCCAAAATTGATTTGAGTGTCTCTAGTTTGTTTAATTTTTCAAGCTAAATGCAAATGTTTGTATCACAGGGTGTACGGTTCGTAGCATGTCCGGACTTAGCACCCATTAATTGGTTATCTGGAAACCCAATCTGCTTGTGGATATTTTTGGAACTAGACCCATCCAGATAAATATAATTATTGACTTGTCCATAGTGTATTATTCTACGACCCTCATCACCTTATCGTATTGGATTGCAACACGTGTTTGGCCACCACTATTGTAACAATAGAGAAGTCTCCTAAAAATCAGATTTCAGAATTCAGTTGTGCCCAGGTGGCCTATTCTATAACGAAAACGAAATCATTCCGGCCTGGAATTATTTCAGATCAGTGTTATCCTCATGGCCGTCATCCTCATTTCGTTTTTGTTATAGAATAGGCCAGTGTGCCTGAATACAGAGATGGTATTACATTTTATGAACTTGTTTTAAAACAGTAAAATCAACATTTATGTCTTAGCATACATTGCCTCGGCAACAATGTTGTCCCAATAGTAACACAAGGATGCATAGTAAGAAATAAAATCAAAGTGCTGTCAATTAACACGAGGTTATACGTAGGTCATGTGCTGACAGGTCATGCGTGAACACGTCGTTTTTCCATACAAAATGTCCCAATTACCTACATTTAAATTTGATTTGATTTTTAAGAATTTAATTTAATTATACATAGTATTTTGTGTGCTAGTAAGTGTGTTTGTCAATATGTTATTTGTGTTGACAATGTTTTCAAACGGCGGATTGCCCCCCAGCGTGTTACGGGTTTCAGAATTGTACCTTTTACATGCAAGTTATTTGTTTTAACGTCACTCTTAGAGTTGTGCCGTACCAAGAGATCGACAAGAAGAACTATTTGACTATCAGCTGTCATGGTGTCACACACTATCATGGAACAGACACAAATTTCACACCGCTTGACATTTGGGAAAGCGAGTATAAACAATATGTGCGACTGTTGAAGGTAATGATGATGAAGTAATTAATATTATGTACTTATATTTTACTGGCTCATTCACAGTGCGCAGCACTAACTTTAAACAGTAATGTTACTTAAGAAACGTTTGTTTTACGAGATCTCTGAGTAGCAATTACAATGGCAAATCGAAGTACATGATGTTAAACGCAACGTGAAATTACCAAACTCCAAACATTCACATTTCTACCGTCGACCTTGAGGGGAACCAATAGAAATCGGGCAACTATACAAAGAAATCCGAGGTGAAGAGGAAGAATCTTGGAGGAATTAATTCACGATTTGTGATTGGCTAATAGTTAACATTACCGTTGTCATTGTGAATAGGGTCAAGTTAAAGTTAACATTATCGCTATCGTTTCATGTTAAAGTTAGCGCATTGTGAATGAGCCTTAATTCATAAGTGTTCAACTAAACAATACTTTGGACTATACTTTGTCATTACAGATAAATCTGTTTGCTGTGTTCCGTTCATGGAAATGTTTTTATGTGTGGAAGAAGAATGTCAGTTGGAGGAAGTTCGTTGATGCTAGAGAAGAACTTAGCCTGAACCTGTTCATTTTGAATCCCATCTTGCGAAGGACGCTTCTCGAAGTACGAGCATGGACAATAAAGATCAGCTGCTTGGCATTCACAGATATGTCTCTCAAGGAGAAAAATGCTCTCTTCTATTTTGTGGAAAATCAGGTAAGTGAACATTGATGCATTTTTTTATTTCCTAGATCAGACTTTAAAATTCATCTATCATAGTCTCAAAGTCAGTCATATTAAAGATCATTGGTCCATCCATCATTACTTTCTTGATACAGTTTAGGCTAAAATTATTAAGAATAAAGTTCATTCAAACATGAAGCTTCTCTACTCGAGCCTCTCACAACACAAAAAGGATGTCTGGATGTGCAGATGGACAAGCTGGAGAGCGTGCGCGACATCCTCCACCACTTCCGGGACACCGTGTCCGACCTCGTCAACAACACCTGCCACGCAGCACTGCTCGAGCTGGGATTCACCGCCGACGACCACAACTTCTACGTCGGTTCACAGACTCTCATAGGGAGCAGGCGCACGAAAGACGGCAGGAGGAAGATGACGTACGCGGAACAGTCCGATAAGCGGCGGCTTTGCGGACGTTTGGCAAAGTAAGGAAATTCAAAAGATCATACTATTGAATTTCTAGGTATACTGGCTGGCTGGTTTTCACGCTGGTGTAATATAAGTTTGTTTATTCTCTTTTTAATTCATTTCCACTACCTTATAGTGGCAAAGTATATGGTCTTATCTGTGGAAGTATTATTGTTAGTGATGCAGTAAAAGTGTGCCGTCTTCATTGCCTACGCATAATTCTTGAAAACCTAGTACAGTAAATAGGTACCTACCTTTTACTACAGGAGTGCTCAAGTAAAGCCATTTTAGAATGATTATTTTTATTTATTTATTAGAGATTAAATAGGTATAGGTACATAAAAATTATCTTAACTTCACCCTGCAAAGCTAGAAAAACATCCTATCATTTTTGTCTACCTACTCCACACCTTTTAGTTGAAACTACCATGGCAGTTTTTCAGTTTCGATAATCACTATTTTTGAAATTGTAATTATAATGTTTCAGTTTCATTCAACTGACTGACCTCATGATGATGATAACGTTCCACGCGATCATTTGTAATTCGTACCAAGAGTTCGTCGCCGTGTTGAACGAACACTTCATGTTCCTACCTGACCAGAGCCTGCTGGAAGGCGTCGACGTGGCTGCCCACCTCACCGAGCCCAGACCGCCGGACGCTCCACAAGTGAGCCTCGCATCGTTCAATTATTTGTATTCCTAGAGGCAGCATTGAGTAGGACAAGGAACTTACCGAACAGAGTGCAATCATTTTTTACCAGTACCTACCTACTTAACTTAAATTACAATTTACCTTGTAGGTATGTCTGTCTTGATCTGTAACAGCTATATTATCTGCAAAAAATATCAAAAATTATCATCAATCTTGCTCTAGAATTCATGTTAAAACACTGCATTGAATGTTATAAATTACCAAACTATTAATGTTTTGAATTACAGGCGCCACTATTTATTGTCGACGTTTCAATTGCACCGAACACGCTAAGTCTTGACCCTTCTGAAGCGGTTTACTTCCACGCCATCCATCAGTTGATGACCTTGTGGCAAGACACTGTCGTTGATATTAAAGTGTTCACAAATGACCCGCTGTTCGATTGCATCTTGGAGTGAGCATACTTTTGTTTTTAAGTTTAGAACTGGTGCCTATTCTCGAGTTTTGCAGAATTGCATAACTTCACAATCAATTCAACTAAATTAACTTCAAAAACACAAACAAACACTATATTTCACACAGTTTAACATTTCCTTTTACGCATTCTACCAGAGAAAGGCACCCTTGTGTGATATTGACGGTGTTACTGTTCATTTAGACCATTGATCAACGGTAAGCATGAAGAGAGATTGTGCGGCAATGGCCTAAGCCTCACAATGGCCCTGAAAGAAGACGTCAAAATAACGGCCCTGAAACTTCGAGTCGTCAACGTCTTCCAAGAGAGCTTTGCAGCGGCAGACTTGTACATCCAACGATACGTTTTCATGCAGTTGTTCTACGAAACAAACGAAGCCAAAGACATCCAGTCAATACGAAATGAAACGAGTACGTTTGTCGAAAGATTGAAATGAGTGTCGATGAATTCAGAATTGTGTGATTACATACTTCCACTTAATATTACAATGTCTATTTCAGAACTGGACGTCTTTCGACAGATGTTGTCAACATACCACCAGCAATTGGAGCATATAGACGACACAGTGGAACTACAACCACTGGGATTGTTGCTCTTGGAGTTTGAAAACTTCAAGAAAAAAATTACTTTGTCACCCAACAATCTGTTGGGTGTCCTTGAAGAGACATTGCCATTGTAAGTTGTTCATTTCTAGTCCTGTTGATTTGGATATTTTGATGTATTTTGATGTTACTTTGATCTAAAAAGGGCTGATTTGTCAGATATTTTCAGACTATTATTGAATAGAGTCTATAAAACATAACCAATTTGTCATCTGACAATGTCTTTCAACATGTTTCAACCAACTGATTCTCTCCTTTGTAATTTTTTTTTAGGATTGGCAAAACTAAAATTGATAGCATGACCTTGGAAGCTGATAATGCACAAACAAATCTTGAAAAGGATCCGGTGACAACGTTAGAGTATGTGGACTATCTGATGTTCCTTGAACAGTCGCCAAAACTGGTTTGTAGAAATTGAAAAGTACCACTTATAATAATGATACCTACTAAGATTAATAGTAAGTTATTAGTAAACTTTTAAGATTACTAAATTTTAAAAGTGAAAATGACATATTCATGATTGTAATCTAGTTTTGAAATGCATTTGATACAAACTGCAAGTAAATCCCACCATGAACATGGAATTGTCTATTTCTACCGTGGTTGCAGGTTGACACCATGGAAATTGAAATGGATTATGCCAAGGAATTGTATGACATGATCGATGAATACCACGTGCCTTTGCATCCAGATGACCTTCAAAACTATCTGGTATTTGTGAACGAATTCTACATCTCCTCTGCTTTTACGTGTCATCATTCTCTCACAAACGTTCATTCATTTGCGCAGGGCTTGAGCGTTATGCTCACAAGTCTGCGGTCTCTCGTCGACAAGAAGGTCTTGGAGAAAGGGAAAATAATTACCAAATTCAACGAACAGATCAATCGAGACATCAGCGCTCTCATTGCTGAAGTGGGAAACATCAAAGACAAGGCTATTGTGAGGAAAAACATTCTCTTGAGATCATGAAGACATAGTAAATTTTGAATATTAATCTGATTCTCTGTTACTTAGCAACCGTGGTTGGTTGACATTGAGTCCAATCCCGAGGAGGCAGTAGCTGCTCTGGCTGCACTGCATGACCAACTGGCCGAGTGCCAGAGGAAAGCTGTCGAGTATAAAGGCTTCCAAAGAACTTTTAAGGTACCTAAAACGTACAGTGTAGATGTCGTTTGTAAGCGGGTGAAGCATTTAATATTTACTTTCGCACACTTGCATCTAGTTTTTCTGTATTTTTGGCTACCTATTTGTTTGGTCAGAATATGAAATCCGCATACACTAATAGCCAGTACCTCCTCAAACATTGCGTGCGATTTTGGAATTTTGGATTTTTCGAACTGCAAAACAGTTCGAGTCCAATCGTGCGTAATACTGGACTTAATTTCAGAATGTGCCATTAGGTAATTTCCATTGCTTCCTGCCAGCTCAAATAATTAACTCTGTCATCATTCATATTGTAAAAATCACCATATTTTTCTTCTAGTTATTTATTTTGCTCTCACTAATTTAATATTACATTTTAACATTAGGTACATAGGTACATATTTGATAATAGGTAGAACTAGATTATTATAAGTTTCAAATCTTACTTTTTATTTTCATTAAAACAAATGTTTTATTTTAATTCTAAGAAAAATTAAAATACCTAAATTTTTCCTGAAGACAAACGTCTCTAAATGTAACTTGATGTTCAGTTGGAGGTGACCCGGTTCGACATGCTGGACGAGGTGGTGAACGACGTGAAGCTGCGGCAGCTGCTGTGGGAGAGCGTGGACTCGTGGGCCGCGCTCGTCGACGAGTGGCACGCGGTCAACTTCCACACGCTCAACCCGGAGGACATGAACATCACCACCGCCAAGTACATGAAGAACATCACGCAGTTCGAGAAGGGCCTCCCAGTCAACCTCATCGTGCCCAAGCTCAAGGAGAACGTGCTCATCATGAAGGACAAGGTAATGTTTCATTAGTTGTGTGCGATTTTATTATCATTTTTACAAAATATATTTTAGGATGTAAACGAATGTGGCAGTTATTATCAGACCCCACAAGAACCAGTTGAAACAGCGGGTTTAAGTTTGCATATTTGTATTGTCATTTTACAAATGTGAAAAGTTCCTTTAATTTTTTTATTGAGATGATAATATCTCTTATAGCCCTGTGATATCCACTGTATTTGAGCAGTGCATATCGTCGGTAGTTGTCTTAATATTGTTGCATTGCACTTCAGGCATTTTAGTGTAAAAGTAAAAGTTTTCTTAAGAGAAAGAAAATCAGGTTTATTCCATAATTATTAATTGAATAGCCAAGTTTTCATGTGAGAATGCTGTGTAGTGGAGCCACTTCCCTGGAACAATGAACTAAGGAAAAGGCTGAAGTCCGGTGTTCAATAACTCTTTCGACATACAGCAACCACTCAAGACCTTTGTTCATGTAACCAAAAGTAACATAAGTCAAAGCTGTATCAATCTATCAATAATAATAGAATTGGTCGTGACCCCTAGATGCCCGTGATCACGCACCTTCGGAATCCCAACTTCAAGCAGCGGCACTGGATGAAGATCGAGAACGTCCTGAGCTACAACTTCAAGCTGGACGAGATGACGACCTTGAAGATGATGGAGGACGTCGGGGCATTCGCGTATCCCAACGAGCTCATGGAGATTTCGGGACAGGCCAGCTCCGAGGCGGGGCTCGAAGCTCTGCTCAAGAAGGCAAGCCGAGTCGTATCGTATCTACTTACGAATATTGGGCAGCTAAGTTGGAAGAGGTCTTTGGTTCGAGCCTGGTCATCGGAGCTTCCATTGATTACTTCCATTTTCCATTAACCACTATTGGCCCACATTTTATATACTTAACCCTTTAACAGGTATGCACGTATCTCGTACGTGCTAGCATTCTACATATACATAGAGAAAAAAAAAAAAATCAATTTTTTTTTTCTAAATTTTAAAAATTTGTTTAATATTTGATAGCTTTATATTCTCATCATACAAAAATATGCTTCGTAACACATCGCAAAAAGGATATAGAATTTCTACCTCTACCTACCTACAAATTAACTCACTGGTTAAAGGGTTAAACAGTCAGAAAGCGCAGAACGACGCAGGCATGGAACGGCACCATGAGACGAGTGGTCCTCTGTTGCCAGGTGGAGGAGAACTGGAAGGCGCTGGAGTTTGTCGTGCTCAACCACCGAGACACCAAGGACGTCTACATCCTCGGCGGGCTCGAGGAGATCACCCTGGTGATGGACGACAGCAACATCAACATCAACACGATCCTCAGCTCTCGCCACGTCGGCCCGATCAAGTCGCGCGTCGACGAGTGGGCCAGACTGCTCGATCTCTTCTCCAAGACACTCGTGAGTGCTAATCTGGTCCGAGCAAATAGCTCCTGTCCTCAGGGCACTGAGACTTGTTAAACAAATGAGTTTGCTGGTTACTGATACAAAATGCAAACAGCACACATACCTACTGGCTTACATTGCAAAGGTCCTTCAACTTTTCTGTTAACCTTTTTATGCTCATTCATAAGTTAATCTGGAATGCATCCAAACAATTTTTTATAAATAAAATTATCATTCAAAGTTCTTTTATTACTAAAACCAGAAGTTTGTTTATCTTTAAGAGTAGGTACACTTGGCCAAACAAAAATTGAACGTTCAATAAATCTGATAGGCTGATAAATGTAAGATCGCACCATCAGAACTCAGTCTAAGCGATCTCATTGTCTCACTCTAGTAGGTGACCTCACATTTCAATGATAATAACAAGCTTTGATTGGTTATGGGACATGATCAGCAGTCATTCAAATTTGGTCAACGATCAATTTTTGTTTTGCCGAGTGTACCTACTTATTATTTACCAAAATTACGAGGTATTTATGAAATGAAGTAGGAACAGAAACTATGTAGATTCCTATTTCTTTTTTAAAAATCTTACCTACTCAAAAATGTATGAACTATGTGGAGACTCTAGCAGGCGCGTAGGAAGGGGGGGGGGGAGTTGGGGTCAATGACCCCCCCACTTTTCATCTTGACACCCCCAGATATCACCCCCACATATACAAAAATGTTGATAAAGAGATCCAAAAATGCACAGATTTGCTCCATTATGAGGTTGAATTCTCAAAATTTTCCCAAGTTTTGCAAAACTAATTGAACAGAGGTATTATCCAATAAGACAATAAATCATTTACAAATGAGTTCTTGTCCAACATGATTATCCTCATGATTGAGGATCATCCTATCATCGTATGATACCAAAACATATACAGATTTTTCTTATTGCTTATTGGTTATTGCAACCGTTTTCAAAGGAATTCCAAAATCGATTCATAACGATTCTCTTTTACTAGAAATTCAAAAATTTCCCTGCAGGGCCATTAGGGATTTAATCGAATAACAAAATGTACAGATTGTTATGCATTTTGTCTCAAGTTTCCCAAGAATATTGCATATCATACATTTTAAATTTCTTTGAAAAGGATTTATTTATTTATTTATTTATTTATTTATTTATTTCGACAAAGGACATTGTAAAATTACATAAATGTACTAGAAACAATGTATATGTCAAGTCAATGTTTACATAAAATAGGTAGGTAGTAAGTATTATACAGAAATACCCGTCATACATTCTACAAATTCAAAATAAAAATAATTTAATAATATGATATAAACAAAGATGTCTGCATTTAAATAATACAAGTACACAATAAAATCATTTTTCAACGTCTGGCTGCTGGTCACACACATGGGTTTTACATGCATTTAAATATTCGTCACTAGAATAAAAACCTCCGCTAACAAGAAATAATTTTAATTTTGATTTGAACATTAACTCACTTTCTAAATTTTTGATACAGTTTGGTAAGTGATTATATAGATTGACTCCTTTATATGATAGATCCTGCTCATACAGGGTTGTTTTATGTTGAAGGCTGCGAAGTTTGTTTTGGTTTCTTACATTATAACGATGTACGTCCACCGGCGTATCAAACAGGTGGACGTGTTTCCTGGTTTGGATTAAAATTTCATAGATATATAAGCTTGGCATTGTTAGTATTTTAAAATCTTTAAATAGTTCTCGGCATGAAAATCGCCTCCACTTTTTATGAATAATGCGTATTGCTGATTTTTGGACCGCAAACACTTTATTAGCATAGTATACTCCCCCCCAGAATGAAATACCGTACCTGATTAGAGGTTCAAAAAATCCAAGATATATAGTTTTCATCATGTGTATATCAAAATTGCTTCTTAATATTCTTAATGCATAACATGCTCTCGTCAGTTTCGGCTTCAGGTTGTTGATATGGTCATGCCAATTTAGATTCTTGTCTATTTGAACGCCTAGGAATCGAGTTGAATTTATAACATTAATATCTACAGAGCCATTTGAAATTTTTGGAACATCCGCATTTATTCTCGTGTTGTGTGCATTCCGAAACGATATTAGTTGAGTTTTTGAGTTATTCAGAGCTAACTTATTTATTTCAAACCATTTATTTACATTTCTTAGAGTCATATTCAAATTTAGTTCTGCTTCCAGAATATCATTTCCCACAGCTACTATTGTAGTGTCATCCGCGAACTTAGTTATTTTGACGTTTGAGTGTTCACTCCCTAAATCGTTAATATAAAGATTGAAAATTAATGGTCCCAGGACCGAACCTTGTGGAATTCCTGATGTTATTGTACCCTTATTGGACTGGAACTTACGCCTTGTGCCATCTTCTGATGCATGTGTAATTTCAACTATCTGGTTTCTATTCTCTAGGTAAGACATAATTAACTTAAATGCAGTGTTTCTTATTCCCATTCGATCTAGCTTTTTTGCAAGCAGATGGTGGTCAAGGCAATCAAAAGCTTTCTGAAGATCACAATACAGCCCAAGTGTGCACTTACTTTTGTCCATGGACTGCAATATGTAAGAAATACTGTCATTAATCGCATCCGTTGTTGACATGTGGGGCCTAAATCCGAATTGGTTATTGGCTAAAATGTTATTTGAATCTATAAATGTTATGAGTCTGTCTTTAATCAGATTTTCATAGATCTTGGAAAATATAGTTAGCAAAGAAATAGGTCGGTGATTGGCCACGTCAGTCCTATCGCCCTTGTTTTTAAATATTGGTTTTACTATAGCTGTCTTGAGATAATTTGGGAAAATACCATCTTTAAAACATTGATTAATCAGTGCTGTCAGTACGTGAGCTATCACATGAATAGTTTGCTTAATTACTCGCACTGTAATTCCATCTATCCCTACAGCATTTGAATTCTTAAGTTTCATTGTAATGTCTATCACTTCTTTACTCGTTGTAGGTGAGAGTTCTATGCAATCTGGTATGAATTCTATATTCTCAATAAGTTCTGATTGCTCCAATTCATTTACATTGTTATTCATGTTTATTTCTTTAGCGACATTTAAATAAAAATTATTGAAAATATTAGCAATCGTCACTGGGTTTTGTATCAGATTCTTATTGATAATAATCTCTAGATTTTCTTTTTTTAGTTCCTGGTTTTTAGTGCCAGCTTCTCGTTTAACAATGTCCCAAATCATCTTTGGTTTATTAGCTGCATGTTCTACGGTCTTTTTATTATACAGTATCTTAGCGTCTTTAATGTTTTTGCGGTGCAGTCGTTTCATTGCTTTATATTTATCCATTTTTAGTTTACATTTATAATCTCTTGCTTCATTAAACATAAGCTTTAGGAGGCGACTTTCTGCTCGAATATTTTCTGTTACCCAACCATTGTTATGTAGTCGTTGATTTATTTGTTGCTTCTTTTTTACTAAAGGGAATGCTATGTTATAGTGTTCAAGGTAAATATTCATGAAAAGCTGAAAGTTTTGATTTACACTATTTTCTTCATTGATATTTTCCCACAATTCCATTTGTAGCCTACTTCTAAATAAATCAATATTGCTTTTGTTTATTGGTCTATACCATACTATTGGTGAGGCGACTCTTTTTTGTTTGAAGGATTTGAGAAATGTAAGGATTTCAATCTTCGCAATCTGTTGAGTATGGTCCGAAATACCATTTTCAGTCACGTGAGTTGTTATTATACGCTTGTCTATAGTTGTCAGAATGTTATCAATGACCGATGCCGTAGTATTCGTCACTCGGGTTGGGGCGGTTATCAGTGCTTCAATGTTATATGAATTAATTACAGTGGCAAGGTCATTCAGTTCTTTTGACTCTTTAACAAAATCTATATTAAAGTCCCCGGTGATAATAATATGCTTTTTTTCATTGCTAATAACATCCAGTATTTTCGATAATCCATCAAGAAAAATGTCAAATACTCCTGTCGGGGCTCTGTACAACGTTATAATGATAATATGTTCACAGCCTACATTATTTAATTCGTTTAGTTCCACAATTGAGCACTCAAAATGCTTTTCAGAATACAAATGCTGGAATTCCCCTCTTTTCAGCGCTTTATGGTTATTTCGAACATATATAATCGTCCCCCCTCCCATATGACAAGTTCTAGAATAAGAGTCAATCATACTGTAATTATGCAATTGTATCATATTAGCCTCATCTTCACTTAGCCAGTGCTCTGTGAAGGTAATAATGTCATAATCGCTAGTTTGATCGTCATCATCTTCAAATAAGATTGCAAGCTGATTAATTTTAGCTCTCAGGCTTCGTACATTCTGATGACTAATCTTTAAATACATGTTTTGTGTGTCCGTATCTCTGTTTACTAATTTATCATGACTGAATAGCTTCTCGGTGGACTTTTCAATTGGATTTGATTTTAAAATGTTCTTATTATTATATTGGGCCGGGATAGTCCCAACCTTAATATTTGTTCCCCCTGAAGATATTAATTTTAGTTTTTTGATAACAGATTATCAACCTTCTCCATAATTAATTGTCCCAGCGCTCGACCTCCAGCAAAATTTAGATGCACACCATCACTTGCTGCCTGGTATTTCGAGATTCTAGAATTTGGATCGTAATATTCAGCCCCCATTTCTGAGCACATCCACTGAATACTGTCATTTAACTTATCAATCGTACTACTGAATATATCATCCCGGTACACAATACCTCCAATAACCCATTTTGAGTTTGGGAATTTAGTAGATCCTTCCTGGACGAGATCCCTAATTTCCAGCATTAGGTGCTCTCCCGTCCTCGATTTAGAGACGTTGTTTGTTCCAACGTGGACGACGATGACCTTTGGTTCCTGAAGATCACCTGTAGCCATCATCTGCTTCGAGAGTTCCTTCACCCTGATGCCAGGAAACACTTTTACATCGCATCCCTCGTCCTCACACCATTCTTTAGCACATCTCAACATTGAGTCACCCAGGACTAGCACTTGTTTCTTTTCTTTATTATTTATGACTAATTTATCTGTTTTCGTTGCCACGATTCTTCTGTACATTTCTTCACGTTTTTCACGTTTTTCTTTTGGGGTCGGAATGTGTATGACACTGTCGTTAACTGTTTGCCGCGTAGAAGCGAAGTCCATTTCTTCCATCTCGTCCACTGTGGGGGTTTTGCGTAACATCTCGAGTAAGTTCTTCACTTTTTCTCGCAAGAGGATATTTAATATTAAAAAAGAGGATTCTTTTTAAAAAAAGAGGATATTGCATTTCATAAATTTTAAATTTCTTTGAAAAGTATGCCAAAATAGCTTTAAACTCGATTATTTTATATCAAAAACCCAAAAAATTCCCTGCGGGGCCAATGGGTATTCTCTAAAACAAATAGCTACAAATTATATTACATTTGTCTAAATTTTCCACAGAATATTGCATTTCACACATTGTACATTTCTTTGAAAAGTATGCGAAAATAGCTTCAAATTCGATTCTTTTGTATCAAAAATTCAGAAAAAGCCCTGCGGGGCAATTTGAGGTGCGGGCCCCCAGACACCCTTGTAACGGCGACTACTTTTCCTCACATTCATTGATCTCGATAATGTTGACCCCCCCACTCAAAATGAAGTTCCTACGCGCCTGGACTCTAGCATCGGGTGTTTGTTTCCAGGATGCGTGGATGGATTGTCAGCAGAATTGGCTGTACCTGGAGTCAATCTTCTCGGCTCCGGACATTCAGAGACAGTTGCCCACCGAGGCCAAACTCTTCCTCATCGTTGACAAATCATTCAAGGAGATCATGAGGAAGACGGCCAAGGTGATTTAGACTCGATTCCTTTGCATATAATCACTGAGATAGATGAGGATGTGGCAGAGAGTGGTGTGTCGGGACAGGCCGGTTGACATCACTGAAGTAAGGCTCAAGATTATGAATCAAAGAGCCCCCCCCCTCCCACCCACATTGTGTTGGTGACAGATTGGCATAAGACAAAAGTACGGATGGAATATTCTATTAGTACTGGAAAATATCTGCTTCAAATAGTCTTTTCGATATTCAAAAATACTCGAAAAAAGTAGGTAGGTACATTTTCAAAAAGATACATGTGTTTAAATCTTACATTTGTCACGCATTTCTCCTTTTCACTTATTAAATATAAGAATTATTAAATGTTTAGGTTCCATAGTTACCGAACCTCAGCCATCCTTTATTCTTGGAATTCAAAGATAGTTTGGTGGCCAATTATTTTTTATTTGAATATGTCCTCTGAAATTTAGCTCTACTAATCATCATTTGAAATATTTTTGACAATTATTTGATATTAGCATATATCAAGTAAAAATCACAATTTATTTGCACACCCCTAAAAAGACATTATGTCGATTTTAATTACTGTGAAGTGAAGCAGTTGTTATGACGTATCAAGTTGTGTTGTATGTTTATTTCCAGGTGCCGCTGGCCATGCCCGCCTGCACGGAGCCCGGCCTTCTGGCCAAGCTCCAGAACAACAACTTGTTGCTGGAGCAGATCCTCAAGTGTCTGGAGGCGTATCTGGAGACCAAGCGCGTTGCCTTCCCCAGGTTCTACTTCCTCTCCAACGACGAACTACTGGAGATCTTAGCTCAGGTGAGTCAAGGCCAACAGGGAAACCTTTTAGAAATCATTAGAAACATTAAAATTACTGAATATATTATGTTTCTGATATCTATACAACTAATCTTGAATGATAAATGAGGTATGCAAGATACTTTTCCCATTTTTCAAATCTGAATAAAATAAGTCAAGTACCTACTACCTTCAGAAAGCGCTAGAATGGCCCAATCAATGATGTCATGATGTCAAAACCGTGTTATGTACAATCATGATGAGTTTAGTTGCTGATGGCATTGCTGTCTACGCCATATCTCATGTTGTCATTGCTCTCTGAATCATAGTTGAGATTTCAGCTCGAGATTTGCCATTGAATGGACAAGAGCTGAAAGTATGATATTGATTATAACAATTATTTTTTCTAGTGTTTTTAATTTTAATGAAAGGTAATATCCCTATTGTTCTTGGAGCAACAGTTACATCTATGCCACCTTCTCTCCGGCAGACTCGCAACCCGCACGCTGTGCAGCCGCACCTGCGCAAGTGTTTCGACGCCATCTCCAAGCTGGAGTTCGGCACGATCACTCTCTCGGGCTCGGAGACCTCGGCTATCAACGAGGAGAACGTCATCTTCACCACCGACATCATAGCAATGATCTCGCCCGAGGGGGAGAAAGTCATGCTGGGCAAGGTGGGTGGTCGACTCAACCATGTTCCTTCTTTCAACATTTCAAATCTAGAAAATTATATATTGGCCTGCAAATTGCTACAATAAGTATTGAGCAAAACAGGAAAACTAGTTGTATCCTATGCTAATAGCAGTGTGCACTTTGTAAATAATTTACTTCTTGAAAGGGAAGAATACCGTATTAACTCGTGTATAAGACGCAATTATATGTCAATATTTTAATTCTGAAAACAGCCCTGCGTCTTATACACGCATACCAAGCTTTTTTCCCAGTAAATCCAAGGTGAATGTTTGTTAACAGAGCTGTGGTAGACTGCCACATGTTGTCTATCTCTGCCTTTCCCTCTCACTCTGTCTGGACTACTCATACTGTGTCTAGACACAACATTATTAACATATTACATGTGTGCAATAAAATGTTTTCCCTTACATTTAGATCAGGAGACAAAATATATGTTTACATCTGAAAAACATTGCTCTGACAGTCATAAAATAGACTAAACACTGTTGAATGGCGATCTAAATGGAAGGGGAGGAGGGGGGTTGGGTTTGTTTTGGAATGCAGAGGAAAGGCAGGTGCGTGCTTGTTAGAGCAAGCAACAGCTGCTGGGAAGAGACTCCCCTCCCCCCTTTCTCCGAAGCAGGAAATTGCTGTTTGTTTACAACAAGTTGGCAGTGATTTTCATTCAAATAGCTCAGTTAGCTGGAAAACCAACATTTAGATTGATATCATGTTTACAAACACACACTGTTTTTCATCATTTACTGCGTCTTATACACGCATGCTAAGTGTTTTCTTAAAATAGACTTCTCAAAACAAGAGTGCGTCTTATACACGAGTGCGTCTTATACACGAGTTAATACGGTATTGGCTTATGATTGTTGAAGAAAGCAGAGCCGAATGAGGGGATCGATACTCAAACGTTGATTTATGCGGATGATGTGGTGGTGTGGGGAGAAACTAGGGAGGAAGTTCAGGTAAAGATTAATAAGTGGAGTGAAGAGACGGAGAAGATGGGTTTGAAAATAAGTGAAGAGAAGAGCGAAGTAATGTCCATGGAAAGAAAGAAGCTTAAATACGGTCATGCTAGGATCAAGCTTGGTGAGGGATGGTTGAAGGAGGTGGAAGAGTTTAAGTATCTGGGTAGCCTGCTCACCAACAAGGCTAAAGTAGACAGAGAAATACAAGAAAGAAGAAAGAAAGCAGAGGCATTTTATCAAGCAGTGAGGAAGTTGCTGTGGAATGAGAAGTTTCCACAAGTCTGCAAGATCATTATGTACAAGATGTATTTCCTGCCAATTCTAACATATGGGGCAGTGACGTGGTCAGCAGGTGGAAAGGAAATGAACCAGCTACAGGCAGCTGAGATGAAGTTTTTGAGGAGTGTGAAGGGGGTGACAAGAATGGATAGGATCCGAAGTAGGAAGATAAGAAAAGAGCTTGGGGTTGAAAGATTGGTGTTCAAGCTGGGCAGAGAGAGGCTTAGGTGGTTCGGCCACATGAAGAGGATGGGAACCGATAGAGTGCCAAGGCGGGTGTTTGAAGCGGCTACAGGGGGAACTCGGAGAGTGGGGCGACCAAGAGACTGGTGGATTGGACTGATCAAGGAGGATGTGTTGGAGAGAGGAGGAAGGTGGAGTGAGTTGGAGGCTGAGAGACAGTGGGAGGACAGAACATGGTGAAAGGAATTTGTGGAACAATTAGAAGTGGAAGAAGAAGAGGAGGAAGAAGAGGAGGAAACGCCAGGCGTGGCCAGCCGGTTTCCAGGAGTCCTGCGGCCCTAGTGTTGGTGGGAATACCCACCCCCTGACCCATTAAATTGGAACCAGGGATGGATTATTATTATTATTATTGAAATTGTCCAATTTGAATTGTCTAGTGGAATATGGATTTTACACATCTCAAGTGTAAAAGTGTATCAGTGTATCAGTGTATCAAGATGGCCGCCGTAGTAGGTTCTTTGTATGTAGTGATCCCAGATTAATTACCAGAAAAGCCAGTTTGATGTAAGTTTAGGCCTTATCGTGTGTTTTATTTTGTTAACAATTATAACGTCGAGTGCTATATTAAATAATTTCGTCCGTCTAGTGCCTAGTGTGTGAGAAATGGCTGCTAAATATGTACCGCATGGTTGGGCCCCTCTCAACAAAGGCCTGCAGCATATTCTCCAAATCAACTCATCTGATCAACAAGGAGCAATAAATGCACTGCTTGTACAAGAGGTAAATGATCTGAGACATTTATTAAACCAACTATGTTCATCAAAGCACTATCAAATAAAAGAAAAATGCAGTATAAGAAATACAGAACACGTGATCCAAAACAAGCTCAATTACCAAAATCAACACCAGGTGGCACCACAACACAACTCCATGTGCATTTCGCGTGAAGTCCCACAGATAGCAGCACCACTCTTTCAAAAACAACACCTGGCGGCACAACACGATAACGCAAGCAACTTTTCAAGTAAATTACCACAGATTGCAGCAAACACAGGGGCCAGTGCTGCACCACAAGCAACTCCCACTCCACTCCCTACGCCCACTCCAAGACATCGTACTCAAATATTAGCAGACAGCCATGGACGAGGGCTCGCCAACATCCTCCAACACCTGTGTGATGACCAGAACCTCAACACCTCAGTTGAATGTCATTTCAAACCAAGTGCGCCAATCGAAGCAGTAATGACGTCTCTAGACAGTAGCCTGAGCCAGGATGATACACTAATAATAATGGCGGGAACTAATAACATTCCTAAGAAAACACCTGACCATATACGAATAGCTCTAAACAAAATCTTGACATCAGAATTACAATCAAAAATAATAGTTGTTAACATTCCCAACCGCCAAGATCCCGAAGGCCAGGATCTCCAAAAACTAATAGCTACCACAAATAGCAGAATAGCCTCACTTATAGAAGAACATAACAAAAACCAAAAGGGAAAACAAGAAGCCATAGTTATAAATGCAGGATCCATGGGTAGGGAAGATTTCACAAGGCATGGCCTACACCTCAGCAAAAGAGGCAAGAATAAACTATGCTACAAAATTCTCAAAGTAATAAAAAATAAAGAAGCAATCCAGAGTGCACAGAGCTCACTTCACATGGAGACCACGAAGAGCTCACCCGCCATCCAGAGTGCACAGAGCTCACTTCACATCGAGACCGCGAAGAGCTCACCCGCCATCCAGAGTGCACAGAGCTCACTTCACATCGAGACCGCGAAGAGCTCACCCGCCATCCAGAGTGCGCAGAGCTCACTTCACATCGAGACCGCGAAGAGCTCACCCGCCATCCAGAGTGCGCAGAGCTCACTTCACATCGAGACAGCGAAGAGCTCACCCGCCATCCAGAGTGCACAGAGCTCACTTCACACTGAGACCGCGAAGAGCTCACCCGCCATCCAGAGTGCACAGAGCTCACTTCACATCGAGACCGCGAAGAGCTCACCCGCCATCCAGAGTGCGCAGAGCTCACTTCACATCGAGACCGCGAAGAGCTCACCCGCCATCCAGAGTGCGCAGAGCTCACTTCACACTGAGACCGCGAAGAGCTCACCCGCCATCCAGAGTGCACAGAGCTCACTTCACATCGAGACCGCGAAGAGCTCACCCGCCATCCAGAGTGCACAGAGCTCACTTCACATCGAGACCGCGAAGAGCTCACCCGCCATCCAGAGTGCGCAGAGCTCACTTCACATCGAGACCGCGAAGAGCTCACCCGCCATCCAGAGTGCGCAGAGCTCACTTCACATCGAGACAGCGAAGAGCTCACCCGCCATCCAGAGTGCACAGAGCTCACTTCACACTGAGACCGCGAAGAGCTCACCCGCCATCCAGAGTGCACAGAGCTCACTTCACATCGAGACCGCGAAGAGCTCACCCGCCATCCAGAGTGCGCAGAGCTCACTTCACATCGAGACAGCGAAGAGCTCACCCGCCATCCAGAGTGCACAGAGCTCACTTCACACTGAGACCGCGAAGAGCTCACCCGCCATCCAGAGTGCACAGAGCTCACTTCACATCGAGACCGCGAAGAGCTCACCCGCCATCCAGAGTGCGCAGAGCTCACTTCACATCGAGACCGCGAAGAGCTCACCCGCCATCCAGAGTGCGCAGAGCTCACTTCACACTGAGACCGCGAAGAGCTCACCCGCCATCCAGAGTGCACAGAGCTCACTTCACATCGAGACCGCGAAGAGCTCACCCGCCATCCAGAGTGCACAGAGCTCACTTCACATCGAGACCGCGAAGAGCTCACCCGCCATCCAGAGTACACAGAGCTCATTTAACACCGAGACCGCGAAGAGCGCAAGAAACGCACTAAGCTCTAATGGATTTTTAAAAAGAAGTTCGGGGTTACAGAAGGTAATTGGACTACCATCACCACCCACAGGAAAGATGACACAATCAACAAAGAAAATATCGGTGACAAAGATGGGAGCATCGCCACCACTGTATCTGCCTGTGAAGGAAAAGAAAAATGGGTCACCACAACCGACTGGAGCGGCAAACGAGTCATTGCAAACAACACGAGTAGCGACGAAGGAAACAGGAGCGATTAAAAAGACCATATGTCCAACAACCCGCCCTCAGCGCATATCCAAACCCAAAATATTGAAATCGTACTGACATGAGGAAAATGTAGATCGCATCAACAAAAAATCAAATATCAAAAGATCAATCCTTTCAATTTCTAAACAAGTCCATATAAATATAATGCATCAAAATATCCAAGCAATAAAAACCTCTAAAACGGGACTAGAGACTTTTCTAGATAAAAAAGACGACCAAGGCAATCAAATAGATATAATATGTTTAACAGAACACTGGTTGAACAGCGATAATTTAGAGTCAACAAACATTTGTAACTATAACCTTAAAAGTAATTTCAGTAGAGTAACACATAAACATGGGGGGTCAGCTATATTTGTAAATAATAAATTAACACAAGACGTAAAAGCTAGAAATGATATAAATAATCTAAGTAAAGAAATAGACATTGAACTAGCAGCTATAGAATTAAACTATGCGAACAACACACGGAACTTAGTAGTGATCTCCACTTATAGATCGCCATTAGGAGATTTAAATCATTTTATGGCCACTTTGGAACACATTCTAGAAAAAATTACTTCAGAAAATAAAGATGTTGTCCTAACTGGCGACTTTAATATAAATACTTCTACAAAATCAAGGGAGAGTGAAAATCTAATAAACTTAATTGCTGCATATAATTTAAAATTAACAATACAAGGGCCAACTAGGATCGATTCTAGATTCAATACGGCCAAGACAATAGACAACATAGCGACCAATCTACCCAGCTATATGTTCTCTACTGAGGTTACAGAAAACAATCTCTCAGACCACACGGCTCAAATTATTTCAATAAAACTAAAATCAAAATTTAATCCTCCAAGCAAAACAATTAACATTCGAAAATTGAATAAAGAAAATACGGATAATTTTAAAGACATGCTTAAACACACATCCTGGGAGGAAATGTATAAACTCGATGATCCAAATGAAAAATACAACATGTTCTCATCAATCCTTTGTGAAAGTTTTGATCAATGTTATCCAGTAAAAAGTGTGAAAATAAACCATAAATTTATAAAGCAAGAATGGATTTCACCAGGAATTAAAAATTCGGCAAAGAACCTAAAATTTCTTTATCAGCTACAGCTTCACTACAAAACTGAAAAATTAATAACAAAATACAAACTCTATAAAAAAATTTACAAAAAAACTATAAAAGCAGCAAAACGACTGATAATAAACAAAAAAATAAAGGAGAAATCAGGTATTGATAGAACAAAAACCATATGGGAGATAGTGAAAAGGCACACTAATAAGTCAAAGATTCAACAAAACAAAAACATTGTCATAAATCATGAAAACCAAACTATCAAAGATCCCATAAAAATTGCTAATATTCTAAATAAAGACTTCGCTAACATAGCCCAAAACCTTGATGTAAATTCTTCAGAAAATGCGTTTAATAGGCATTTAACTAAAGCAAAGCGACCCGTAAATTCATTTTTCATGGACAGTACATGCGATACAGAAATAATTCAAATTACATCAAAGCTAAAAAAAAAAAGGTCAGCTGGAGTAGACAACCTCCCAACTTGTATATTAAAGAAAATTGTTACGAATATCTCTCTACCGCTAGCACATATTTTTAACGACTGTATTGATAAGGGAACCTTTCCAAAAAAACTAAAAATAGGTAAAATCACACCGTTGTTTAAGAAAGGGGATAGAAATAAGTCGGAAAACTATCGACCGATATCAATTCTACCCAGTATATCAAAAATTTTTGAAAAATTAATTCACACTAGAATAATAACATACCTTGAGAGGGAAAAACTTCTTACAGAAAGCCAGAGCGGATTTCGGAAAAATAAATCGACGACTAACACAATAGATAACTTCATTCAAAACACTATAAAGGGATTAGAGGATGGTGAACAAACCATTGGAGTTTTTTGCGACCTGGCAAAGGCCTTTGACAGTATTAACCATAAAATACTATTAAGTAAACTGGAATATTACGGAGTCAGAGGACCTGCCCTAGATCTACTCAAATCATATATGCAAGATAGGGTGCAACAAGTTGAAATTACACATATGAATGAAAAGAGAGAGGAAATAAAACATTTATCAAATCCAGAACCTATAATAAATGGTGTTCCACAAGGTTCAATCCTAGGTCCACTTTTATTTATAATTTACATTAATGACCTCCCCGACACAATTGTAGCTTCAGAAATCTACGCAGATGACACAAATATTACAATTACAGGCAAAACCAAGCTAAATCTTGAAGAAAATGCAAAATGTACTCTGTCAAATGCAACAAAATGGTTTTATGATAATCATCTGCTAATTCAAGAAACAAAAACAAATTATATGCATTTCAAATTAAAAAATGTAATAAATGAAACACCATTAAAAATTGTTATGTCAAATAAAAACGAAACTAGTTATCTAAGGGGAGTTGAGCAAACTAAATTTTTAGGAATCATTATCGATAAAAATCTAAACTGGAAAAGTCACTGCCAAAACTTGTTAAGTAAACTCAACTCGGCATATTTCTCTTTAAAAACCATCGTAAATTTAACAAACACTAAAACGGCGAAATTAGTATATTATGCAAATATCGAATCACATATACGGTATGGGATTCAGTTCTGGGGCAACTCAACTGATGCATCCAAAATATTTATACTTCAAAGAAAAGCAATTCGGGCTCTATTTGGACTCAAATACAAAAATAACACTTACATCAAGCCAGATTGCAAACAACATTTTGTAAAACATA
This sequence comes from Leuctra nigra, assembly GCA_934045905.1. Classification (NCBI taxonomy): domain Eukaryota; kingdom Metazoa; phylum Arthropoda; class Insecta; order Plecoptera; family Leuctridae; genus Leuctra; species Leuctra nigra. The sequence continues at coordinate 3,270,137 of OW203764.1, read as the reverse complement.
AAATTTTAACGATGCCTTGCTTATACATTCTAGAGTCGATACTTGCAATTAGGTCCCAAGAAGAATTAATACAAAACAACAGTGATATTCATAAATACAACACCCGACAGAAAAATAACTTTCATGTAGATAGGCACAGGTCAACATGTACTCAAAAAAACTCTCTATTTTTCAAAACAAAAATGTATAATGCCCTGCCTAAAAATTTAAGAGATATACAAAAATACTCGCTGTTCAAAAAGCAAGTGAAAGAACTGTTAGTAAGTAAGGTATATTATTCGGTAGATGAGTTCCTGCTAGACAAATAAAAATAAACATATGTTTAATAATAACAACAATAATATTATTGTCATTATATTATTATTATTATTAAAATTATTAATTATTAATATTATTGTGTACCTGTCTAATTTCATTTTTTGACATTGAATCTCGTGAATGTGTAATAAATAATACTATGTAACTAGATTTAAAATATAACTGTAGCATGTAGATGTTAATTTATTTTATTTTTTTAATTGCAATGCTATTAAATATGTACTAGGTTACTAGATTTAGTTCGATGTAACCTTTCCACATACTCCACTGAATGGTGTCGACCATAGGAGTCCTTTCAAATGTATGTACCTCTTTAAAATGTACTCATTGAATATGGAAATAAAACTGAACTGAACTGAACTGAACTGTATGAGACAAAATTTACCCTGATGTTATGAGGTAGGTAGTCGGTACTCAATTGATGTTTGAAGTCGTGGAGGTTTTCGGAAACATGGGTAATGAAAATAAAGGTGGTAGTGCCGTTGCCGCTGCATTTTAATTGATGTTTATTATTTATTCTATCTGTATTAAAGTAGGTACCAAAACCAATCAGCTGTTGACTTAGGTAGATAATGCCTTTTTTATTGTACATGTTCATTTGTAAAGTCTGTTTGACATTGGCAGGGCCTGAAGGCTCGAGGGAACGTGGAGGACTGGCTGGGCAAGGTGGAAGAGTCCATGTTCGTGTCTCTACGTAAGCGGATGAAAGCCTCACTGGCCGACCACATGGTGAAGGAGCGGAACGTGTGGGTGCTCAAACATCCGTCGCAGGTGACGACACGATCCATTGCTCAACGCTACTGCTCGGCGTGCTCGTGGTTGAACGTGTTCGTGGTCTCGGCTTTCAGATCGTGCTGACCGTCTCGCAAGTCATGTGGTGTCGCGACGTCCATGAGATCTTCCAGCACACGAGGACGGCGGAAGAGGAGATGGAGATATTCGAGAGGAAATGTTTCAAGGTCAGCTGACAACATAAGTAATTTATGACTCGAGTTATGACAAGATCATAATAGAAATATTGGAATGAATGGATTTTTTATAATTTACTAGGTATTCATTTAGAGTCCTTGGTAAGATGACGGGTAGCGCGCGGTTTGTCATGGTGTATTTTTTGTTTTTCGACACACCAACAGAATTTTAAAAAGTCACTAAACTCTACTTCACTCTACTAAACAATGCCACACACTTTTAAAGTGGATTACGACCTCTGATCAGACCTAGCTATAAATAAGAAATGAATGTAAAATAATCGTATTTTACACTTTGAGGTAGTACCAGATATTGCACCACAGTGTGTGCATTGACGTACACTGGGGGTGGAGCTATAGCAGTCACGAGTCCCATACTGAGCGGAAGTCAATGGTTTAGTAGAGTGAGATTGAATCTGATGTCTTGAACTGTGTGAAGAAGCAAAATTATTTCTATCAGATCATTTTCCGATATTTGCCACCATGACTTGAGGGTGATAATGAACTGTTGTGATATTAAATTAACTGTCAAGATTTAAATAAAATCTAACGGGTGGAAAACTATTGCTAGGGAATATTGTTCTACTTTTTATTAATGCCAAGTGCTGCTGTCTAGGAGTTAAACAGCTTGGCTGCGATGGTGCGTGGAGACCTCAGCAAGTTGAACCGCATGGTGCTCTGCTCGCTCATCACCATCGACGTTCACGCCAGAGACATCGTCACGGCGATGGTCGCCAGTCAGTGCCACGCCAGGCAAGTCACATTGCATTACCAGTCAACCAGGGGTGCGTTTGTTAACTTTCCTTGTCACGGTGACAAGCTTCTCTTCTCACCCTAGAAGGCTATGAATAACATTGAGATGAGAAGTTTATCACCGTGACAATAAAGTTATCACTTATGGAATCCCATGGGCTTCACTCAACACTTGCAGAAGTGAAAATATCACACTAAGAGTGTGAAGACGGTAATATCTTTGAAGAAACCGTTTGAATTGAGTCTGACTTCAGCGCGGACTTTGAGTGGCTGAAGCAGCTGCGCTACTACTGGGAGGAGGACATCGACAACTGCGTGGCGCGCATGTCGAGCGCCGCCTACGTGTACGGCTACGAGTACTTGGGCGCCTCCCCTCGCCTGGTCATCACGCCGCTCACTGACCGCTGCTACCTGTGTCTCATGGGCGCCCTGCAGCTCGATCTCGGTAGGACATGGCCGCCTGGGTTGCGATTCTACTACTATTTTCTATTGCTGGCGGAATAGCAATCAGTATATAAAGCTTATGGCAAAATCTCAATGCTAACGAAATTGCTACCGCTTTGCAGTTATAGAATCCTAACCCTGCCTGTAGACCCTGAATACCAAGTAGATGGAGCAGTTTTTCATCATTTTGCTCCTAATAATACATGTTTTAAGGGGAAGGAAGACCAATTAAAACCTCCATTATCAAGGTTGTGACCATTTGAGGGAAGATATACTATTGATTGTATGTTGTAGTGACAAAGTTTTAGAGAATTAACTGAGCTTAGTGCTTCATTGAATTTATTCTTGCAGTTTTCATCTAAAAGTTGAAGATATTTTGCACAAATAGCACAGAATTTCAAATTTGAGAACCCCTCGTAGCTTTTGGGAGATACACATTTTAAAACAGACACATTGTCAACTGTCAAATAAAAGTAGAGAGCTGAGTGAATAGCAGCTCTCTCATTGGCTGACAGCTCTCATGTGACCTTACATGTCTCTGCTAATTAGTTGTGATTAAAAACGCCGAGAGTAATTTGACAGTGTGTCCGATGTTTTAAATATCTTATCAATGATGCACACAGAGCAATTCATTCTCTACAACTTTGCCGCTGCAACATATAGTCCATCTTAAACAAGTTGGTTACAATCCAGAAAAATTTAATAACTGCACATGGAAAATGAATTCAATAACAAAAATAATGATTTGTCATATTGTTCTGGGGCACTCTGCATCTGAGCACGAAGCATGAGCTTTGGGGTGACTAATGCTGTGTCCTACAGGGGGCGCCCCTGCTGGCCCCGCCGGCACCGGCAAGACGGAGACGACCAAGGACCTGGCCAAGTCGCTGGCCATCCAGTGCGTCGTCTTCAACTGCTCCGAGGGACTGGATTTCAAGGTCACACAACATTACGGCTTTTACACGTTTTCTGTAAACTATTAACGTGTTACAAATTGATTGAAGTCGATTTATTATGGCTAGAGCTCAATACTAATATCTGATGGTTTGGCATCACATTCAAAATTTTGGTAATCAAAATAGTTCAAATGTTACTTATTATTTTTTTGAGAAGTCAGCTGTTAGGTAGCCTTATCTACTTAATCGTAGTGATTGTTCAATGTTAATAAAAAGAATATATGTCTCAGAATTTAATAATCTTGTCACGTACGTACACAATATGTTCAGACAATACAAAGAAGGAAGTTTGATGATGGGAGGAAGTGATGACATCTGAAGTATGATTCCAGATGATGGGGCGCTTCTTCTCGGGTCTGGCACAATCCGGCGCTTGGTGCTGCTTCGACGAGTTCAATCGCATCGACATCGAGGTGTTGTCGGTCATCGCGCAACAACTCATCACAATCAGGAACGCCAAAGCAGCCAAGCTGGCTCGGTATGTCACATTAATGACCTGATGCGCATTTGAAGGACCGTTTGTTTGATTTTGAACTGACATGTAATGTGTGAAAACACATTGGTTTGGTACCAAACATTTCCATATTGGACATATTTATGAAATCACTATAGGTATCTTTGTGCCGCTTTGTAGCAAGACAAATTTGTATTCAGTGCAAACTAGTTTCTGTGTGAGTTTTTGCTCATCTATAAACCTTGAAAATAGCTATCAATACTAAAATTCTAAAGTGATCAAAATACATATTTGGTAGTAGAACACCCTTTAAAGATATTTTTTAGCATAAAACAGTACCTACCATTTAAAGTTCAATCATTACTTATTTGCTGAAATTGTGTAAATTATGATAAAAGCATCTTGAAGACTTTGCAAAATTTAAATTTAAAATTGATGCATTTTCATTTTCAACTAATCAGTGGATTTTGTTCTAAACGTGTACCTATAGCAAATCAGACAAGTGGTCTCTACATTGTATATACAAATTTCAGCTCAGGGAAAAATATCAGGCTCAAGCCTAACAAGTCAATGCTTGAAGCATGATTAAATGCTTGAAGCATGATTAAATGCATGAAGCATGATTAAATGCTTCAATGCTCAATGCCTCATGCTTAAATGTTTTCCATAAAACAAGTTATCAATACTCGGATGTTATTTTGCAGCTTCATGTTCGAGGGACGCGAGATCAAGCTGGTCCAGTCGTGCGCTGCATTCATCACGATGAACCCCGGTTACGCCGGTCGCACGGAGCTGCCCGACAACCTCAAGGCTCTGTTCCGACCCATCTCCATGATGGTGCCCGACTACGGTAATTACCACTCGGGCTGCAGCTGGCTCCACGTCGGGTTTGTAATGTGGCTCATGTGGTGATGTTTCCCGTGCAGCGCTCATCGCCGAGGTCATCCTGTACTCGGAGGGGTTCGAGTCGTCCAAGATCCTCGCTCACAAGATGGTCCAGATGTACAAGCTGTGCAGCGAGCAGCTCTCCCAGCAGGATCACTACGACTTCGGCATGAGGTCAGACACATCGCACACATACAGAGATCAGTACTTCGTTCAAAGTTGGCAGTATTTTAGACATTACAGTTTGTTTTTCTACTTCTGTAGTATCACAAAATTATAATAGAACTTGTTATAAATGAAATATCGTAAGTGAAACGTTGAGCGCAAAGTTCTGTGACAAGAAGCTGCTCAGTGTAGTGCAGAGTAAAACGAAAAATTGTCATTTCAGAAGTTGAACAAGAAAATTACCCTTGTATTAATTTTAGGCTCTTTGGGTTGTTGCTCCATGTCATTTATATTTGCCCTGAATAGTGTTGCTTGTCACATTTCAGTTCCAATACCTAATTATAGGTATCTATTTATTTATTTCCACATCTTTGATAAATTGTAATCAGTATTGATGTCAGTTGCTGTGTAGGGTCAATAAGCTGTACCAGTTTGAACATTATTTAATACAAATTGCTTACGAACACATTCAACTACTGAATGTAATGTGAATCCAGTGGCCGCTCTATACTCACACCTCTGTGAACTGCAGGGCTGTGAAGAGCGTGCTGGTCATGGCCGGCTCGTTGAAGCGCGAGAACCCGGACAAGAGCGAGGATGTTGTGCTGATCAGAGCGCTGCGAGACAGCAATCTGCCCAAGTTCCTGGCCGACGACTCCCTGCTCTTCCAGGTAGACAAGCAGTTGCAGATTGTTGTGCGAATAGTGATGCTTGCTTTGTGTCGGAGTCGAATAGTTGCCTTAAGACTAAGAGGGTTGGCGACAAACCAATCACAAAGAACTTCATGGTAAACTGCTTTATTGACAAAACTAAGTGGGCTATTGGAACTACTCTTTTTGAATTTCGAAACTACTATTCAATATTCATTGACTGAATACTTTCCTAAATTGAATATTTACACACCCTTAAAAGTGTGATTCAAGTTTGTTTATAGCATCTAATTTTTTACGTTCTTTTCTACGACTCTGTCACTTTGAGAAGCTCTTCTTTATGTGTCATGTTCAGAACAGGTATGGCTAGTCTTAAGTGCTTTGGTTTTTTCTAATATTAGACTGGAAAGCATCTGAAAAGATATGAAAATGCTCAATTTTTGGTCAAGTTATTGCCATTATTTTATATCAACAAATTATTGTGATCATCAACAAGAGCTATAAATTGGTGACTAGGTATCAGAAATTTTAAAATTAATCAGTTGATCGGTTTGGAAAAATGTCTAACTTGTATGCACCTTAATTGCCTGTAACTTGTTAAAACATGGAACAATGTAGATAAAATTCGACCTTGAATGTCCCTCCTAAGTTTGGCCTCTAACCTACGTGCCGGTGACTCAGGGCATCCTCAACGACCTGTTCCCCGGCGTGGTGATCCCCGAGCAAGACTACGGCCTCATGCAGACGGCCATCGAGCGGGTGATGAGCGAGCACCACCTGCAGCTGGTGCCCGCCATGATCACCAAGGTCATACAGCTGCACGAGACCATGATCGTGCGCCACGGCGTGATGCTGGTGGGGCCGACGGGCGGCGGCAAGACCACGGTTCTTGACGTACGTACAAGCTTTTGACGCGTCACATGGGTGGGGATTTCAGCTGAAGGAAGTTGGACCAAAGAAAAAAGTATAGCATAATTTAGTTTCAAGGTCACTTGTTTTGCCACTGTTTTACAAATTACAGCATAATATAATTAGGTATCTGTTTACCTGAAGGTACAGTAGGTCTTTAGTCCATTTCAATGATTCTTGAGGTTAGCTCAAAGACCTGTACTAAATTCTGTCTTCATCCAATCATATTTGTAACATTGACACCATTTTGAAAGAGAATGCTTTACTATGACTGGATGTGTGTGACTTCTGTCTATTTAGAAATGATAGGTAGTTTAGGTTTCCTGATTCCCATAATGTGGAACTCAAAATCTACAAGATGTTTCTGACATTGATATGTACAGTTCTAATTTTGGGATTATGCTCTGCTTTTTGGCCTGGGTGTTTCTCCTCTCATTTAAAACAATATTTTTAAAATTGTCTATTTTTAATAAAATTAGCACTAGATACTTGTAAATGATTGCATAAATATCTCTGAAGATGTCAATGCAGCGGCTGTTACGATGTTTGAATGTTTCAGATCTTGAAGTACGCTCTCACCCGACTGTGCGAGGACGCCGTGTTGGGTCAGTACTACCGCATCGTGCGCACCTACGTGCTCAACCCCAAGTCCGTGACCATCGGGGAGCTGTACGGAGAGATCAACGCCCTCACGCTCGAGTGGCGAGACGGACTCCTCGGCATCATGGTCAGTCTCGTCAACGAATGCTCTAATAGGAGCGATTGTTTCAACTTTCAATATCAATTGCCATAAGTACATTCAATGATTTTTATTGAATTTTCTAATGAACGAAACAAACCATTAATATTTTCACAAAATCTTCTGCCGAAAAATGTTAATTGTCTTGCATTACGCCACCAACTAAAAGCACACAACTAAACTTTACAATTACCTATTTATAGTTAAACTAAATTATAATTTTGAGCTAATTTGGTAAATTTTTTCATTTTTATTCACTATTTAACCAATATTTTGAATTGTACCTAAACTTGGCTGTAGCCAATAAGCCATGGCTCTTCCACTTGTACACGGAGTGAGTGTTGTTCATGTCTCAGGTGCGAGCGGCTGTGGCGGCTGCGTGCGAGGACCACCAGTGGGTGATCTGCGACGGCCCGGTGGACGCCGTGTGGATCGAGAACATGAACACGGTGCTCGACGACAACAAGATGCTCTGTCTCGCCAACTCCGAGCGCATCAAACTCACACCCTACGTGCACATGGTCTTTGAGGTGCAGGACCTTGCGCAGGTAACATTCCTCTCCATTTGATTCAGACTTTGAATAAAGGTGTCTTTATGACTTTTCTTCCCAGAATATTAATTTTTGGTTTGTCTTCATCCTAGACATGTAAACTTCCAATGTTTCATGTTTTAATTCATTCTAAAACTAAATAGAGTTTCCTATTGTTCTTCTTAATATGTGTAAATTTTACTTTATATTGGAATTTGAACAGGAAAGAATTTGCTTGATCAGTCAGTTGGTTTCACAAGCCCTGTCCTCTGGACTTGAATCCTTTGCCCCCCACACTATTATAACCATGTGATTGTGTCCTTCAGGCGTCGCCCGCCACCGTGAGTCGCTGCGGAATGGTCTACATCGACTCCGAGACCATCAAGTGGCTGCCGTACGTTCAGACATGGCTGGAAACGCTGGAGCAGCCGGCCATCACTGAAGACCTCCGCCAGTACCTGCTCGCTCTGTACGTCAGCTACGTGGAGAACGGCCTGGTCTTCGTCAAGAAGTACTGCGAAGTCGGCATCAATCAGGTGCGACCTCTTTCACTCATCCATCGTCGTACCATTGCCGGGAGAGTGGGAGTTGGTATATGATATCATAGCATGATTTTTGATCTTATTGTACCTACCACTATATCAACAAAAAATAACTATAGAAGGTAGGTACTACTACCATATTTATAAGATTTTTTTTAACAACAACATCAAATTTACAACGATTGACCAGATTAATTCACTCTATATATGTCGTAAGAATAGTAATTCACTTTAACACACTCTCACTCATAACACACCGCATTCTTTACCCAGCATAGATGAAGTTTCCAGAGCCACAGCCTTCAAGGATTTTCAAATGAGATTGTATATCTCATTCATTGTGTATCATTGTGATCTATGAACAGGTGGACATCAGCAAAGTGACGATGATGTGCAAGCTGATGGAGAGTCTGATCTCTGGACCGGACGCGATCGACCGCACAGCCGACAAGGCTCGACACAAGACCTTCATCTGTCAGACGTTCGTCTTCTCCTATCTCTGGTCGGTCGGCGGAAACCTGGTCGACAGGACAAGGGAGTCGTTCGAGACTTTCGTGCGCGAACAGTTCGACGAGCATCCCGATGCCAGGCAAGTAATTAACAGCTCAGTTACAATCATTTAGCCCTATAAACATAGTGGAACACTTTTGTGTCAGTGTGAAGACTTGAGAGATTTCTTCTGATTAATAAAATTTGGATTAAAAATCTTATTTAAAGCTCCTCAATGTTGTAAATATTTGATACAGAAATGATACAGATAAAATTTTACCTTGCAAACCGTCAGATTTTGTGTGAAATCTACCAAGTACCTACTACCTATAACAATTAGAAAAATATTTCAACTAGGTATATTATTCTAGATGCCTAATTATTCATTATTACTAATTCTTTATTTGTATCGGACTAATTTGTATTTGTATTTAAATTTTGTGATATCAAAAGTTAATTATCGTAGTTCGTCTGACATGGTCTGACTGACAAACTAAGGTTCAGGTAGGAGAATGTTTCTACTATTCATTAATCCATCTTCCTGTCAATTCAAAGACTTCACCTTTTCCGCTGTTAGAATACTGTAAAGTATAATTTCATTGGAAATAAGTGATATAAAACAAAATTTTAAAAAATAAATATGGAACTTAGAATTAGGGCCGGTATTTTAATAATCTGCTAAACCAGTAGTTAGTTAAGTTTTAAACGGTCTTTCGAGGATTGTCATTGGTTGTTGCCATGGCAATTTAGTCCTAATTGACTGTTTTAAAGTTAGGCAGGCATTGAAAAACTGACCCTTAGAAAACTAAACCATTGTGAGTTCCGAAACCAGTAGGTAGGTACTACTACCTATCATAAATGTTGTGAGAAATAAAGACTATGATGTCGTGTTGGTCAGACTGCCAGCGGGCGGAGACCTGTGGGGCCTCTACATGAACGTGTCGACGCACCGCATGGACCTGTGGAACAAGATCATCCCCGCGTTCGAGTACAGCTCCGAGGTGGCGTTCTTCGAGCTACTGGTCCCCACCGTCGACACCGTGCGCTTCGGATTCCTCATGGAGCATCTTCTGTCCGTCAACCATCCCGTGCTCTTCACCGGCATGACAGGTCAGCGCATCAACATGGCTCAGTCAGAGACCGATTGAGATTCATTGTTAGGTACTTGAATGTTGTCTGCTATCTATTGATTTATTGTTTTTGTTTTCTGTAATGAGATTTTGCAATTCATTGGGACCGAAAAGAGAGGTAGGTATCAAGCAGTTGACACCTCTTGGCTCTAAATGGACAATTGTAATTGACAAGGTTTTTCATTAATGAAATCCTGAGAGATGGGCAATTCTTTATAATGGGGAGACATCAGTACAAACCCTAATTTCAAAGTATTGTCAAATTTATTTAGCTTTTATAAAATAATTTCTTCAGTCCATTTTACAGAAGTGTTCAGGCAGTCTCTATTTGATCCTAAGTCTCTGAGTTCTCACTTTACAGAACAGATTGAAACAATTGTCTTGTGTACTCTGAAAGCGCAGGCGTTGGCAAGTCCGTGATCGCCAAGGTGGTCCTGAACAAGCTGCTGGCCACCGGCACTTACGTCCCCGTCACGCTCAACTTCTCCGCACAGACCAGCAGCCTGCGCACGCAGGAGATCCTCGAGTCGAAGCTGGAGAAGCGGCGGAAGACGCTCCTCGGCGCTCCGCTCGGCAAGAAGGTGATCCTCTTCGTCGATGACGTCAACATGCCCAAGCTGGACACATACGGTTCACAGCCGCCCATCGAACTGCTCAGGTAGTGTAGCAATATAATCCTGGTCTTCTTAAAATGTATACAAATTTTCAAAGAAATACCTACGACTTTCTAGAGGATCATTAAGACACATTAAGATTATTAAGATCATGGCAACACAATTTACATGAAAGGAAATAGTCAATAAAGAGAGGTAAAACCCTCTTAGCTCAGTAAATCATCTACAAATATATAGGTATTTCTAAAAATGTTAAAATAAAATACTGCTACTGATACAGCATAGCCGAGTTTTTCAATGATATCTATGCATTTCAATACAGCTTAAGAAACGTTAGAAAATGACAGAATGTCGTGTTCTGTATGGTTGCAAATGCAATCCAGCAATTTTTTGTGCAATGCAGAAAAAACAGTAACTTTGAAGTGATATGTCTCAAAAATTAGGTTGCGTTGATCACTTTCTCTTGACAGATTACGGTACAGAACACAAAAATCTATTTAGGTATGTGTTGAGTTGAACGATTTCTCATGAAGAGCAAAATTCGCCGATTTCCTCTCTTTAAGCAATCTTTAGGGAATTGCTGCAGTATATGTTTGGAATAAATCAAACATGGCATCCAAAGCCATCGATCCCTGACTTCATGTATTGAGCTCTGCCTGCAGACAATACCTGGACTTCCACGGACTGTACGACCGCGAGAAGCTGTTCTGGAAGGACATCCGGGACGTGGTGATATCGGCGGCATGTGCTCCTCCAGGGGGTGGCCGCAACCCTCTGACCCCTCGCTTCGTGCGCCACTTTGCCATGCTGCTCATCCCATCGCCCACCGAGCAGTCCCTCAAGCTCATCTTCAAGGTGCATAATTGCGCTGGATTTCATTCTACCTATGCAAAACCTATGTCTGTAATGATGAATCAAGAGTGATACCCTTGATTTCACACTAGATGCACTGAGTCTCTCTATTTTTTTTCTTATTTTTTTCTTATTTTGAATTTCCTTGTTGTGTCGTCTCACTTTTAATGGTGATATTTATCATTGTAACACTGATGAAATTGTGATCCCATGTCTTCTTCACAGTAACAATTAAGTATAGTGAAGGACCCCAGGCTACAGCGCTCAACCATTGTAGGTATCTGAAAGTTTGCACATTACTGTGAAAATAAACTGTTTGTCAGTCAAATTAATTTTTTGCATTGCCATTGAGACTGACATTTTATCAGATTTTATAAATATTCAACCTAATCAGTCAAGAACTTGAAGAGTTAATGCAGCTTTGCATTGCTTGTCAACGCGTGTTGCGCAGTCCATCATGCGTGGCTTCCTGGAGGACTTTGCGATGCCTGTGCGCGACCTGAGCGACTCGCTGGTGAACGCGGCGGTGGAGATCTACGAGCGCATCTCGCTGGAGCTGCTGCCCACGCCCGACAAGTCGCACTACGTGTTCAACCTGCGCGACCTGTCCAAGTGCGTCCAGGGCCTGCTGCAGGCCGACTCCGGCTCGCTCAGGGAGCCTCAGCAGATGCTCAGGCAAGCGAACAAACATGCGCTTTCCTCGTTTCAGTGACACAAATGTACTATTATTAAGTCTATATTCTCAACAGAACCGAGGCTCCACTAGTGAGAATGTAATATAGAGAAGGGAGGAGAGGAAACCCGGTACCGGCATGTAGCCTACTCCTGACGAATGATACCAAGGGGACCAACGGCTTAACGTCCCTTCCGAAGGACGGTGTAACATTCACAGCACGAGCCTCCACAACCCGCGCCGTCGAGAGACTGATAACAGGTGGAGGGAGGTCGTCACACTAACCCCCAAACACCCCAGTCTCTCTGGCCCAACGGCAGCAACCTGGCAAGGCAGAGTTGAATGGTCACCCATCCAATCGCTGACCGCGCTCAATGTTGCTTAACCTCGGTGATCTAACGAGAACCGAGGTATCCAACACACCAGCCGTTGGGTTTATGAGTTTACCAATAATTTATCAAACTCTGTTGGTAAAGCTCTTTCCTGCATTGCAAGTTGAAGTTCCCCTTCACACATCCCATTCATATCAACTCTAAAAGTAAAAGTACTTGTAGAGATTTGTTGAGGTTTATGGAAAACTTTTAGATTTCCATAAACCTCTGTCTTCCTAACTGTAATGTGCCTAGTAAGAACACTCCTAACTGGCAATTGTGTGTGGAAATATTCTACAAATGAAATGTAATTCTCTTAAAACTGGATTAAACTGGTAGATGGTCACGGATTGGCATCATCAAATAGGTATGACGCAGGTGAGAGCTGTCTTAATTGAAAAAAGTTAAACCTACCTACTTATTGAATGTTGAATTCTTATTGGTCATATGCAGCTTCTGGTAAGGACTCATTTATTTGTTACAAGTCACATATTTCATGTATGGGGCCTCTTTCTCAAAGCCGTTTTCCAGCGTTAGCTCAGATTATCAGATGGTAAACTGAGCGTACCCTCCTAAAACTAGGTCCCAAGAAGAAGGATGTTCTCAAAATTGAGGGTTTGAAACCATGTAGGTTTTCATTTAATATAACATGAATAGTTGAAAACAAGGCTTCGACCTTGAGGAATCTTTCGACTTTTAAAAGTTTTACATGATAAAAACGTAAGCCACAATACCGTAAACAATGAATTTCAAGAATTTGCCTATTCCTGGGGAATGGATTTGTGTTAAACGAGCTGAACTCCTCCCCTCGACGTGTAGACTGTTCTACCACGAGTGCCTGCGCGTGTTCCACGACCGGCTGGTGAACGTGCTGGACAAGAGCTACCTGTACCACCTGCTGCGCGAGGTGTGTTCGCGCACGTTCGGCAACGGCGTGATGATGCTGCCCGACGAGCACGTCATCACCACTCCGCCCACGCTGCTGTTCGGAGACTTCATGAACCCGTCGGCCGCCCGAGAGGATCGCGTCTACGAGGAGATCAAGAACATCGACAAGCTCAAGGACATTCTCAACGTAAACACACATTTCATTCACTACAGACATCATGCACTCGTTTTTGTTTTTTGAACAAAGAAAAACAACAAATCTTGTTTTATTCATTAAAAATAAAAATAAAGATTAGATAGATTTAGTTTTTTAGCTCTCCTGAAAATTAATTGAAATTGACTTTTGCTCGTCTAAATCTAAAAATCCTTCTAAAGTAGTAAGTACACATTTCCTTCAGGTGAATGAAATAAAAGAATATGTGCAATAAACATTCAGCAGTAGGCTCCTGATGATTTGTATTGTTGTGATTGTTTTTCAGGACTACCTGGGCGACTACAACTTGCTAGCGACGAAGGAAATGCAGATCATCTTCTTCATGGATGCTGTGGAGCACACGTGTCGCCTGGCGCGTTTGCTGCGAGCCGAGCGCGGGAACGGCTTGCTAGTGGGCGTGGGCGGCATGGGCAAGCAGAGTCTCACGCGCCTCGCCTCACATGTCAACGGATACAAGTCAGTCTCGCAGCCAAGATGATTGTTTGTAATTCAAAACCAGTGTTCAAATCAATTTGAATGTTTTTATGAAGTGGTTGGATACTGTTAAAAACTACTAGTAGGCAGGGCAATTTGACAAAATTTTATAAAATCATTGAATCATTGGTTGAGCAGATCAAATGTATGTATCAGAACAGTGTGAGTTGTGTGCAGTCGGGAGTGGGGAGATCGGAATGGATTAGTATTAGTGAAGGGCTTCGGCAAGGGAGTGTGTTGTCACCAACACTGTTCATCATAGTAATGGACGAGTTGTTGAAGAAAGTAGAGCCAAATGAGGGGTTCGATACTCAAACGTTGATTTATGCGGATGATGTGGTGGTGTGGGAGAAACTAGGGAGAAAGTTCAGTTAAAGATTAATAAGTGGAGTGAAGAGACGGAGACGATGGGTTTGAGAATAAGCGAAGAGAAGAGTGAAGTAATGTCCATGGAAAGAAAGAAGTTTAAACACGGTCATGCTAGGATCAAGCTTGGAGAGAGATGGTTGAAGGAGGTGGAAGAGTTTAAGTATCTGGGTAGCCTGCTCACCAACAAGGCTAAAGTAGACAGAGAAGTACAAGAAAGAAGAAAGAAAGCAGAGGCATCTTATCAAGTAGTGAGGAAATTGCTGTGGAATGAGTAGTTTCCACAAGTCTGGAAGGTCATTATGTACAAGATGTATTTCCTGCCAATTCTAACATACGGGGCAGTGACGTGGTCAGCAGGTGGAAAGGAAATGAATCAGCTACAGGCAGCTGAGATGAAGTTTTTGAGGAGTGTGAAGGGGGTGACAAGAATGGATAGGATCCAAAGTAGGAAGATAAGAAAAGAGCTTGGGGTTGAAAGATTGGTGTTCAAGCTGGGAAGAGAGAGGCTTAGGTGGTTCGGCCACATGAAGAGGATGGGAACCGATAGAGTGCCAAGGCGGGTGTTTGAAGCGGCTACAGTGGAAACTCGGAGAGTGGGGCGACCAAGAGACAGGTGGATTGGACTGATCAAGGAGGATGTGCTGGAGAGAGGAGGAAGGTGGAGTGAGTTGGAGGCTGAGAGACAGTGGGAGGACAGAACACGGTGGAAGGAATTTGTGGAACAGTTAGAAGTGGAAGAAGAAGAAGAGGAGGAAGAAGAGGAGGAAACGCCAGGCGTGACCAGCCGGTTTCCAGGAGTCCTGCGGCCCTAGTGTTGGTGGGAATACCCACCCCCCAGTGGCGGCCGGTGCCTTGTCTAGTAGGTGGGGCGCAATACCGAAGTTGTCCTCGACTCCACGGGGGGTCTGGGGGGAACCCCCAGCTGGTGGAGCCAACCCGCCGGAGGCGGAAATTTTTGAAATAATGAACACTATCAAGTCATAAGTTAATGATTTGGGAGCGTTCCATTTAAGTTTAGAGTAGTTGAGAAATCGCACTTATTACGTCGTGCAGTAAGTAGTTTCTTCTGTCATCAAAAGCATAGCCGGGTTTTCTCTGATTCCGCACCAAGTAGAAATAGTTATTGGAGCGTTTTTTTTATCAAGTTTCCCCGTAGCCGTCTCATTTTCATCTTGCATATGATTCCATTTTATTTTTCCATACTAATATTGTTGTTGATTCTTATATTGTTGCCTAGAGATTATATTGTTCCATGAATTCATTAAAGCATTGTTGAGTTGACACTCAACTCAACAATGAGTCTGGTAGCGATTGGACGAGTTTTCCTATTGTTGTTAAAAATTCGTTCTTAGTGCGCATACGATACGGCATTTTCGACGATTTTGGAAAACATTCATTGGCTTATATTTCTATTAGGTAAATAAAGAGCAAGCAGTGAAACAAAATAACGCGTTTATAGTTCACAACCACACATTCATGTGTGCCATTCCATCCAAAGATAAAAACATTGATTTGAGAATTTTGTGTACTAAGAAGACACACAGCTCGACAAAGTTGATGCGCCACTTACATTATGAGTCTAGTAGAGTAGGAGACAATGATGTACCGATAGGTACTGATGAACAAAACATAATTTACACTGATAATTATTTAATTTATCTGAAAAAATCCATAAGAAAAACATTAACGCTTCAAAACGATTAGCGGGAACGTTGAGTGATGGACAAGAAGTATGATCCACGAGCTAAAAGCATCAAGCCCGATGATTGCCGAATGCCGTCGGCACATAGATTCTGTGCCCCAACACCGCGGTTCGGCTCGAGCGCTGCTATGGCGAGAACGCAAGAGCGCATGCGTCAACTTCTAGAATGACGTCACGAATGGGGCACGGTATTAGCTGTGCCCCTGGTTGCCTACCCAGCCAGGTGCCGCTAAGATTTCAAGCGGGCGACGGAATATACAGTAATTTCATTGATTTGGAGAGCGTATGGATGGGAGTTTCAACATTTTACATTACAAATTGAACATTTAAATTGTTCAAATTGAACATTTAATTTGTTCTCAGAATAATTATTGGTTGTTATTTGCAGAATATTATAATAAATCATTGAAGAATTAAATTATATTATTTTTTAGGTATAACCTGATATTTTAGGTAGGGCATGTGCCCCTGTGCCCCAATGCACCAGCCGCCACTGCCACCCCCTGACCCCTTAAATTGGAACCAGGGATGGATTATTATTATCAGTGTTGAGTAGTAACTTAACGAAAGTAACGCGTTACCGGTAACGCGTTACATTTCAGGAACTTTAGTGGTAACTTAGTTCCTTTTTTTCAGTCAGGAACTTTAACTGATAAAGTTCCTTTATTGATGTAACGTCTACATTACGTTACGTTACTTGCAAAGTTCTTTTTTTCGTTTGAACAGACTCTACTTTTTCAGCAATCTTCCCAAAATTTCCCAACTTATACTTCCGGAGTAGCGATCTGCTATCAAAACAAGTTTTCACTGGCAGTCAGTGCAGCTGCATGAGTCATTGCTGTGGAATGTGCATGCTCTCGCCAGGCCAGTGATGATAAGGGTGTGGGGAGGGGTAGAAGGACCAATGAGAATCACTTTCACTTCACCCCCACATTAGTCCTCACTTGACCTTGGCTTGTTGCAGTGTGACGTACCTAGCAGCTCATTCTCCCTTCAACCATCGTCGCCATTACTTGTGCAGAGCATTGTTTATAACCTCTTCTAGTATTTCAATTTCGTTTCGTGTGAATTTCTATCCTTTGTAGATTTATATGGTGATAAAAATACGTGAAAACTGAAACTATTTGCCGTGATACTTTGTGCAGACAAAAATACTACACTACATGTATGACATTACGTTTGAAACCACTCCCTGCCACAATATTCACGTTTTTTTTCCTAAAAACCATCGCGGTAACTTTGCAAGTTACTTTTGGGTAACTGGTAACTTGTAAGTTCCTTTTTTCATGAAGTAACTTAACTTTAACTAAGTTCCTTTTTTGACCAAGTAACTTAACTTTAACGAAGTTCCTTTTCTCAAGTAACTTACTCAACACTGATTATTATTATTGAATCTATTATTTTTGTTTTGTGTATTCAGGCAGGTGTCTATGGGGAAAATAATTGAGTGAGCAATGGTTCTTGTTTTTAATTTTCTCCAGTTTCTGATGCGATACCCGACGACTCTTATTGGGATGAAACCTGCATAGACCACTTGCCTGGTGTGCTGCGGTTTGTAGGTATAGTTTTTTTTTAGACCAAGATTTTCTCCCTAAGTATTATCCTAGTAAATTGGAACCTGACAATGATATTAGTATGAAGATGATGAGTGAATAGAAGAAATCTTCCACTGGAGATAAATGTTTGCCGCCTCGGACAGATGCTTCCAGATCGAGCTGACGCGGAACTACGACCACAACACGTTCCTCGATGACCTGCGCAAGTTGTACTACAACGCCGGCTGCGTGGATGAGGACACGGTATTCCTCTTCACGGACACGCAGATCGTAGTCGAGGAGTTCCTCGAGGACATCAACAACATCCTCAACTCCGGTAAATCACTCGCTGAGGCACAAACTGTTCGTATGAGTTGCTGTTTAGTTCATAATGACCACTCAAGAGACTGCTAGGAGAATGTATTGTGACGAGTTTCACAATGGGATGGTATTTCTGTCTGAAAATTATCCTTTTATCCCAGTTATATCTAAAACTTGAGAATGTGTATTTACTGATCCTCACATAGTCTGGGCAGTGAAAGTGTTCCTCCCCCAAAGTAGTATTCAGTATTCAGTATATATTTATTGTCATTTTGCAAATTACATGATGAAATTAGAGGTCAGTTAGGGTACCCGGGTACGCCATTACCCGGGTACAATGGCGGGTACTCGAGTATCAAAAAAAAAAAAAAAAAAACATTTTTTTTTTTTTTTTTAGTTATTAGGTTTGTTTGCATTATTTGCGAATGCTGCCACTTAATCACCAGCTGCATTGTTTATAGTTATATAAACTGAATTTAATATTTATTCATATTTCCCAAATCTCAACAATCCCAACCAATAATTGGTTTGTAAATTCATTGTTAGTAATTTCATGAGAATGCTGGTGAGTTGAGGATGGATTATTGATGGAGGGGATGCATTGTGTTCAACCTTCCATTGTATGGACGTTGTGTATCTCTCCCCAAGGACACGGATAGGGCGGCGGGCTCAATGCAACAAATTTCAAAACATTTTCCAAAAAAAAAAAAAATATTTTTTTTTTTAGTTATTTATTACCCGGGTAATCAAAGCGGGTACCCGGGTACAAAACATTACCCGAATCCGACCTCTAGATGAAATACATGATGTATAATAATAATAAATATCTGTCTCCCGTTTCCAACATAATGTCGGGTCGGGGGGTGGAATTCCACCATCCATCTTGGGCCTTCGCTTCAGTGATGTCGGGTGGCCGGTCCTGACACATCACACTACATGATGAAATACATTGTAATACATGATGAATTACATGATGAAGCCACATCATGTCCCACCCAAATCATGCTGACATAAAAATGTTTCTCTCTCCAAATGATTTTTGATTGGTTTCCTGCATCTTACAATTCTAGGTGATATGTGCGTCCATCTGGCTGGATAGTAGAGCCCCCATCCTGCTCGTGAGAGGTTCCGGGTTCCGGCCCCCATCCAGCTCGTGAGAGGTCCCGGGTTCCGGCCCCCATCCAGCTCGTGAGAGGTCCCGGGTTCCGGCCCCCATCCAGCTCGTGAGAGGTTCCGGGTTCCGGCCCCCATCCTGCTCGTGAGAGGTCCCGGGTTCCGGCCCCCATCCAGCTCGGAGAGGTCCCGGGTTCCAGCCCCGGTTCGGCCGGATACATTTCACTTTTCAGATCCCCTCGTAACATCCTGGTTCAGTGGAAGCTCTCTACACGAACCCATCATCTCATGATCTGTGGTTGTTTTCATCCCAGGCGAGGTTCCGAACTTGTTTGAGTCCGACGAACTGGAGAAGGTGATCCAAGGCGTGCGGCCCCTGGCCAAGGAGGCGGGAATGCCAGACGCAACTCGCGATGCACTCTTCGAGTTCTTCATCAGCAAGGTATGTGAGAAAAAGAAAAACCCATGACAGGTTCTAGAGTTTGGTGTTTTGGAAAAACGTAAGGTGTTTTGGATTAATAGTTGAAAATCAAATGTCATCCAACTTTTACGCGGCAAGGGGACTTTTGGCCTTCTGTAACTTTTCCTCTGGGGGCTGGATTCACGAAAAGTATTATCTGCAAATACGTGTTATCTTTTGAAAACACCATGTTAAATGAAAGATAATACCGAAGATAGTACGTATTGGGAGATAATACTTTTTGTGAATCTGGTCCCTGTATCTTTTAATTCTCACTCCTCAAGCAATGCAGATGATGTTGATCAGTACGATTTTATTTCATATTTACTGGTGAAATTTAGAAAAGAGGAAATCATTAAAATTCTCCACTGAGAATTTATCGTACCTACCCATATTTTTCCCATTTGCAACTGCACACTATTTATTTTCATAACAGAACTGCTAATTGATCTGGCTAAAGCACTGAATGTCGCTTCAGGTCCGCAGTCGACTGCACCTGGTGATCTGCATGAGTCCGGTGGGCGACGCGTTCCGTCGACGCTGCCGGATGTTCCCCTCGCTCGTCAACTGCTGCTCCATCGACTGGTTCTCCACGTGGCCGCGGGAGGCGCTGCTGTCGGTGGCCGAGAAGTCGCTGGCGAACATCGCCGATGACAAGACAACCGCCAGGATCTCCTCCATCTGCGTCACCATGCACGAGGTACCAACTAAACAATACCATGTACCTACTGTCTAAGAAATATGTTTAAGAAGTATGCTTTTTACCCATTGGGCATTTTAAAATTAAATGTTAAATGGGAATATCACCCCTAGTTGCCATTGTTAATATTTTGACCTTTTTGTTAAAGATAAAATGTCAGTATACCTCAGAGGTAGGAAGTCAAAAATCCATTTTGATGATTCTTGGGGTGAGCTCAAAAAACATGTGATTCTGTCTTCATCCAGTCATATTCAAATGGCCTTATGATCTGTTAATATTCTTCAAACTAAATTCATATCATAAAAAGAAAGAGAAGTGAAGAAATGCATGAATATTCTGTGTGTTGCTGACAGAGCGTGGAGAAAATGACGGAGCGCTTCTACAATGAAATGCGGCGACATTTTTACACAACACCCAGTAGCTATCTGGAACTCCTCAAACTCTACAAGAACATTCTCGAAGCCAAGAAAGAGAAGACAATCAAGAAGCGAGATCGAATCGCCAATGGATTGAAGGTACGTGCATATTCAGTGCCCTCCAATTTTATTGAAAAAATGTAGCTTTAATTGTATGTGTTGTCAAGTTTTTGTGCACTTTTCCTAACATCATTTGGGGTGATTTGAGTTTGGTTGGGGTGAATATTTGAGATATTATCTTTATCTCGTCCAAGGTCTGGTAAATATTCCTTACGCAGCCATGCTCTTTTTATTACGTTTATTGAAAAAGTCGAAATAATCTTTTTAATTAAATAATTCAATTTAATTTTTGATCAATTGCCTTATTTGCTTCTTAATTTGCTGTATTGCATGACCTACTTGTGCTTTGCCGTTCTATCGAGGTGAACTGAAGGTGAAGTGTTGTTGTAGAAACTGCACGAGACTAACTCGTTGGTGGCGACAATGAAGGTGGAGCTGACGGCCATGGAACCGGAACTGAAGACCAAGTCCGTGGCGACAGCCGAGCTGATGAAGCATCTCGCCAAGGAGCAAGCGCAGGCCGACAAAGTCAGGAACATCGTGATGGCCGACGAGGCTGTGGTCAAGGTGCGAACAAGTCTTGCCTCTATGTTTCTATTTCATAAATGAACCGATGTGTTGTGGAGTCATCCCTCTCACGTAAGATTCTGGATGTTCATTCCAGGTGAAAGCAGACGAGACGCAGGCGCTGGCAGACGAGGCCCAGAGAGATCTGGACCAGGCGCTGCCGGCCATGGAGGCGGCCGAGAGAGCTCTCGAGTCACTCAACAAGACGGACATCAACGAGTTGAAGGTCTTCAACAAGCCGCCGCACCTCGTCAAGTTCGTCATGGAGGCCGTCAACTTGCTGCTCGGAGCAAAGTGAGAACGCTTTGCCCATTGTCCATAGCATTCGCAAGTGTTAATCACATTATGTATATTGTTGTACACTCTGGAATTACTGACTAATGATGTGCGCATTTCAAAATATGAACATGAAGTGCTCATAAATTTTAGGTAGGTACCTGTACCTACATTTCTTGATTTCATCCAATAATACCTAGGTAATAATTAGGGCTGTGCGGGTAGCATTTTTGGAGGTCGGGTCGGGTTCGAGTCGGGTAGTAAAAATACGTCGGGTATCGATCGGGTAATTTCGGGTATTTTTTTATTTAAAAAAAATCATTGTTAACTCTCTAGGGTAGTATTTAGTTTGATTTACCATGAACAAATGATGAAGAAGCCTTCCTACTGTTGTTGGTACCGTTGCTTGTACCATTTGTACCTGGTCTTGGACTATTACGTCGCAACAATTCATTGTCAAATACCTCGCCTTCCTCATCCCTATCCACAACAATCCGATTGGCACCGTCCGTTGCTTGTACCTGGTCTTGGACTATTAGGTACGTTACGTCGCAAAAAATCATTGTCAACTACCTCGCCCTGCTCATCACTATCCATAACAAAAATATTCATTGCCCTTGGCACTTTTACATAATTTAGAAACTCAACAACAAACTGTAAATTGGACGACGCACATATTTTCATCCATCAGTGTTTTCATCTCGTCAATTCCAAAATGGCGGACTACCGACTTCACGGCGCAGGTGCTTAGCGCAACCGCGGACTAGTGCAACCTAGCGGGAAAAAGCGCAACTACGTTCTGGAGACTTTTGGCGGCAATTTCAAACTACCCGAAAAAACCCTTTTTCGAGTTTTATATTTTGTTTTCGAGTCGGGTTTCAACTACCCGTCCGAACCCGAAATTTCGGGTACCCGCACAGCCCTAGTAATAATGCCTTGTGCAATTTGTCTCAATTTTCTATCATGTTTGAACTTATCACACAACATGCATCTGTTTATTAATGTTTTCAATACCATTGAGTATTGTTTCAGTACCAATTAATCTACTGCTAGTTACAATCTCATACATCCACGAAAAAACTGTACCCAACTACTAGTTAAAATTAAATACATTCTCACTACAAAATCCTAGTTGAAGACTGAAATGGAAAGCCACCTCAATCTCGTAATAAAAGATCTAAATAAACGTAGATCTCGTTTTAACTGTAGAGCATTATTCTGCTGGACTCAAGATGTGCCTCAACTGAGCGACGCTATGGTTCCAGAACGGACTGGCCGAGCGCGAAGGTGGTGCTGGGCGACGTGAACTTCCTGAAGAAGCTGCAGGAGTACGACAAGGACAAGATCTCGGACGGGATGCTGAAGAAGCTCAAGGACTACATCGAGCATCCGGACTTCGTCCCCGACACCGTGGCCGTGCAGTCCAAGGTGTGCAAGTCCATGTGCATGTGGGTCCGCGCCATCGACAGCTACGCCAAGATATTCAGAGTCGTGCAGCCCAAGCGGATCAAGTGAGTCGCTCGGAAGACATCGATGTCATGCTGAATATGACGTTTCAGTTTTACATCGATTTGAGTTTGTAAATAGTACATACGATATTCATTTGACGTAGTTTTGATATAGAGTTCAAGTTTTTGAAACTGTTAGGTAACAGAGGCTGTTCTGAAGAGGTCCAGGATGCGATGAAAGAAATGAGACGGTTAAAACGCATTAAGTTAAAACAAAGACGAGAAAGAAAAAATGTACGGAAAATGATTTAAAACATTTGTAATTTGCCCAACACTGCTTGTTTGTTCACCTCTCCTGCTTCTGCCTGACAAGACAGATCATCATGCATCAGTTCAGTTGCTTCAAGCACTGGCTAGTAAGCAAACACATCATTAGAAAAGAGCAAAAACAGTCAATTATTTCAATGCCAAACTGATTTTGATACAGTGTTTGTTTAGTGTTTACATTTTGACTTTGACAATGATTGAGTAAAATAAATGGAATGTCAATGTTTTGAATTCAATGGCTAAGAGCGCACTCTTATCCGCAGGCTGGCCATAGCGGAGACTGAGCTGAACCAGACGATGGCTGTCCTGCGAGATAAGCAGCAGATGCTGGCCAATGTTGAGAAGCAGATCGCGGCGCTGGAGGCCTCGTACGACGCCAGCATCGCGGAGAAGATGGAGCTTGAGCGCGTGATGGCGCTGACGTCGGGCCGACTGGTGCGCGCCGGCCGCCTCACCTCCGCGCTGGCCGACGAGCAGGCGCGCTGGGAGGGGCTGGTGTTCGACATGGGCACGCAGCTCATCACCATGGTCGGCGACACGCTGGTAGCAGCGGCGTGCGTGGCGTACCTCGGCGCCTTCACCAGCGCCTATCGCGAGGAGCTCATCGGCTTCTGGGTGGCCAAGTGCACCGAGCTGCAGATACCAGCCTCGCAGACCTTCAGGTAGATGGGAGTAGCTGGTCAAGAAGAGGTTGGAGTCGGAACTTAGCCCGGATGTTTTAGTGGATTCTTTAAAATAAATGTTCGTAGAATTAATACCACAATGAGAATGTAGGTTTCTGTGGAAAACTTCCATGGAGTCAGGATGATATGAAGGGATGTGTGTTGTGAAAAATATCCGACCGAACCGGGGCTCGAACCCGGGATCTCTCACTTGCCGGGCGAGAGCTCTACCAACTGAGCTACCCGATCGGACGGACGGACATTTGACACAACGCACTGATGAGGGTTAGAGATCTCCTAGGAGAATGGAATGAAGGTAATGATTGGACATTACAAGCTATCAGACCATCGGTAACGATACTGTCACCATGTCTCTTTGCACTTGCGTGCGCAGCCCTCTTTTACTCGACTTAACGAGTTGCTTTTCAGCTCGAATGATGAGAATGTAGGTTTCTGTGGAAAACTTCCATGGAGTCAGGATGATATGAAGGGATGTGTGTTGTGAAAAATATCCGACCGAACCGGGGCTCGAACCCGGGATCTCTCACTTGCCGGGCGAGAGCTCTACCAACTGAGCTACCCGATCGGACGGACGGACATTTGACACAACGCACTGATGAGGGTAAGAGATCTCCTAGGAGAATGGAATGAAGGTAATGATTGGACATTACAAGCTATCAGACCATCGGTAACGATACTGTCACCATGTCTCTTTGCACTTGCGTGCGCAACCCTCTTTTACTCGACTTCTGTGGAAGTTTTCCACAGAAACCTACATTCTCATCATTCGAGCTGAAAAGCAACTCGTTAAGTCGAGTAAAAGAGGGTTGCGCACGCAAGTGCAAAGAGACATGGTGACAGTATCGTTACCGATGGTCTGATAGCTTGTAATGTCCAATCATTACCTTCATTCCATTCTCCTAGGAGATCTCTAACCCTCATCAGTGCGTTGTGTCAAATGTCCGTCCGTCCGATCGGGTAGCTCAGTTGGTAGAGCTCTCGCCCGGCAAGTGAGAGATCCCGGGTTCGAGCCCCGGTTCGGTCGGATATTTTTCACAACACACATCCCTTCATATCATCCTGACTCCATGGAAGTTTTCCACAGAAACCTACATTCTCATCATTCGAGCTGAAAAGCAACTCGTTAAGTCGAGTAAAAGAGGGTTGCGCACGCAAGTGCAAAGAGACATGGTGACAGTAACCGATGGTCTGATAGCTTGTAATGTCCAATCATTACCTTCATTCCATTCTCCTAGGAGATCTCTAACCCTCATCAGTGCGTTGTGTCAAATGTCCGTCCGTCCGATCGGGTAGCTCAGTTGGTAGAGCTCTCGCCCGGCAAGTGAGAGATCCCGGGTTCGAGCCCCGGTTCGGTCGGATATTTTTCACAACACACATCCCTTCACATAATACCACAATAGTATGTAGAACTGAACTGAATGTTTACCACAGCAGAATGTTAGCAGCTTTTGAATTTCAAATTTTCATTTCAAATAAGAGTGTTTTCCTGCCAATACGGTTCAAGGTCGAGTGGTAATGTGATCTGGACCCTTACCTAATACAGTAAAACCTCCTTAAATCGAACAACCATTAGCCGAAATCCATCATAAATCGAAGTAAACTCAAGTCCCTTCCACAGTATAATCTGTTACATGTAAAAATAAATTATAAACCGAAATTTGCGTAAGTCGTAATTCGAAGTAATATTTGACCCCTAGTTGAAATATAACATGTGATTTCAGTTTATAAATCGAAGTATTTATTTTGTATAATACAATTTTCGGAGAATACAGGATTATTTCTATCAAAAATGTCCTCTTTTTTTGGAGCAGAGTGTCCGCCTGACTTCCCTCCCTTTCCCGCGGCACCCCAGCTGACACTACCTGCTCTATCTCAAAGACAAGTGGGTCTCTCAACAAAAAAACAGACACGGGTGGAGGGTTGAATCCCTGTTTCTAAGAATTAGAGCAAAAAGTCACTCTGAAAAGGGCTGTAAATATATGTAGTCAACAACTGACTGCCGGCATAAACATTGGTCATTGAATTATTATTCTGCGTAATATTTAATCTTATGTTTACTTTTAATATGGATGTCCACATAAAATAAATATTCTGTCGACTGAAAAACAAACTGAAATCAGTGACTTTTTCAAGGAATCTTCCACCTATTTAATTTTTTTCTCAGTCTTTTGATGATTCATAAATGACAGCAAACAATTATCTTTCCGTTTCTGTTCCATTATTTATTTTTTCAATAACACCACACCTATAGCTAGTTGAATAAATATTAAATAATAATTGTGAAATCGATTTATTGTCAAAAATTAAGTGTGTGATTAATTTGTTTAGTATCCAGTCTGCAGATTATATATAATTGCGTAAATAATAAGAGTCCTTTAAACCATTGGAGGCATTGACCCTTCACTAAACAGCTGTCTTCAAGTGGTTATAGACCCTTGCGCAGGGGGAGGGGGTAGGTTTACGAGGCTTATCTTTACTACACGTCTGGAAAACATCATTCTATGAAAATACTTATAAATCGAAAAATCATGAGTCGAAGTGCTTTTTTTTGGGTCCCTTCAATTTCGACTTAACGAGGTTTTACTGTATTGAAATTTTTACGCAAACACCGCGTTAAGACGGTCGGCGGTAGCCCCGGCCTAGCCCGAACGAACAGACCTATTACAGTGTCGTTGCCATGTGAGTGTGTTGTTGCAGCCTGACGGCAGTCCTCGCGGACCCGTTTGAGATCCGGCAGTGGAACACGTTCGGTCTGCCGCGCGACAACATCTCCACCGAGAACGCCATCCTGGTGACGCAGGCCGGCAAGTGGCCGCTGATGATCGACCCCCAGGAGCAGGCCAGCCGCTGGATCCGCAACATGGAGGCGGCCAACCAGCTGAAGCTGGTCAAGCTGACCGACGGCCACTTCATGCGGGTCCTGGAGAGCGCCATACGCACCGGCCTGCCCGTGCTGCTGGAGGAGGTGGGGGAGACGCTCGACCCCACCCTCGGACCCGTGCTCATGAAGCAGACCTTCGTACAGGTCGGTGGCATTTATATGTCTGTACCGCAGAGGTACAAGGACACAAGTTTATTTCACTGGTTCTGGAGGTGAGCTCAAAAACCAGTAATTCTACCGTCATCCAATCATATTTGTAATGGTGACATGATGAGTCAATGCTTTGAGTTGAAGAGAATACTTCAATATAACAGTATTTGTTGACATCAGTCAAATGGCAGTTGATAGAGCTTGAGTAGTACATTACTCCAGAAGTGTGCAATGCAAAATGGAGAAAGAAGACTTCTGGCTTTCTACTTCTGAGGTAGGTCTTATGGAGTGAGAGTAGTTTTTGTTAACGCCAATGACTATTCAGCTTAGTTAATGAAAAGTCTAAATGTAGCTTGACTTGTCTACTCTCTAGTATCTAGAGGTTTACCACCTACCTACAGATACCTACATTACTTCTTTTAATTATTTTTTAATTTTTATGTTTTGACCATCATTTCAACGATTTCATAATGTGTATTTCATGAATCAAATTGGCCTTGAAGGCGAGAGGTGTGAAGAATACCAATACCAATATGGGAGTCTAAGTACCTCTGCTATGTATTTGGGACATTTCGATCCCGTATTGACTGTGACTTCACAGAACGTCTGATTCTTGAAAAGTTTACTCATGGAAATGTAGGATTGACAAAATACCTATGCCTTATGTGCAGTGAACAAAATTGATATTCAGAGTGGTGGAAACAATATTTGAATGAAAGCATAAGAGATAACATCCCTCATAAACAGTCACATTTCACCAGTGGTTGTTTCCTCGTAGCAATTGAGAGCAATCAGTCAGACCGACACATGAGAGTGTGATGTCTGCAGGGCGGCAGACTGCTGATGCGGCTGGGTGATTCCGACATCGAGTACGACCCCAACTTCCGCTTCTACATCACGACGAAGCTGTCCAATCCGCACTACCTGCCGGAGATCTGCATCCAGGTGAAGCTCGTCAACTTCACGGTGACGGCGTCGGGCCTCGAGGACCAGCTACTCGCGTGAGTGAACCTCTGAACACTCCTCACATGATCACAGTCTCCCTACAAGCCTGTCATCCTCGAGGATTCAAATACGGGTGCCTATTCTCGAATCGAAACCGCATGTGAAATTGATGGACTGTGCGAAATCAAGTGAAATCTTTTGTTTTGTCAATGGAAAAGTAGCTGAATTAATTGGTAAGAGCTCATTTTCGCATGGCGAACATTTTCATCAAACTCAAGAATAGCAACTTGGCTTTATAATGTGAAAATCTTGTTGGATGCTGTAATGACTAATCAGATTGCCGAGACAATGCGAGATGCAAGGTCCTGTCAGCTCCGAGTAGCTTGTTTTGAGATATTCAAGATTTGAGTTAGCTTTCTTTTTATATCACATTAGTAAAAACACATGAGGCTGGGAAAGTTGCGTGAAATATGTGAATGTATGCTTATAAACAAGTGAACTGCTTTGAGATTTTCCAATAATTGTTGAAGCTCTATCTATGCATTAATATAAACATAGGTGAATCGTAGACGTGCTGCCCGATTTAACGACACTCAATTGTTCTCCTTGACTTGGCGAGAGAACCTTTAGCTGAGTTAAAATAGTTTCAAAAGAATACAAATAAAGCTGTGTTGAGAGGAGATCATGAGCGTCTTGCGGTCTTGAACAACTGTCTTGAATAGTTCCTTGTCGTTCTGTTGGCAGCGACGTCGTGCGACTGGAGCGACCGGACTTGGAGAAGCAGCGCAACGAACTGATCGTTCGGATCAACAACGACAGGAACCTTCTGCAGAGCATCGAGGACAAGATTCTGCGGATGCTGTTTGCTGCGGAAGGAAACATCTTGGACGACGAGGACCTCATCGAGACGCTCAATGAGAGCAAGGTAATAACCCATGCCGTAACTACAGTTCTGCATCTCAGAGGTAAAAGATGTCAATTTCAATGATTCTTGAGGTGAATTGAGAAACCAGTAATTCTGCCTTCATTCAATCGTATTTGTAATGGTGACATGAGTCATTGTGTAAGAGAATACTTCAATATAACTATATTTGTTGACATTATTCAAATGGCAATTGATTCTAGAGAGCTTGTTTATGAACCCAAAAGTGTGCAACATAAATCGAGGAAGTGGACTTATGTCCTTCTATCTTTGGGGTACAGAAATAGTAAGCTGTGTATGAGCTGGCTGTGATGTAGTTTGGAGGAGAGAGTTTCATCAAAACAATAGGTAGTTTACATATTTTTATAGTATTTTTTTTTTATTTTCTTCATGTAAATTGATAAGTACCTGCTCTGATTGATTTGATTTAAAATCATATCAAATTAGAAAAGAAGCGTATTACATCTAGATACTAGCTCATTTGGTGTGTACGTAGGACATTTTCAATATTAATTTTTTCAACAAATCCGAGGATTTTGCTAACTGGAAAATGTACGTCAACAACTCTATAAATGTCTTCTACCTAAGTAATGTTTTGCGAATCTTAATCACCATGAAGAGAGAGAATGTGTTTGCTTAGGAAACGTCAGCGATCATCGGCACGCGGCTGGTGGAGTCCGAGGCCACCGAGGAGATGATTTCGGTGGCGAGGGAGAAGTATCGGCTGGTCGCCACGCGCGGCTCCGTGCTGTACTTCGTGGTCGCACAGCTGGCTGAGATTGACCCCATGTACCAGTACTCGCTCAAGTACTTCAATCAGGTTAGCCACATTCTCATTGCCTTGCGAAGCAGGCAATGCCGAATGCCCCAAACCGATTGATCTAACTCAATTTCATTGGTATTTTCGTCATCTTCCACATGCTTTTCCAGTCAAATATTTAACGAACAAATCCGTTTAAATAAATCCCACAAGTATCAAAAAAATGCAGAGTGCTCCTGTTATCAGTTGAATTAAAAAAGGTCCTAAAAGATGCTGAATTCGAGTGGGAAGAGCCTACTTGTATTGTATTGTATTGTATTGTATTTATTATCTTCCCGTAGATCAGTACAATATACAGATATGGGCATCGTCAGAGTTATTTACAAAAATATATACACATGAAAATATTTACATGAACATATTTACAGATCAGTTTTTGAGAAGTAAAACAACAATATAAAATTAGAATAATAGTTATTAACATAAGGTGGTGATAATTGTAAATAAATCAGATTAAGACTAGTCTATTCAACTACAGACTGAGCAAACTGATGATGAGCTACAATGGAATTATAAGGATAGGTACTCATTAAGGTTGTAGAAAGGATTTTGAGTGAGGTAGGTTTTCAGGCTGAGGTTGAACGAGGTGAGGGTTGGTGAATTGGCAATAGATTGAGGAAGTTTGTTGTAGATGACGGTGCATAGGTAGTGTGGGCTGGCGGTGTACGAAGCTTTAGAGTAAGAATGTTGTCCTCTCATAGTTTACATTAAACACTGAGAGGACAACTTAGAAAATAACTTAAAACTGGTCTGTGATACAGGAATAGGTATTAGGTTGCCATGATGGTTCCTAGCGACATGAGCATGAGATTGTGTGTGGCAGGTGTTCAACGTTGTGATCGAACTGAGCGAGAAGAGCTCCGACCTGGCGACGCGGCTCGGGATCCTGCTGAGGGAGATCACGCTGGCCGTGTACACCAACGTGTCGCGCGGCCTGTTCGAGCGGCACAAGCTCGTCTTCAGCTTCATGCTCTGCGTCAACGTGTTCAAGAAGGCCGGAGACATCAGCGAGGCGCAGTGGAACTTCCTGCTGCGCGGCGCCACGCCCGACAAGCAGGTACGTACATCAACGTCCAACTTCTATTATCTTTGCTGAAGGACCCATTCTCTTATTTAAAATTCCTGATTCAACCATAATCCGATTCAAGGCTATATGGATTAATATTGCACCGAATCTCATTCTGGAGGAATTGGAAATTTCAAAGTCATGGATTTGGGCTTAGAGATGTATAGGTACAAGAACTTTGCAAATTTCTTGATATTCAGGATTTAAAGCATTTGAGAATTAAAAGTTTGGTTGTCATTAATTTTAATATCATTTTAGATGGAAATGGCAAGTTTGATAAGCATTTTATTTCTCGAGTATGTAATGTGGTTTTTTAAAAATGTAAAAGATCCTACCTATAATTTGGTAAGTGAGTAACTTGTAAACAAGCTATTTGTGCAGATTGAAAGATTGAGATATTTTTCTGTTTAGGCTCATTACAGAGTTATGTATTGTATCTGCATTCTTTGAGTTTAGTTACCTTCATCAGGCTACCTTTTGTAACCTGATACATTTGGCAAAGCTACAGGGCTGATGTTTCAATGCTCTGTTAAATCAGTCATTAAGTTTACCTATTTCGTGGTCATTTTAGGAATGTCATTGCCTTGGCAATATAGTCCTAATTTACTGTTTAAATTTAACAGAGCATGAGAAAAATTGCCCTTTCTATGTCAAACGTTAAGTAATCATTTGAACCCTTTCTCTCACATACAGCTGTTCCACAGTGTGACCAACTAATTGAAACTTCTCTTGAACGTTGCTCAGAACATACCCAAGAAGCCTAATCTGCCGCTGCTGCCGGAAGCCACCTGGCTGGGGATCAACACGCTGGCGAGCTCTTTCCCGGTGTTCCGCCAGCTGCCCAAGTACGTTGCCGAGATCATCGCCATCGCCATCGGCGACTTCACACTGGTCAGTAGAGCAGCAGTAGAACGATCAGCGTGGAGCGACAGCTCACTGACGGTCAACTTGATGTGATGCAGGAGATTGTGTTCTCGGAGAACGAGGAGCGCTCCAACTTGGACTGGAACTCTCACCTGGAAGACTTTGAGAAACTCATGCTGCTGAAGACTGTACGTGAAGAGAAGGTATGAGAAGTCATCATTGTTGTACACTCTCCAACATGGATTTAATTAATGTTTTGACCATCACAGTTTATAGAAGGATCAATGAACATTTCTGAAAGTCCCAGTCAGAATCCGACTGATAAAATTGCTGTTATGGTGGTTTCTCTTTACCGAAATGATAACAGTTAGTTTAAGTTGTCAGTTTGGTTGTTTGTGGTAAAGCCGAAGGTGGGAGGAATAACCACAAATATTCACAAATAGTCAACAAAACAAACACATTTATGGTTGATCATGATCAGTAATGTTAAGAAAAAATAAGCAATATTACTGCTAGCTAAGAAATATTTTATTATCTATAAACAAACATCATATTCTTGATTATTCACTGCGGCTTCACTGCCATAGTCTAAAAGTCCGGCATTTTATTTAACAGTACCACAACTAGCCACAGCCTACACATCATCAGTACAATGTGTAGACATTGGCAGCGTAAACGAAGGAACTGTCGCACTAGAGTTGCATGGCTTCCTGGTTCTGTGCTACAACAGTGGAGATATTCATCTGCTCTTGTGCTCTGATCCGATATTATATTCTTCCAGCTGGTGTTTGCCATCACAGAGTTTGTGAAAGTGAAGCTGGGCCAGAAGTTCATCGAGAGCCCCCCAGTTAACCTGCATCTGCTGTAAGTTGCTCGCTCATCTCTGTGTTTTTGTCAGATGCATAATGAAACTTGTCTGGAACTCAAGCAAAACAAAATGAATCTAACATACTTCAAATTTGATCGTTTTGAGTCTTGCTGTATTGTTGTAGATACGCCGACACTTCCAACGTGACCCCGCTGGTGTTTGTGCTGAGCACCGGCTCGGACCCGCTGGGTGCGTTCCAGCGCTTCGCGGCCGAGAAGGGCTGCCGAGACAAGATCCAGTCCATCTCGCTGGGTCAAGGCCAGGGTCCCGTAGCCGAGAAGATGCTCTCGGTGGGGACGGCTCGCGGCGACTGGGTGTTTCTGCAGGTAACATCATGCGGTGTAGGATTGGCGTGATGATGAAATGGTTCCACGTCGGCTGAAAGAGACATCTGCCTAACGTAGCCATTACTGATGTAACTTACACTAATGAATAGAACATTTCTGCTCACCGATTCATGAGAATACGCTACTAGATATCCACAGTTGTAAGCGTAAAACTTAATTTAATAAGCAAGCTAAGGGAAACGGATCCAAACATATGAAAATATGAGCGAAATAGAGCTTGTTTTGGAGTACCTACTGCTTCTAAATGTCAATATACAGTGATGGAAAGATCATGCATTTACGTTACTTTCCCTTTCCTCCCCCTCGACCGGTTCACTGGAAAAGTTGTTTGAATGTGGTGGGGAATGAATGGAGGGTGTATACCGATTTCACTGTACGTACTTATATCTCTGCTAATTTTACAACAGTCAAGTGAATGCCAACAAAATTTAGTAATGTTGGAAGAAGGTGGTATTTCAGAAAAATGAACTTTCAGAGATAATGTTTGCCACTATGTGTGACGATGCAGAACTGCCACCTGGCCACCTCGTGGATGCTGACGATGGAGCGGATCGTGCAGAAGCTAACGGAGTCCGGCGACACGGTCCACAAGGAGTTCCGCCTCTTCCTCAGCTCCATGCCCTCCAAGGGCTTCCCCGTCTCCGTGCTGCAGAACTCCGTCAAGGTCACCAACGAGCCGCCCAAGGGGCTCCGAGCCAATGTCAAGCGAGCGTTCTTGGAGCTCACCGAGGACTTCTTCCAAAACCATCGTACGTTCTTGAAGCAATATGTTCATTCAAGCATAGTCATTGCCAAACCTTTCAGTTGGCCTGTAGTAGAAATATTTTAAGGTACTACTCCAAACTTCTGAGGATTTACTAAGATGCATACTCTGCATGGAACAAGTGGATTTTGTGATATCAAATTAAGATACAGGACACAACCTCTAAATCCGACCTTCACTTTTGGGCTACTGCGTGTGTAAAGAACACTCGGGACTTGATTGGTGCAAGTGTGATACCAGCTTAGCAATATGATTCAGTGTTATTTACCTATTTGCATAAAGGCGTGTAAATTGCTAAGAGCTGTTGCCTGTGAATCTTCCACAGCCCTGGCTGGCGACTGGCGGCGGATGATCTTCGGCATCTGCTTCTTCCACGCGGTCATCCAGGAGCGGAAGAAGTTCGGACCGCTGGGCTGGAACATCACCTACGAGTTCAACGACAGTGATCGAGAGTGCGCGCTCAACACGCTCAAGATGTTCTGCTCAGAGGGGACCATTCCGTGGGACGCGCTGGAATACATCACAGGTTTGTCATTGCATATTAGCCAGGAGGCATTGGAATGAAACGCTATGGAATTAACTGCTTACGAAAACCGTTGACTTCCACAGCTGTTACTAACTAAACCTTGTCAAACTCTACTGTGACTGTAAATTTGTGCTTCAAAATGATAAGAGTTTTGAAAATCATTTTTTTTCGTATTTAATTGGAAGGTATTTAATTTCACAATGTTCTGCACCTAAACACGGATGAATGATTATGAATATGATGCTAATGAATAGGTAAGAATGGACAGTGGGATGAATGCAGTCATGGCCTATTAGCTGAGAACTTTCACAACATTCCTTTCTTGACTCTGGGAACTGTCGGGAAAGAGGCTGCGGGAATCAACCTGAGTGATGTGATGTGTTGCAGGAGAGATCACGTACGGAGGCAGAGTCACAGACTACTGGGACTTGAGATGTCTCAAGACAATTCTACAAGGGTTCTTCTCACCGAAGACTCTGCAACCTGGTAACTAGATCAGCCTGACATTGATGTTGCAAGAGTGCAGTTGGTAGGAGGAGCATTCAGTAATCACTCACTGGCAAATCTACTTAACAAACCAATATGAATCTTGAGTTATCTTTAGGGGTGTGCGAGTACTCGAAATTTCGAGTTCGAGTCGAGTTTGGGGGGTGAATCGAGTCAAAAAGGGTTAAACTCAACTTTTTCAAGTTTTCAAAAAATTTTTTTTTTTTTTTTTTTTTTTTTTTTTTTTTTTGAAGACAATATCTATCCTGCCTACATCCTTAACAGACCCCTACATACTTCTTCCATCAATAATCAACTCCTCAACTCACAAGAACACATGCATTTCTGTTAAAATGTTTCACAATGAAATAATAACGAAGCATTGTTGGATGAAATTGTTGAGATTTGGGAAATATGATATTCCTGCTGATAAAGTGACATAACTCAACTGCAGGTCTAAGTGCTCTGACAATACTTCTGGGAATGCAAAAACCCAGAATTCTTGGCCTAAGGATGTTCTAGGACGAAGCAATCGGGAGAGGATGGTTTCTTTTTATTCCGACACCTCATTGGTTGCGTGAACGCATGCGCACACTCTGCCTGAGCTGTCACCAGTCCACAACCTACATAACCTATAATTAATGTAATGTTTCAGTGGATAGGTATAACTTGTATGTAGGTAGTTTTGTTTCACATTATTTTCAATGTCGAATCGTACATTTCAATGTAATCTGTGTGATAAACAATATTCGTCTAATTATAATGTAAACAAACACATGCGGAGTGTTCATGATGTGGAACCTCGGAAACTTAATTGCAATGATTGCCAATTGACTTTCGCTACTAAGAAAAGTCTTCTTGCACACCGAAGTCAAACTCATTGTAAGGTCAATGATAATGTTCCAAGAACTAAAATTGTATGTAAATGTGGAGAGAAGTGCGTAGATTACATGAGCTTACGAACTCACTTGGAGAAGAAACATGGTCTTATCTCTGAAAAAGAAGATGCTACTTTTGAAACCATGTCGGGTAAGTAAACATTGAACAGTCTCATAATTCATTAGGTGTTCTTGCTGAAAAAATGGCTATTTACAGTTTTTTAATAGTTACTTGGTACTATTTCAGAATTCAAAGCGTGGAAAGATTCCATGCAAAAGGAGACGACAACGGAGTACATACAAAAGACCGGTGTCAAACACCAGTCAGGAGGCAAGATGAAGACGTGGTTTCAGTGTCATCGCTCTGGAACGTTTAAGTCTCGATCAACGGGAAAAAAATGTTGCAAGAGCCAAGGCACGAATAAAATTGGCATGACATGCCCGTCTACCATTGAGGTTACTGAAAGTAAAGACGGATCAATTAAAATTGTTTTTTGGAAGACACATTGTGATCATTCACGCAATTTGAGTAGATTGACACTAACAAATGATGAAAGAAGTAACCTTGCAGGTAGGTTTTCAATTCATGCAATAATAACTTCATACTATTAGGGTGAGTTTCATTATTCAGCAGTTGACCAACAAATTTTAAGTATTCATTTTTTTCCTGAAGCTTTATATGCTTTTTCGGTAAAATATTATCAAGAAATTGATCAAAACCAAGACAGAAATTGTTTTCAATTCAATTGTTTCAATTGTGTTGACAAATATAATTTTTTTCTTATAGGCAAAATTGCAGAGGGTGTCACTTTAGATCGTATTATGGACACAATACGGGATGAAGTCGTGGAGAAATTTGACACAATGAGTTTAGTTACAAAGCAGCAACTCCGTAACATTCGCCGAGATTTTAATCTCCACCCTGGCCGGCAGCACCAGAACGATGCTACAAGTGTTGATCTGTGGGTCAAGAGCATGAACGGATTAGATCCCAGTATAAACCCGGTTCTATTCTACAAGCCACAGGGTGAAGAAGACTTGGCGCACAAGTTGAAGAAGGAAGATTTTTTCCTCGTTGTCATGACTTCGTTTCAACAAGAGATGCTAGGACAGTTCGGCAAAGATAAAGTGTGTGTTGACAGTACGCATGGTACAAACGCATATGACTTCGAACTAACTACTCTCTTGGTGGTCGACGAGTTCGGTTCTGGGTGCCCGGGAGCCTTTTGTCTGACCAACAGAAAGGACAGCACAACATGGGAATTGTTTTTTGAACAAGTCCGTGAAAAAGTTGGAGTGATTAACTCTGACATCTTCATGTCCGACGACGATCCCGCATTTTACAATGCGTGGGAGAAAATCATGTGCTCCGTCAAACATCGCCTGTTGTGCACCTGGCATGTTGATAAGAACTGGCGGAAGCAAGTTAAAGATAAGATCACTGGCCCAAGTTCTAATATTGTTAAAGCTTCCGTCTACAAAGCACTAAGAGTAATGCTCGAGGAGACCGATGAAGATACATTTCACAAGAATATCTCACTTCTTGTTGATGAACTGTTGGAAGATGAGCAGACTCAGGAATTTGGCAATTATTTCGTGAAGCACTACCTTTCTCGATCTCCAATGTGGGCATACTGTTATCGGAAAGGTTGCGGCATCAATACTAACATGTATCTTGAGTCGATGCACAAAATATTTAAACATTTCTACCTTGATGGTAAGAAAAACAAAAGACTGGACACGTGCATTTCTGCACTAGTAAGGTTTAGCAGAAACAAGATCTACGAAAGGCTGATAAAAATATCGAAGAAAACGCCAAGTGCCAGAATCCACAATATTTTGAAGAGCCACACTCGAAGCCTTCAAGTGATTGACTCGGTAACCACTATGGAAGACGGTTCGTTGTGGGAGGTAACAGCATCAAATAATCCAGAGATAATTTATATTGTCAAGAAGATTTCATCCCCATTACAAATTACATGGGTTAAAATGTAGTAAAATTACTTTACCGTTACAATTATTAAGAAGTAACGAAATTACTTCGAAATTTTCCGTGATTTCCGAAATGTACACAAAACAAAATAAGAAAAATGGCGCCTATCTTACAACCAGCATGCAAAGAGATTCTCGTGTCATTTTAGTGAATATATCCATTTGACATTATTTTACAAGGCGATTCTAGGTGTTTATGAATAAAAAATCGTCCAAAAGATAAAGGTAAATCAATTCAGGCTTAAATTCATCTTACTCATCGTGAATTTAGTTCCACAACTTGCAAAAGATGTACGAAAACAACAGTGGAGGCGCGACAATTTGTAACGCGTTACTAACCTCAAATTACATGGAAAAAAGTAATGAAATTACTCGGACGTTACTTCAAAAATTTTGTAATGAAATTACTGGCTCGTTACCCAAAAAAGTAATTTCGTTACAGTAATGCGTTACTTTCGTTACGTTACTACCCAAGACTGGCTACGATGGACAGGAAACTAAATTCATTACTTGAATTTGTTACTAAAGTTAAATGCATTCCTGAATTTGAGGACAATGGAAATCTCGAGCCTGCAAATAAGAAATCAGAACCACAGCAACGACTCTTTTCTACAAAACGGAAACGTTCTCGTAGAAATGACGAGGTGACATTGAGGAAACCAACGTCCAGACAGCGTGTGAATATCATAGAAGGGCTAGAGGACTCCTCTCGACTACCGATAAACATTCACAATGAATTTGACCACACTTATTGAACTCGCATCACTTGCTCTATTGTATCGTATCATTGATTGACAGCTTTATTCGCTATTTCAACTGTTCAGTATATGTTTTTTGATCCCAAACATGTCAATGTAGATAATAATGATATTTCGTTTGTGCAGTTTTTTTTACTATAACTAGATAAAACTTAAATGTGCATTGCTCAACTCGATATTTTTGCCATGTTTAGGACGTCAACATTCGGTAATTATTCAAATGTGCATTTCTGTTTCACATTTAAAATTGCACCTAATTCTGCACCTTATAATATTTAAAACTGTTTTCTCTGTTGAATGTTAAATTCATCCTTCTTGGGGAAATATCAATTGGTTAGTCTTTTAAAAGTTTGTTTTTAATTTTTATCATCTGGTAAATTTTCTTTTATGTGTGTGACATTGTACTAACTTTGAAGTGTAAACGCAAGTTATATCTTTTTGATCAACATGATGAAATCGTCTGACTGTTCATTGTTGTACATTATTTATATTTTTTGATGATGTGGTAAACACATATTGTTTATTAATGTGACAAAATACTACTCTGAATTGAATACCTACTAATGTAGGTATTCATTGATCAACATAAATAAATATTTATCAGCACTGACTCTTTAACCATTGATTCTAAATGGTTGAATAAAAATTGTTTTACCACAGCATTATCTATTTCATATCCATGTACCTTAATTGTTTTAACTCGACTTTATTATTTTACTCTGAACTACCTAGTGCATTTGAAATCGGTGGCACAAAACGAAATTCAAATTTAGCGCCTTTTGCCAACCAATGAGATGTCGGAATAAAAAAAAACATCCTCTCCCGATTGCTTCGTGTTCTAGGGTCTTTGGCTTTACATTCTATGTAGTGCCTAGTACAAGCTAGTACCTAGTAGTATTTCTAGTTGCAAATTGCATGGATTTTTCCCCCCAAAATACAGTAGCTGTTAAAGCTTAGATCTTTACTTGTCATTCCAAGCTACAAATTTCTAGTAGCAGCACTTCAAACCCCAGTAGTATGAGAATCAAAATTATTTACCTATACACACACATCTGATTTTATAATAAGAAATTACATGAATTAGCAGCCCTACAATGTATAGATGATGTATGATTAATGTAAATTATTTCTATTCATTTTGTGATGGTTGAATAATAATTTTATGACCTAATAGTACATAGGTGAACATTTGCTGAACATGACTCGAAAAACTCGATTCATCTCACTGACTCGACTCGAACTCGACTCGACCTTAAAATATCAAACTCGCACAGCCCTAGTTATCTTCAAACTTAATGTTTCAACAGAGCTCCAGAATTAGGCTTGTGTAATAAGTAACGTTGAGAAAGTATAAAAACTTGCTCCTGGAGTCCTGTTAGAGTGTTTTAATCTCTTTTGTGTGTAATATTACGTCGGTCGTCGGTATTTAGTAACTTCATTTGTATGGTTGCTGAATCTAGTACCTACCTGTAATGTTGTATTTATTCCTAGACTATAAGTACTCTCGATCGGGAGTTTACTTCTGCCCGGAATCCACGTACTGTGAGTTGCTGAAAGATTACCGAGACTTCACAGATACGCTACCACTCATTGAAGAGCCGGAGATATTCGGAATGCACGAGAACGCCAACATCGCATATCAGGTGAGGATGCTGAGATTACATGCATGAAAGACTACTACCTAGTTTATGCTTCTTGGAAACATAAACGTGTTCGACGAAAAAATGCCTCAGTAGTCCGTTTTTTATATTTTTTGAGGATTTTTCAGTGCTTTGAAATGAGTTTTTACCCCCACCCAACTCTAATTTTAGAATAAATGTCGAATGGATTCAAAAGTGAATCCCAAAAATCAGAGATGGGCCAAAGTACTCATTCCTAGAAAAAGGGCAAACAAATCTTACTGAATTTATTCATGAAATTTCCGAATAATTTTGATCTTTGTGGAATCCCAGGCGAGGGCAACCTACTGTGGACAGATCATGTTTGGTGGACTTGTTTGTGCCTGTTGGATGCAGTATGTGCGTATCGGGTGAGGAAGAGGAATGTGGTTGATATTGGTGGATGTATCGTTGGCAGATCAAGGAGACGAAGACAGTGCTGGTGACGATTATGGACGTGCAACCGCGCGAGGCGGCCGGGGCAGAGGGCAAGTCCAGTGACGACATCGTGTACGAGACCGCGCAGGCGATCATCGACTCCGTCAAACACAAGATTAGCACCGACGATGTTTTTCCCGGTCTCATCAAGGTACCAGTCAAACTAGTTCCACATTCTCTCACATTTGTCAAATTTGAAATTGGATTGTTGGAAACTAGGTAATTACTAATTAGGTAACTAGGCAAGACACATGTCAATAAATAGTTCAATACTTGAAGCAATTATAGAATGTGCTAGTATTAAGTAGGCTGGCTGATGAGACATCGAGTAGGCTTTGATCAAAACGAAGTCAGCTGTCAAACATGTTGCTCGTGGTGAAGATTCTATTTCACAATGCATGGATTTGTGTTGTTTAGCAAATATGCCGACTAATTTGATTACAGACACTGAGGTACCTACCTATTTCTGTTATTTCAGGATTTAGTCATCTTTAACTGAACTTACTGCCATTTCCATGACAGTGAATAAGGACATGAATCATAAATGATTGAGATTTCATGACATGAATCTGTCCTTAATTTTTGCATTCTGTCTAATATTATGCTTGAAATGTCTGATATGCGTCTGCCGTCTCTTGTTTGTTCAGCGCGACCCAAAGGACCGGCTTCCGTCACTGACTACTGTTCTGATGCAAGAGGTGGATCGGTTCAACAAGTTGCTGAAGCGGCTCCACTCGTCGCTGGACAACTTGCAGAAGGCCATCAAGGGGCTAGTCGTCATGTCCGAGGCCCTCGAGGAAGTCTACAAGGCATTCACAAACAACCAGGTGGACTCTCCATTCCATTCTCTTTGCTTGCTTTACACATATTGTTTCTCTAGTGTTATAACATTGAGTGCTAGAGTGCTGAACGAATCGAGTGCCAGAACTAATCTATTTACGTAGGTATGTATTTCTTCCCTTTCTACAAGATCAGCTTGCACGCTGGACATCACTCAGACCCCCCCCCCCCCCCCCCTTTCCTTTCCTCATGATGCGTAGCAAGCCATAACGTACCCACACAAACTGTTCTCCATCGTATAACTGGTGCAAGTGGATTGAATTACCTCTAAGAGATTCTTGTTCCTCCCACAGGTGCCCAAGATGTGGGATTGAATTACCTCTAAGAGATTCTTGTTCCTCCCGTAGGTGCCCAAGATGTGGGCTTCCGTTGCTTATCCGTCCTTGAAGAGCCTGGGCAGTTGGATCCGAGACCTGCAGATCCGATTGGACTTCATCGGGGTATTTATTTACATATATAGTTCTACTTATCCTCAGTCTGCAGGAAGCAAAAACTCATTAACTACATTGACAACGTTGAGTTGTGTAGATCAGATGCAATCGCATCCCGAACTTGTTTGTTTACAAAGGTTCTTTGTTTTCTCTTTAAAATGAACCTTTCCCATCAATTTTCAAATTAGTCCTATTCAAGAAATAAGTGAGAAGCATGTTGGAGAAGAAATAGTAATAAAATTGTTAACAACCAATAATTATCCAGGGCTGAAATTTTCTCACTTGTTAAGTTGTTATGTCACTGCTCACTTTTAGTTGCTCACTTCTTATTTATTTCAGAATAGCCTTTCAACCCATACCTCCGCTGAAAACACACTTTTATATTAGTCAACTTTTAAATATGTTTATGTAAACAAGAGGACAGACGGTGTGTTTGTGCGATGTGTTGCAGACGTGGGTGAACCACGGGCCTCCCGTGTCCTTCTGGATCTCCGGACTCTTCTTCCCTCAGGGCTTTCTGACGGGAACTCTGCAGACGCACGCGCGCAAGTACGACCTCCCTATCGACCAGCTCTTGTTCCACTTCGATGTCCTTTCGGTCATTCTGGACCAGGAGGACGTGGAATTCAATCACATCCAAGCTGGAGGCGTTGAGGTCAGTTCTGTAGGCTCGAGAATGGCATATGTTATCCATTTGTGAGTAAGTCGAGGACAGGCACAGATGAACCCGAGCTGGCATGGGCCTCCCTATACCTGGCAATGCTAGTGGGCTCATCTTTGCCTGTCACCGACCGTAGGTATATAACTTAATTGCTCTTGGTCGAATGGCAAGGGATAAACCAAATAGTGATCTCACTTTGGTAAACTACGTTCCATGAAGTCTAAACTCCTCGTTAGCATCCAATTTATTGGAAGAATGTGAAAATACTTTCTAGTACCTATTTTACATGTAGAGTGAATAAGTTTACAGATTAGTTGCAGATCTGCCATCAGTCACTTATGATGAAAGTAGGTAAAATATTTTTCACAAAAATTCTATTTTAAATTTCTAGTCCTTTCTAAACTACAACCCGCTGGAGGCTCCGCCCGATGGAGTGTTGATACACGGTTTGTTCCTCGACGCGGCGCGCTGGGACTTCCAGAAGAACATTCTGGCAGATCCGAAACCAGGTAACGTCAAGCCAGAATCATCTCAATGTGATTAAGGGAAAGAACGATCCATCAACGCCGCCTCCATATGTGATATTGCGACCGTCTCGTTGAAGATAGACTACATGTTGAAGCGACCGTGTTTACATTAAGGTGGCTGGATCGATCGATTTTCTGAAGTATTGGAGAGCTTTCACTAATTTATTAAGTGTAAAAAAATCACGTTTATAAATTCTTTTAGCACATAATTTACTTTTATAATATACTGAGTAGTTGAAATAGACAACATTTAAATGGTATTTATACGTTATCATATTATTTAGAGCAGTATTAATGCCACAAAGAAGTTAGCTTTGAATTGGATATTGAAGATTTTTCTATAATTTTAACAATACGGTACAATATGGCAACATCGTACTTTGGAAATTTGAATTTGTGTGGAATCATGATGGCTAAGCTTGCTGAGCTTACACCTACAGTACATTCGACACGGAATTTTCAGCAACGAGAAATCTAGTTTTTGTTTGGAATTCCTATTTTCAACGCTAATTTTGGCTAAATTTCTGGCACTGCCTCCATTTCACCCCATATCAATAGAGGAGCAAAGAAAAATCACGTTTCTGAGGTGTATACAGCAATTTATTGGCGATTGTATTTTGGCATTTGCCCTCATGCGCTGAAAGGTCCTGTCCGAATGGAGTATAGACAGTGGTTAATTTGTAATAGAAAAGGTGGGTAAGCCCAAGATCTATAGAGAAACCCATATAATGTACCTATCTTGGGGTAAGCCTACCCCACAAATGTCATGGGAAACGCTTGTCTGGGCCCCCCAGAAGAACGCGGGTCCGGGGCGCGCAGCCCCGGAAAAATTTTGACACCCAGTGACACCCAATATTACACCCAGTGACACCCAATTAGACACCCAGTGACACCCAATATGACACCCAGTGACACCCAATTAGACACCCAGTGACACCCAATATGACACCCAGTGACACCCAGTGATTTCTGGAATGAATTTGGTGCGTTTCTGCGCTTTTTGTAAAATATTTGAACCAATTTTTATCTCCACGAAAAATAAGTTTGTAGAGGGCGACCAAATGTGTTGTATTGAACAGTGTTATTAGTACCTAATATTAAAGAAAATATTTATATAAAAAGGTGCGTAAGCCCGGCTTACCCTCCAAAAAAGGTGGGTAAGCCGGGCTTACGCCCAAATTAAGCACTGCACCTGGAGTTTACTTTCATGAAAAGTCAAGGTATCTTTAGTAGGCATTTAGTGCCTTCTAACTACCTTGAGCACTCCCGTGTTGCCAAAAGTATTTTGACTTGATTCGCAATTTGAATTGAATCGCCTACAACTTTTTATTTAGCACACGATGATATTGGTTTATATTTTTTTAATGAAAGTAAATAGATCAAAGATTCTTTCTTATATAGGTTTTTTGAAAATCTATTGGGCCAATTAAATAAAATCTTCATTTGTAGCAAATTTTTCAAACCTGTCATAAGATAACATGGGGAAAATACTTATTTCTTATTCGCCTATCTCGAAAACTAGACACGGAAGTATTTTATTTTTTGAAGTGTTGTTTAGGGGAATACCGATGAGTGAGTACAGCAAAATTGAACACTATCTGAAAAAATGGTCGATCGACCCAGCCACCTTAACACATTTTTTAGGTAGGTATTTGTATTCCCATCTGGGATCATCAGAAAAGCCATACCTATTTCGCTTAGTATTAATAATATTTCCGTTGGATTATATATTACAGATTAGCACGTATGGCATTGCCAGGTATTCGATTAAATTGTTTAATCTCCTAAAAGTTAACTTATGAAAGAGAAGTTAAATTTTGTATAAAACTAAGTGCAATTCAAAGTTATCAATGAAATGAATACACTTCGGGCAGGGGCAATTAAATCTCCACATCTTTTCGCTTAAAAAGTAGTATTATCAACGAGACGGTCATGGCAGTGTCTCGTACTCTGTCTTAATCCAATGTTCCCTCCTCTATCAGGCGAGATGAACCCGACTATGCCCGTGCTGCAACTGACTCCGGTGACGGAACTGGAGGAAGCAGATCTTCGCTACTTGACACCGCTCTACAAGACATCCGTACGAGCGGGCACGCTCTCCACCACCGGCCACAGCACTAACTTCGTCGTCACAGTCATGCTGCCGACCCATGAGCCACAGAGCTATTGGATCCTCAAAGGC
The DNA here is from genome assembly GCA_934045905.1 of Leuctra nigra. NCBI lineage: Eukaryota > Metazoa > Arthropoda > Insecta > Plecoptera > Leuctridae > Leuctra > Leuctra nigra. The sequence continues at coordinate 3,225,139 of OW203764.1, read as the reverse complement.
ACTGCTCTACTCACGCAGATTACAAACTAATTTGTGTACATTATGTATAGTTGTTTATGGTTAAATGTTTGATTTATTGAATGTGTTTTTGTATTTTGTTGTACCTTATTATTACTTTTATACTGTTGTACTAAATATATGGTAGATTACCTACTGCTGATAAAATTAATGTACCTGTATTTTATTTTTTTTGTACAAATATTAATTTATAGATTGTATGCTATGAAGCCACCTATTTCGAGGTTCGGAGGGATACCTACATCAAATTCATCGATTTTCTAGACATAGTAATGAAAATAAAATCCATCAACAGTAGATATTTATTTGAATTATTAGTAGGGATGGCGAACTATATACCTATTTTTTCTATTTTCATTGATTGCATATTCTTAAGGTGGCTGGATCGATCGATTTCATAGTCTCAGATCTTCATAATTTTGTGTGTACTTATTGATAACCATGCCACACACAATCCTTGAAAAAATTAAACACTTCTCGTGTCTACTTTCTGAGATAATTTGAGTTTTCTCCCCCATGTTATCTTATGGCAGCCAAGTAAAATCGTGTCATTTTTAAGCTAAAATGGAGTTCTAATCTTTTTGTATCGTTAGATTTTAACAAAAAACTTTTTTTCTGGTAGACATATGGACATACTATCAGGAAAAAAATTTAAAACAATACCAACGTGTGCTATTTTAAAAGTTATTAACTAAATTCGAAATGATTTCCTATACCTCCCATGCTAAGGTTTTGAAAAAAGTTTCAAGATGGCCGCGGTAAAGACGTGCCTTACGGATCGCGCAGAGTATTTATCTAGAAAAAGTGATCTCCTGCAGTGTATAAAATATAAGGAGGTGCTTGACAGAAAAAACAGTTATCAGGTCAATCATGAATACATAATTCATGACGATAGAAGACAGAAATCGAACGCAATTAGCCAAACCATAGTGTCACCACGCCGCCTCTACAAGAACATGCGGGCCACGGCAGAAAAACTGCATCAGAACACAGCAGAAGCACTGCATCGGCTACAGACACAGAAATACCAGGCAGGTATCAGCATACAAGGTGAGCTGGATAATACGACAAGAATTCCAGAGGAAACTAATGCCAGGATTAGGGAGTTAAAGAGTAAAAACGGTGAAAGAGTTGCGAAAACTGCTTTATCGGCGCGAATGTCTCAATGGCGGAAACCGTTACCGACCGAACCCACACCGCAAACTGCTTTACCGGCGCGGTATTCATCGACCGAGCCACCGCCACGGCAGCAACAATTACCGGCCGATCTACCACTACAAGTTCTCGTACAACAACAGAGGAAGAACACAGTGTCACCAACGGTAACAAAACAAATCCAGAATGTCAAAATACTTGCCGACAGTCATGGGCGTGGCATGTGTCGAGAAGTATATAGGCTCACGAGCAGAAATGAAGCAAGAATCCAGACAAAAATAAAGTGCACAAGCTTCTTCAAACCGAGTGCACCGTTTGAAGAAGTAGCCATGGAACTCCACAGTGGAAACTCCACAGAGGAAGGTGAAAAAAACATTATAATACTCATAGGAGGAACAAACAATTTCTCAACAAATTCAGAGAATAACATTAAAACATCTCTTGATAAGATAGCAAATTCTAACCCCAAACACTGCATCATGATCACGAACATTCTACAAAGATATGATATCGAAGGAACAGAACAGAGAAATAATAACATTAACATCACAAATGAAAATATCAAGCTACAAATAGAGAACTACAATAATCCATTCATAAAGTTCATTACGACAGATAACATCACTCGGAGAGACTACACAGGACAAGGCCTGCATTTGAACAAACGAGGAAAAACAAAACTAGCAAAAAGTATAATTAAACATGTTCAAGAATACAAAAAAAACTCAAACTCTCCTGCTCCTCCCCCTCCTCCTCCCCCTCCTCCTCCTCCTCCTCCTCCTCCACCTCAAACAACTCACAGTAGCCAGACCTCCAGCCCTGCACAATCACAAATCACCTGCTGGTTGACGAGGCCTGGTAAAATGATTGAATTGATATGTGCACTTGAAAAAATGAAGCTTCCCCCACCACTTCCACCCTACAACAAGGAGGCACCGACAACACTGTCGTCAAATACCTCCCCAGACACATCTCTGTTATACGTTGAGCTAACGAGCGAGCCTGCAGCGAGTAGGATCTGCAGCGTCGAAGTCGCTACCCAGACGATATCACTGTCTCCGACAGTCGTCCAATGTCACTGTCTCTGGACGACTCCGTACACCAGCGGCCTTAATGACTCTGCTGCGGCGAGTGAGTGGACGACTGCGGACATCAGAGGCCTCAGTGACCCCGTCGAGACAGTTCAGACTCCAGACACCGCAGAGGAGCCCGTCCTAGAAACCGTCCAGACTCCGGGCTCAACCACAACCGAAGAGGAGCCCGCTGTAGCAGACAAGCAGCCGACTAACCAAGGACGAAGACGCCAACCTTTGCGGTCGTCTAAATCAAAACACAGTGTAAATGACGGTCATCTCGCTGCTTCGCCAGTTGCCCCGCGTAGGTCAACCAGGACTTCAAAGCATACCCAACGGCTTAATTTATGACGTCAAGGCAGTACCTCGATAAATGGCAGCACAACCAAGAAGCATATTAATTTATCACTGCAGGTACAGGGAAACTATGGGAAATTGCTTCATATTGGATGCCTTAATGTTCGTTCACTGCTTTCGGGCTTCGACGAGCTGATTGACCTCTTTTCATCATGTGACTTCGACATAATCGGACTTACTGAAACTTGGCTATCGCCATGCACTCCTTCAGCTGACATCTCTTTCCCCGGTTATAGTTTTATTCGCCTAGACCGCGCTGAGGAAGACGACGGTGTACAAGCTCGAACCCGACGTGGAGGAGGTGTTGGATTTTTCATCAGAGATTCACAAAAAATTCTCAAAAAAGCAAATCTAAAAAGGTCAATCAACTCGAGCAACTTTGGATATCAGTTAAAATAAAAAAGAAGACGATAGCCCTTGGAGTATGCTACAAACCCCCAACTGCTAACCAAATGTGTATACACTCCCTAGACGGAGTATTGTCAAACATGAGCATAGAGTCTGATAATATTATTCTTATGGGTGATTTCAATGTTAATCTTATCTCGAAAAACCCAGACTCAACCATTCTTCTCGACTACATGGACAGCTTTGCACTACAACAAGTCATCGAGGAACCAACCAGAATCGCTACAACATCGGCATCTACAACTTCCTCACTGATCGACCACATGTACATCAGAGATACCTCAACCGTTGTTGATACTGCAGTTATCGACACGTCTGATATACTCGACACTCGAGGACGCCGAATAACAGACCACAATCTCATTTCATGTACACTACGTTGCGCAAGACCAAAGAAGCTGGCTAAGACCTGGTCCTATAGAGATTTCTCTAAACTTGACCCGGACACCTTCTATGACCACGCATCCAACATCGCGTGGTCAGATATCCATCTTATTACATCATTAGATGAGAAGGTGGAACTTCTTAACCAAAATATTCTTACTTTGGTAAATACACATGTTCCCATGAAAATAGTCAAAGCAACCAAACCAAAAACTCCCTGGTTGACAGATTCTCTTCGACTAATGATGAAGAAGAGAGACAGTATCCTAGTCAAGTGGAGACGCAGCAAAGAGGTGGCCCATTGGAATACCTATAAGCAACTAAGGAACTTTATCACAGGCGCAGTACAACGCGAGAAAAAGGCCTATATTGCGGAGGAATTAAAAAAGTGCAAAGGCGACTCCAGGCTATTCTGGTCAAAGATTAAATCATGGGGAATGCACTCATCGAAGAACAGCAACGACAGCGCATTACCTGATCATTTATCCGACCCAGATAAGATCAACGACTATTACATCGAAGCAGTTGGTCACGAGTTAGTAAGCAGCGACGCACTGAACTACTATATCACAGGCACTAACACACCAGGAGTCACCGATTCAAAAGCGCTGATGTTCCGTCTCTCTACTGTGAGCGCTGAAGATGTTCAGAAGGCGCTTCAGGATATTAAATCCAAATCAGCTGGTATGGATGAGATTTCAGTAAAAATGTTGCAATTATGTCTACCACATTGCATTGACAGTATCACACACATTTGTAACGAATCCATGCTTAATAGCTCATTTCCCTCTCTGTGGAAGGAAGGCATCGTATTCCCACTGCCCAAAGTCACACAGCCTGAAACATTCAAGGACTTAAGGCCAATAACATTGTTGCCCATATTGTCGAAAGTCCTAGAGAAGTTGGTAGCCATTCAGCTCAAGGGCTACCTAGAACGTAACCAACTCCTGCCTGATTCACAGTCCGGCTTCAGGAAGAATCGGAGCACAGTGACAACTCTCCTAGATATCACAGACGATGCGCTTTCCGCAAGAGACTCTTCAAACGTTACGTCGCTTGTTTTGCTAGATTTCTCAAAGGCATTCGATACGCTAGATCACAAGTTACTACTGCACATCCTAGCGTACATGGGCTTCGATTCGAATACAGTGGACTGGTTTCGCAGTTACCTTTTGGATCGAGTTCAACGGGTGCGTGTCATCAAAAACGACACACACTTATTGTCCAACCCCCTGAAGCCAAAATCAGGCGTGCCACAAGGATCAGTGCTGGGGCCATTGTTGTTCACCATCTATACGGCTAAGTTGTGCGAAGTCGTCCAACACTGTAAAGTTCATACATATGCAGACGACACACAGGTGTATGCTTCATTCCCACCTGCAGATACTTTGAGCTTTGTGCAGAAGATTAATGAAGACCTTGAGAAGATCCGACTCTTTGCAACTGACCATGGCCTGGTGTTGAACCCAAGCAAATCCTCGTCGATGTTGCTGGGCTCTTCATTGCAGCGGAGTAGAGCGATACAACAGGGGTTCGAACTGTCTTTGAACAACTGTACATTACCTATTGTGGACGTCGCAAGAAACTTAGGTTTATGGCTCGATAGTGACATGAGATTCGAGGCTCATGTCAAGAAAATCTGCCAGAATGCTGTTGGGAAGCTTAAAGCCTTGTACAGATTCAAAGACCTCATATCAACACCAGCCAAGCTCCAGCTATCGGAAGCATTAATACTTTCGAAACTGAACTATTGTGATGTTATCTACGGTCCGAATATAACGAAATACACCTCAGCTAAACTCCAGAGGATACAAAACTGCTGTGTGCGCTTCGTTCTAAGTCTCCGTAGAAATGATTGGCAACATATTACACCGTTCATCAACAGCATGAGATGGCTGAAACTTGAGAACCGCAGAAAGCTTCATACCATCTGTTTAGTTCATAAGCTTAACAAATCCAAACAGCCAGCATACCTCAGCAGCAAACTAAACTACCGTAGAAATCTTCACGGCCGAAACCTGAGGCACAAAAGCACACTTAACATCAATCACCACAAAACAGCCAAGTATAAAGGATCATTCTCATATGTTGCAGCTACTTTATACAATTCATTACCGGACAGAATCAAGACAATCAACAACGACGTTAGTTTCAAGAAAGTAGCCAAAATGTTTCTCCTTGACCAACAAGGAGCCATCGTTCGCAGGGGATAATGCGGCAGAGAAGTGAAGACTGCAACGATTATGTCTATTTTCCATTTACGTATATTATATTATATTACATTATTCTATTCTTATTTTATTTGTTAATTTATTCACAAATTCACAAATCAAATTAATTTATCTTCATGCCCCTATATGATGTTACTTCATCTCAATGTATCACATAGTTTATTATTCCTCTTACATTATATTGTAATTTTAGCATGGTTATGTGGCAGAGCAGCCTCTGCAGTATACGAAAGCATTCTGCATGCTGAACATCGCCATTTTCGTATTTGTTACAACCTGTACACTTACTGAAATAAAGTCTTTTTATTATTATTATTATTATTATCATTCTCAAAAGACATATCGAGTGATCGCGCCACTTAACATGGGAGGTATAGGGAAATCATTTCGAATTTGGTTAATAACTTTTAAAATAGCACACGTTGGTATTGTTTTAAATTTTTTTCCTGATAGTATGTCCATATGTCTACCAGAAAAAAAGTTTTTTGTTAAAATCAAACGATACAAAAAGATTAGAACTCTATTTTAGCTTAAAAATGACACGATTTTACTTGGCTGCCATAAGATAACATGGGGGAGAAAACTCAAATTATCTCAGAAACTAGACACGAGAAGTGTTTAATTTTTTCAGGGATTGTGTATGGCATAGTTATCAGAGCTGGGTAAGTTACCAAAAAAATAGGAACGCGTTAAAGTTACGTTACTTTCCGAAAAAAAGGAACTAGTTAAAGTTAAAGTTCCTCAACTAATCAGAGGAACTGGAAGTTCCTTTTCAATGAAAAGTTACTTTGAAAGTTACTTGACCATTTTATTTCCGGAATGCATCTAATTTGCTAAAACACAAATTCAGGCTGTAATTTTTCTCTGTGGAAAACAAAATTTTCAACGAAATTCCTCCCAGTAAGAAGTCTTGCATCTAATTCTACCCCCTCCCCCATGCCACGGCAGGGTTGGTCAAGTGCAAGTGAGAGGGCGAACTGGTGACGCACTAAGCATGAACGGCGTGATTGGAATGCAGTTTTGTGCAGGTGGCCTAAAATTCCTTATTAGAGAAAATCAGGTACATATTTGAGGGCGGAAATGGTGTAGTTTTGAATGTTGAGGGAAGGTACATTCTGCTCTAAAAGTAACTGCAAAAGGAACTTTTATAAATGTGAAAGTTCCACAACAAAAAGGAACTTTCCACGTTACTAAGTTACTTCTATCATAGCAGGAACGCGTTACTGTAAAAGTTACAAAAAAGTAACGCGTTACTTTCGTTAAGTTACTACCCAGCTCTGATAGTTATCAATAAGTACACACAATATTATGAAGATCTGAGACTATGATATCGATCGATCCAGCCACCTTAAGTACATTGCGATCAACCTTATTATATTGGTGTTTAATAAATCTATTTGTATTACAATGTATTTTATATTTGGTATTTGAAAGGAATTTGTCTTCCCGCGCTTTTAGAACTTCCACCGTCAAAGGTCAAAAGCGCCACTTGTCAATCAATTCAACAGCTGAGAGCCTGAGATTGAGAAAAAAAATAACATAACCTTACTCTGTCGCCACTCAAGAAAAGATTTTTGCTGTTTTTTCAGTGAAATGTATACATTAGGCTGGATATCGCGTTTTAGTGTTATAAGTATTCGTAATAGCAGACCTGCTACTTTAACTAATATTTTGTGTAGCCCTAGTAGTAATTTAGCAGCGGAACACAAGCCTTCACCAACAACCGCCAGTAACCTAACAGACAGTTCCCAAGAAGACCTGATCGTCACCCCACGATCTCTTGCCTTTCCTCCAAAATATAAGAAATGTAAGCAAGCATGGGTAGAAAATATGAACACATTAGAAGAAAAGAAGCTAAGTTTGATTGATCTTCATCCTGATATATTTGGTGCACAACCACGTATCGATATCATCCATCAAAATGTTCGATGGCAAAAGATGTATCGTTTTGTGTGTTATGCCCACACAAAGACACGTGCAGAGGTACGTGGTGGAGGACACAAACCATGGCCTCAGAAGGGTTTGGGAAGAGCTCGACATTCAAGTATTCGATCTCCTCTTTGGCGTGGCGGAGGCATTATTCATGGTCCACGCTCGCCAACTACTCATTTCTACATGCTACCATTTTATAATCGAATCCATGGCCTTACATCAATGCTCACTATAAAGCTTGCCCAAGACGATCTTCACATAGTAGATTCCATCGATTTGCCGTCTGATGAAAAAGGATTCCTCGAAGATCTCATCGTAAGAAGAAATTGGGGTCCTTCCGTTTTGATTGTCGACGATACTGATATCATGCCACGAAACATTACTGTGGCATCAGATTTAATCAATCACGTTAACCTTCTTCCAGTGTATGGATTAAATGTCTACAGCATGCTGAAACATGATACTCTGGTGCTGACAACTGCCGCAGTACAACGAATAGAGGAAAAGCTTCTACACCACTTGCATAGAAGTGATACAAAACATGTTCTGAGTAAATTCAAAGTAAATCAAGTTAGTTAGGTATTGCTTACATTGAAGTGTGTGTGAGTGAATGTATCTACTTACCTATTTCAAGAATATCTTTCACACAAGCTACAAGTGTGACTTCATTGAATTATTTATGTGGCCAAAGCTTGAATTTTAATGTATTTTCTGGAGAATGCAATGCACATTATCTACAAATAAATATACCTTTAAAGTTAAGACTTATTGTAATTTGCATTTGTCTTATAATATAAAAACAGTACCTAATTCTTATTTTCCTATTTTTCCCCTTGCTTTGCTTTTTGAATACGTACCTAGTATACCTACTAATAATTCATGCAGCAAGTTGGTTGGCTAATCTGCATTGTCAAATGTGAAATCTACACTTTTAGACTTGATGAAATAAAAAGAAAATATATCAAATTAAACATTTTCTTAAATACCTAAGTGTGTTACTCTGTTTACTGTGTTTGTACATAGATCCACAACACATATCCTAGTCACATTTCAGGGGATTGAGCACCATTTGGATTTTTTTCTGAAATAATAATAATAATATTCTATCCGCTGGTTCCAATTTAATGGGTCAGTGTTCCCACCAACACTAGGGCCGCAGGACTACTGGAGACCGGCTGGCCACGCCTGGCGTCTCCTCTTCTTCCTCCACTATTAAAATTAATTTTCTGCTTTTCTGCTTTATGAAAAAATGTGTCAGGGAGTTGATCATGTGTTGATTATTTAGGTCCCATTTCAACGCAATGCATAATGTAATAATAATCTTCCTCCCGGTTCCAAGAGTTGGGTCGGGGGGTGGCGAAGCCACCATTACTAGGGCCCGGACTCCTAAGCTAGCTGGCCAGGCTTGGCTCTTCCTCTTCGTTCTTCTTCTCTACCAGTTTTTTCCACTTCTTCCTGTCTTCCCACCACCTTCCTTCTTCCACTTCTTCCCACTTCTCCAGTCTCTCTTGTACATCTTCTGCTACCAGCTCTCTCCACTTTTCCCTCGGTCTTCCAACTCTCCTTTTATCACTTCTCGCAGCTTCGAACTCCCGACGCGGTATTCTCTCCCTCTGCATTCTCTTCATGTGGCCAAACCACCGTAGCCGCTCTCTCCCCATTTTAAATGCCAACCTCTCTACCTTCAAGTCTCCTCTAATCTTTTCACTCCTGATCTTGTCCATCTTAGTTACTCCTTGTATGCTTCGTAAAAATTTCATTTCTGCTGCCTGCAACTGCCTGCTGCCTGCAAATGTAATATAAAAAATTATTATTTATTATATTAGAATTTAGAATGTTACCAAATTTAGAGAGAATGAATATTCCTATTCAAAATCCATTATAATTCTATTATGCCCCTTTTTGATCATTTTAAATTTTGTGTAGGTAGCTATAATACTGACAAAAACTCTAAAACTCTACACATATAAGCAGACCAAAAAAATCGTGACAGTCCAAAATATTCCGCAACTTAAACATTATTTTTCGGGAAACATGGCCTTTTGAGGGGTGAAGCAATAGAAAAAACAAATGTACACAAAATTAAATAAAAATTGCAGGTAAATAAAGAAAGTAACAAAATCTAAAATCACAGAAATAGTAAATGAAACTGAAAACTGATTTTTAAAATAGAAAGATTGAAAATATAGATGTACAAATTTACAATCAAATGTTATCTGAAATGTGAATGCCATTTCACATGCTTTCATATTTTTAATCCATTCTTGTGAGTGAATTTTCACAATTCAAACCAGGGACTGGAACCGAAAAGAACCGTTATTTTTATAAGAACGGAATCGGAACCTTATTAATTTTTAAGTGGATCAGTAAGGGTTCTTTAAATAATTAATTTCATTGGATTTTTACATCAATGCCTTTCAAATCTGAAATGATTTATTACCATTTACAGTTTTTCAAATAAATGATCAGTCAAATTATTGTTAGACATTTCTGTGCATGTAAGTTCTCTAAACAAGATTTTAAAATAAATGTTTTTGTCTGAATTTCATGAAACCGAAATGGATCTGAACCGTTATTTTATTTTTTCAGGAACCAGAATCGGAACCGATATTCATTTGGGTTCAAAATCCTGATTCAAACACTATTCACTGAATACAAATTCACTTTACACTCAACACTAATTTTCACTTTTCACTAAGTATGAATTTTAAAAAACAAACATTCTGTCGTGGACAGAATCTTCCCATTCCTAGTATTGAGATGATTGTAAACATTTCATCACATGCACGTGTAAAATATATTCTGTTATTTCCCTCATTCCATTGAATGTTGTTGTTATTATTTGTACCAAGAATTTGCTATCACTGGAATGCTCCAAGTTGATAACATACACAATGGTGATTCGCATTTCAGACGTAATTAGAAAATGATGGAAAGGAAAAACTATGAAAGCTTCTAACCAGGACAGTCCCAGATTGGCACCCACATAAACTTATTTATACATTTATCTGTAATTTGTAAATATGTGTGTATATTTGTATATACATGTAAATAATTTTGACGACGATGCCCATATTATCTGTAGGTATTCTGTACTATCCACGGGAATATAATTGAGCGAGCGAAGCGAGCGTCTCCTTTTGACTCTTTTGACGCGGACCTCTGATTTTTTTTTTTTTTTTTTTTTTTGGCTGCTAAATGGAGCAATAGAAATCGCACCGTTTCACCGATCGACCTGAATTTTTGCACACATGTAGAGACAACATTCTCTGTTTGCTGATTCCAATTTTTTTTGAAATTTAATAATTGGTTAAAATTTAAATAAATATCTCCTGATAGGTTGAAAAATAAAAATGGTTTTCGATAAATCTCATCAAACTCATATTTTGCATGATCATTCAGACCAACATTGTCTCTTATTTTACAAATTTTCATCCTACTCGGTTAAGGAACAATGAACTTATTGACATTTTTAATAGCTATCAGAAATTCAACATTGAAAATGGATGCTTTTCCACTGCAACTGAATCTGATTTGCTTTAGGTATCAGAGTGTTTAGATGCTATGTACACTTTTAAGTGAAAAGCAGATACTTTTATGGTGAATAAGTGGATCATATTTTAATAATTCAATATGGAACGTATTTCCAAATAAATCATTTTGAGTATTCGCAAAACTAAGAACCTTGACTTGATTGACTTTTCGTAAATTCGTATAGTTCTGATGGCCCTGCTTCCTGTGTGTTTCATAGAGTGGCGTTTGTTCTCTTTTTGTGATCACACCTCATTTCAAATCTCTCCAGCATTTTGCTTATTTTCGATGAAAAAGTTTGACAATTTGGTGTGCTTTGTGAAGGTTTTAGTAATATTCCCCGCTTTTATAGCTGGTGACATTATTGCTCGAGAGTTTTTGTCCAAACATTGAAATTTCATAAAAGTCTTCTTCTACCAATACTTGTGGAAAAGTTGGATTCATTACGTTTCTGAGCTTCTGTCTGGCCTGACATTTCCTTTAAGAACTGTTTATGGTTTAATCTAGGTTTAATAATGTTAAAATGTTTATTAAGTTTTCTATGTGTTAACGCGTCTTCGGTTCTATATTTGCGCACGTGTCCGGTGCTCGCTCATCAACGCGTTACACGGAGCGTTTTCCTAGTAAATACGATACAATGTTTACCACTTGATATTTATTTGGTATTTGGATTCTGTGATGAGTATGTATAAGGAAGGAAGGTGGGGAGGAGGCGGTCGTGGCCTATTAGTACCTTCCCAGCATCTGCCTGTCGACTGAGGGAATACCACGAAAAAACGCCAGTCAGGAAGGACTGCCGAGCAAGGGAATCGAACCCGGGACTTCTGGAATGTATTTATTTATTTATTTACTTATTTAACTTATTTATTTATTTATTAAGAAAAGCACAAAAAAACAATACTTTCCGTTTTCCACAAAGCCAAACGGATTTTCTGTGGATTAATAATAAAAAATAATAAATGGATTCAAAAAATACATGTTTATTTATGTTTAGTTTAGACTAGGAAAACGCTCTGTGTAACGCGTTGATGAGCGAGCACGGACACGCGCAACACCTCGAACCGAAATTATGTCTATCGAAAATATCATTAAAAGCCAATAATAGACAACATCATAAATTATCTAGTTAGCTCTGCTTTTCAAAAAATTTAATATGCAGTACCATGATCCAAGTATCTATTATGGTTTTTCAACAATGGATCATAACCATAATAGATACTTGGATCACGGTACTGCATATGAAATTTTTTGAAAAGCAGAGCTAACTAGATAATTTATGATGTTGTCTATTATTGGCTTTTAATGATATTTTCGCAGGTGGTCCCAGGTATATTTTTTTATATAGAGATCCTATGATTTTTGAATATTATTAACAAGGAACATTTTAATCATAAAGGTTCAATCGATCAACTTAAACCTTTGCATGGTTATTGGGACTAATACTTCAGGAACATTTGGAGATTTTTATACCTACAAGTCTGACGAATTTCAAGAATAGACAACATCATAAATTATCTAGTTAGCTCTGCTTTTCAAAAAATTTCATATGCAGTACCATGATCCAAGTATATATTATGGTTTTTCAACAATGGATCATAACCATAATAGATACTTGGATCACGGTACTGCATATGAAATTTTTTGAAAAGCAGAGCTAACTAGATAATTTATGATGTTGTCTATTCTTGAAATTCGTCAGACTTGTAGGTATAAAAATCTCCAAATGTTCCTGAAGTATTAGTCCCAATAACCATGCAAAGGTTTAAGTTGATCGATTGAACCTTTATGATTAAAATGTTCCTTGTTAATAATATTCAAAAATCATAGGATCTCTATATAAAAAAATATACCTGGGACCACTCATGATAAAAGTGTGTGAACACAATATTAGATCGATCTGTTGAACGGTCATATCAGTTTCATACGTTTGAAAGTTGCTCTAACTACCTTGGAACTATAAAGAGTCGAAGTAGCCGTGATCAACATTTTTGAGTAATTTTACAGCCAACACGCAAAATGTCCGTAAAATGTCAATAACTTTTGGATTTAAACACAGATAAGTCTGAAAATTGTCAAAAATACAGATAATGTTGGTACCAATGACCACGCGAAGTTTTAAGTTGATCGCTCAATCGGTTCTAGTTTAAATTTCAAAAATCATATGAAAGATTTTTTTAAATTTTAACCAATGGGAGGATTTGGCTGAAACTTTGTATGATTGGGTAAAATGTTAGTGGTGATGACTTGTCAAAATTACAAATTGATAAAACAAACCAATCGAAAGATATTTTTTTTTAAATTTGAACCAATCACATGAGCCCATTCAAAAACGATCCCAGGGACCGCATAGATTACGTAAGCATATGTGCAAAGTTTCAGATCGATTGAATGTGCGGTTTAACCTGGGCTTTGCGGACAAAAAAACAACAAAAAAACACACAGAGAAAGTGCCATAAGAGTACCGTGGTGACACTCGCTACGCTCGCTCAAAAAAGAGAAAGAACAGAATAACCTGATTACAAAACAAATAATTTAAACATCATCAGAGTATTCATACAACCATGATTTAACTTCTTTCTTGCTACAACTTTAATTATCTAAAGATTTAATTTCTTGAGGCAACTGATTTAAAATGTTAGGGACAGAGTAATTTAAAGATCGCTTTCCATACTTATTTGTAAATCGGGGGTAGTATTAAAGAAACGGGATTCACCATTGATCTAGTGGCCCTGGGATGATTGTAGATAATTTTAAGTTCTTTAGAATACAAATATTTGATTATGAATTTATACTTATACAAATCAGATATTGGAAGGAAATTGAGATGAATCATAATGCATACATCTGGAAAACTACTTGAAAAATAATTAATTTGAATTCAATTGGTCCAAATTGATTTATAAAATTCGAATAAATGTGCTTCCCCTCATAGAACGGGTTATGGGTGGAGGGGGGGGGGGGGGGGGCTTTGTGTTCAAGGCAAACTATGTTTCTCCAAAAATCGGTTTTGGGACGAATTTTGGGGTGGAAATTAAATGTAGTTCGTTCTTTTGGCCTCAAGTCCCTTTTTATTAACAAATTGGCCATTCGCTCTTGTCTCTTTGTGTTCTCACTTGGGGAAACGAGAAAAATTGCATCGTGAACCGAAAAAATGGGATCTAAAAACCGAAAAATAGGTATATGTATACAAGGAAATACCGCTATAAGTTAATAATAGCGTATATTTTTAAAGGAAATAGTCATTGTTACACCGATATGTCTTGCAAGTTGTATGAATAAGCTAAAAAATATAAGTCATATCCCAGGAAATACACTCCGTGTAAAAAGGCAGCCAAAAGTCTCTTCAACTAAGAAAAAAATGAAAGAAATCTAAAATTAAGCACTGAATGGTAGTGATATAAAAAATGGGCAAAGTCAAAACTATTAAAAAATCTAAAAAATACTTGGCGCTTCTTTTTTTGTGTATTTTAGATAGGTAGGTATTTTATAGAGGTTGGCAATTATATTTCTGGCCTAAGCGTCTATATTATTTATACACGATGCGCAAAGTATTTTTTAGATTTTTTAAATAGCTTTGACTTGGCCCATTTTTTTATATCACTACTTTTCAGTGCTGAATTTTAGATTTCTTTCATTTTTTTCTTAGTTTCGGCAGTTAATCTCTGACAAGATACAACTCTTTTTATGACCTGCCCCTTCCAGCTACAGCTTCCAGCTGCCCCTTCCAGCTAACTTTCCTTGAATTTTAAAAGCCAACTGCACTGAAAGATATTTGCGGCACCACTACAAAACAACCCTTTCCCGATTACCTACCTGCAGTGGTTGAGAGATATTTACAACCGGACACGCGTCAAAACACTCCGGATTACAAGCTAAACCCATTGTTGAATTTTACACAGCATTTGCTGAACTGGCTCCACGCTCGCTGGGCGTACTTCTACCTGGAAATGCACTGATGATTATAATGAATGATGATGATGACCAAGTTCATCGAAAGAGGGTCAAAGGTAACTATATTATGTAATAATTGAACTATTATTCAACAAATAAAACGTTGGGGTCAGGGGCTCGGCCCCAACGAGCTTAGCAATGTAAATCCGGGGGCTCTTAAATTAACTATTGTTCGACTTTTTTGTGAGGATGTTATGTTTTATTTGGGGACCGGGAAGGGGATGTATTTCTATGCATGGCGCAACGTCAAGTGAATGTACATGTGCTATCGCTATCAGTAACAACAATGATTGACAATTGTTTTCCGCGCGGAATGCCTGGTGTTCAGTCAAGCAGAGCAAGCGCCAGAATAAAAGTCGTCTCAACGACTCCGATGATGCTATTTCGAAGTTTGATTCACAGAAGACAACAAACAGCATGAAGATTGTTCTGGTGAGTGGCAAAGTGGCTCAGTTAAGGAAATTGCAACGTCCTTTTCCTGTAAGAAGTGTCATGGCGCCTTTCTTCATTGCAAATGTGTACAGTATCGAGAACTTTTTTTTTTTAATTACACCTACTAATTTTTAAAATAAAAGCTTATTCATACTATAAATAAAAGAAACTAAGTATATTGACTCCAATGAGTTATTTCGAAGTTGATTTACAGAAGACAGCAGCATGAAGACTTTTCTGTTAAGTGCCAAATGTTCCAACACACAAGTAAAAATGTACGGGCGTGCGCGATCAGACGAGCCACCTGTCCCTATAAAAATGTAGTTTATGCCGAAGGAGCCCTAATTGAGCGAGCGAAGCGAGCGTCTCCTTTTGGCTCTTTTGGCGCGGACCTCAGTTTTTTTTTGTTTTTTTTTTGCTGCTACCTGGAGCAATGGAAGTCGCACCGTTTCACCGATCGATCTAAAATTTTGCACACTTGTAGAGACAACCTTTTCTGTTTTCTGACCCTAATTTTTTTTTTAAATCCATTCATTGGTTAAAATTTAAATAAATATCTCCTGATAGGCTGAAAAATGAAAACGGTCTTCGATAATTCTGATCAAACTCATATTTTGCATGATCATTAGGACCGACATTGGCTCTTATTTTACAAAATTTCATCTCAATCAGTTGTCTGTCAGTAATGAAGTATCGAAATGAATGTTTTCCAGTGCCAATTGAATTAAATCTGATTTGCTATATTTACCAGGGTGCTTAGATGCCATTTTCAAGTTTCGCATACTTTTATATTGATTGAGTGATCATATTTCAATTCAATATGGAAGTATATGTTTTCTGTGCGTTGTGTACGCATTTCCGGTTCGAGAATTTGCACGTACCCGTGCTCGCTCACCAACGCGTTACACTGAGCGTTTTCCTAATCATAGACATCTATACTCACGAACGCAGTGCGTATAAATGTATATGCCCTAATCGTCCGCCACTGCGATTGTTCTAGTACAGGGGATGTAAAAAAAATTGTTCCATTTCCCCATTTACTCCATTGTGCAGAATATTATTCTCCCCTTCCTAATCCTGAGATAGCTAACTGCAACTCAAAATATGCATTCCAAATAATAATGCTTATAATAATGATTACGGGACAGTATTTTGGGAAAGCACAGGAAATATAATACACCAAGCCCCCAACAATGCGGATCCGGGCTGCAATCTATACTACCTACCCGCCAAATTGAAATTTGGACCTTTGGACAGTTTTCGGCGTTAGGTATTTGTTTGATATACCTATGGCATCTACAGTATTTTTTCCCAATTATTATTATTTTTTTTTTTTATATACTTTTTAGTTTTTTTACCGCAACAATCGGGAAAATTGATGGCTTACCCCACTTTGGAGTATCTATAATCAGCAGTGAAAGACGGGGGTTTATCGGGAGAAAAGCGTAGTGAATCCGGGCAAATTCACCCCGATGGAGAACCACAACAGCCGTCAGCCACCCGAGTGCTCATGATGTTGATGTTGATGCGCAGGTTGTCATGGTGATAGTGTACGTCAACGAGACCATGTGTTATTGGGACATAAACAGCGTGCGACTCAAGTCCGGTGCCGACTGCAACGTCAGCTTCAACGAAGCAATGGCGCAATCTTGCGGACGGCCATCCTACAGCATCCGAATACAGCGTCATCTCGAAGAAGGTATTCATAGTTTGCACGTGACGATCATCTCATCTCATTGTTGCCACTATCTTCATGGCACCTAATAGCTTTGATTCGGTTGTTTTTATATATACCGGATGGCCCCCGAAACTACTGCACATATCGGGCTGAAAATTACACCAATACAAGACATACTAAGGTCTCATATTTTAAAGTTTAAACACCATTACTTTTATAGAAAGAAAGTTACAGCTGTTCGAATTTCGTTGTCGAAAAATCGATTATACGGAGCTCAAAAATCAAGCGTCCAGAAAATGTATAATGGCCGGGACTCTGTTTACACAAAACTGCTGACGATATCAAGCTGAAAATTTCATATGTTATTCAAAATATATATTACTATAGATTGTGTAAAAATTTCAATTCATTAGAATCTATGTAACGAAAGTTATGTTATCTAGAATTTTATTTCACATGTTAAATTTAGAAGTAAAATTGTCTCCCGTAATTTCTGTTTTTAAGCTCAAATTCAAGATACCATAACTTTCGTTCCACTGATTCGAATGTATTGAAATTTGTATACAATAGATAGTCATATGTTTTGAATAACATTTGAAATTTTCAGCCTGATATCATCAGTAATGTTGAAAAAAAGAGTGTCCGTGCCATTGGACTTTTCTGAATGCGCGCTCTTAGCTCCGTATAATCGATTTTTCGACAACCAAATTTGAACAGCTGTAACTTTTTTTCCTACAAAAGAAATGATTTTGAAACTTTTACACATCAAACATTGGTATGTTTGTTATAACATGTGAAATGTTCGGACTAATATCTGCAGTAGTTTCTTGGGGGCCCTATTCTAGAACTTTTAAATTCCCAATTTGGCGCTCTTAGTAGCTCCAAACGGGCACTCAAAAAGAACCACACCACAAAAAGCACTCCAATTCGGTGTACCAGCGTGACCAATATTTCGCTGCGACGAAAGCGTGACATTCGTTGCAATATCAAGATTTCACGCAAATTTCACGTTACACCGCAAAAGATTTTCAAGAGATTCCGTTCCAGATTTTTTCAATTCTCACCGAGTTGGTGTGAAAATTTAAGCTCCGACAAAAGTAACGCTTTTGAGTGTGTGAGTGATTTCCATTTCCTCTTGCAGATTCTGCGCCTGAAATCCCCCACGCCTTGCCCGAGGATGCTGTGGCGGCCATGTTGAAGCGAGTGCGCAGAGAGGTGGCTTATGAGATCTACATGAGATGCTGTCAAACTGAAGGAGACATACAGAAGTGCGTCACGCCTGCATTGTGTGCAGATTAGAAGCAGGTAGTGCTCCGACCAAGAAAATCTCCAGAGATAAAACAAAAAAAATCCTTACCGCAGAGGTAGAAGGCCGGAAATCCATTTCAATGATTCTTTCCAAAACAATTAATTCTGTATTAATTCTCTATCAAATTTGTAATATTACATGAGTCATTGTGTAAGAGAATACCTTAATATAACAGTGTATTTTGTTGACATCAGTCAAATAGCAAAATGATAGATTTTGATTATAGTTATTCCAAAAGTGTGCAGCGCAAAATCGAGAAAATTGACTTCTGGCCTTCTACCTCCGAGGTACAGATACATAATATTTACGGCAGGTATTGTGCTAAAATATGTATAATATTCAATGATTGCTTGGTGATAAAGTTGTGTCTATACAAAGTATGTTCGGAATCACTACTTGATTGAAACATGTTTCAAGTCGGTTAGGTACTTTATGAAGTATAAATCAGGGACCCGAACCTTTATTAATAAAGGTTCCGGTTCCGGTTCTAAAACAAATAATCTTAAAGGTTCGGTTCCGGTTCCGGTTCCTGCATAAAGGTTCCGGGTTCCGGTTCCGGTTCTCAAATTTATCAAACTAGATTATTATACTTCAGTATTATGTCTAATTTAATGGAATTATTTGATTTGGATTTTGTCCTATGAATGAAGCACTGGTGTAGTAGTGTCTGTAATATGCGCACAGAAGTCACAGGATGTGCGCAGACTAAATCTCAGAGTCAGAAGAGACAGTGGCGGCAATTTTCTCCATAAGACGGCGTAAACATTCATTTTGCCTGAGCTATCATATTCATAATTGTCAGCAATGCAGTTCCCATCGGTAGTCAGATTCAAAAGTTGAAAACTCGAGCAGCATTTGAAAATGAAGGATTTCCAAGAATTAAAATAGGCTACAAAAATACTAATAGAAATGTTATCAAAAAATAAAACTTTTTACAACTTTGCGAATAATATTCTTTAAAAATATCATAATATTAATATCAAAGTATTAAAAAATTATATCATACATATTTCTTTTATTAAAAGAAGGAACCTTAAAGAACCATTAAGAACCTTTAAGAACCTAATTGATTATTAAGGTTCGGGTTCCGGTTCCGGTTCTTAGGGAAAAATTTATAACGGTTCCGGTTCCGGTTCTGGTTCCAAAATTATAAAGGTTCATACCGGTTCTAGGTTCCGGTTCCGGTTCGGGTCCCTGGTATAAATGCCCCAATAATTTGATATTTGTATGGATATTATCTTCCCTTGTGATATAGTAACACTGGTAGCAAATCCTCAACGATCTATATAGGAGTCACAAATGATTCAGAAGAAATTAGCATTTAAAATAATTTTGTACATGTAATTTTAAACCTAATTCACAAAAGTATTTACAAAAATAAAACACATTTTTATACACATTCATTGTGGTAATTTCTTTTATCTTTTCAAATTATAATCATAGCTTTTAGTTTACAAACAGATAATAAATAAAAAATAAATAC
This sequence comes from Leuctra nigra, assembly GCA_934045905.1. NCBI lineage: Eukaryota > Metazoa > Arthropoda > Insecta > Plecoptera > Leuctridae > Leuctra > Leuctra nigra. Next base: position 3,205,197 of record OW203764.1, on the reverse strand, counting down.
CTTATCATCAAATAAAATCTACCTTTTATTCATTTCCAGTTTAGATACAAATTTTTGTACTGTCTGTTTCGTTATAAGTATGTGCATATTAAATTTAAATCACAATATTTCAATGTTGACTATAAGTACTAACATAGACATGTAATACATGTATATATATGTCTACGGTAATAATAAGGAACCGATAGGGCACTAGCCAAACTTTTTCCCGCTATTGTGCTGCAGCGCTGCCATCGGGAGTGAGTAAGAAGTGTGAAGTAAGCTTTGAAGTAAGCTGTTCGTGCCACTCAAAATTAAAACTCGCGAAACTTTATTTTGACAGGCGTAAGAAGATGTACTTACTGTTTAGATACATATATTTTTTACTCTAGTATAATAAAACGTGTAAAAATAAGAAGATAGTGCAATATCTTAAGCAAATTCGATTTCAATCTGAAGCGACACCCTCTCAATTGTTTTAATAGAAAGTTACAAAATTCCATTGTGCCGTGAGTCAGTTCAAGAAAGCACTGGAAACAAAAATATTTCTGTGAGCTGTCATTATATGATCAAAATATTGTTATTACACTATCATTTCTAATAATTATCCACTCTTTCGGTAAATAACCAAATATCAACATTAATTCTTATAATATAACATGAAAATACGGAGTGTGGGGTAAGAAATACGTTGATTTGAAAAGCACAGCCTCGACGCTAGCGCCAAAGTGGCCGATCCTGTCGTCCTAGCTTGGCATCGCCCCATTGTTGAGAACATAATCATTCTTTTTAGGTTTTGTTTTGACAATACATATTTTAAAGTTTCCATAATCATGAATTAATAATGTCTCCATATTTTAACTCCACTGTCCTTTGCACCAACATTCAAAATAGTTTAAAGTATAGCAGGTGTGAAAACCCAATACCCATACAAAGTAGATCATAAAATTCTGTACCTCAGAGGCAGAAGGCTTGAAGTCCATTTCAATGATTCTTTGTGTGAGCTCAAAAACCACTTCATCCAATCATGTACAATGGAAAAATGAGTTGATGTGTAAGAAAATACTACTTTCAACTAAATAGCAATTACAAAAATAATTAGATAAGCTAGTTAATTATATCATTCCAAAATTGTAATTACAACGCAAAATCGAGAAAATGGATTGACGGCCTTCTACCTCCGAGATACAGAAATAGATTTCAGGCTGGGTTGAAATGTTCTAAAAGCCCAGGGGTGGACGACCCGAAATGATATGGCTACTGCATTAGGTTGACTTGTCTTTATCACATTTTGACGAGATTTTAGTTCCTCGATCCTGAATTACAGTCCCTATTCCTTGCAATTATACAGGTCTTTATCAGGTTCGCCTCTCGTTGGCACTCAATACAAAATACTGTTAGAATACTGATTAAATGAATAAAAACGCTTTCTCATAACATTAGGTAGTCAATAATTGCATGTAGATTTATCTATTCACGTTATGAGCATAAAATATCACGCCAATACAAGATGCAAAAGACTGGGAGCCTGATAATGACATAGCTAAGCTCTTCGGGTTGAAAAGTTGGTCCAGAAAAAGGCCGATGTCCTCACCTTAAGATGATCAATGTCGTTCTTTCAAGCCAACATCACAACAGGAGCATTTCGTAAACCAAAGAACCGATGCCATGAGAGAAATGCAAGAGATTATTTGGAGATTATTTGCCGCAATAGCGGTGCAGTGATTTTGACCGTTGAATTTAGTTGCTGATGATGTTAGACTCGTCAATGATGCTGCACGATGATGTTGGACTCGTCAATGATGCTGCACGATGATGTTGGACTCGTCAATGATGCTGCACGATGATGTTGGACTCGTCAATGATGCTGCACGACGATGTTGGACTCGTCAATGATGCTGCACGATGATGTTGGACTCGTCAATGATGCTGCACGATGATGTTAGACTCGTCAATGATGCTGCACGATGATGTTAGACTCGTCAATGATGCTGCACGATGATGTTGGACTCGTCAATGATGCTGCACGATGATGTTGGACTCGTCAATGATGCTGCACGATGATGTTGGACTCGTCAATGATGCTGCACGATGATGTTGGACTCGTCAATGATGCTGCACGATGATGTTGGACTCGTCAATGATGCTGCACGATGATGTTAGACTCGTCAATGATGCTGCACGATGATGTTAGACTCGTCAATGATGCTGCACGATGATGTTGGACTCGTCAATGATGCTGCACGATGATGTTGGACTCGTCAATGGGAGCGATCACGTGGTTTGACTCGTAATAAGGAGCGATGGTTCCTATCCGGAATACTCGAGCAGGATTGTGCATCAGCCGTGTGCGCAGTGACTTGCGCAGTTGATTCTGAAAATTAAAAAAAATAAGATTGTGATTTCTGAAAGTAATGTAACTTTGTCATTAATTGAAACATATTGTTCAAATTGCACATGGTAAAAGAGTATTTCTTACTCTTTTCAATGTTATAACTCAAAGTTGTCTTAAATAAAAGAGTCGCGTTTGACCAAGCGTTGAACCAAACTCCAATAATTTTTGGGCAAAAACATGTGAGGTATGTACAAGACAACCCACTTCTTCACAGCTAATGTTTGAAAGAGTATCGATATAACATGGCTAATAAGATTAATATATTCAAAATGAAGGGGCAAAAGCGTTGGAGAACACTTTGGCTTCCGGGTTCGATTCCATCAATCGATAGCCATTGGTTAGGGCAGTGCACCCTCCCCCCTTCCTCTTCCACAACAACATAGCTGTCTAGCCGCCTATAAACACTGTTGCTTGCTAAACATGCAAGGCCGAGCCACACGCCGTGCACTCATGCTCATAGTCATGCTGATAAATAAAAGCGTTACTAATTACTTAGAATTACAGCAGAAATGCAACCCAGACACTTGACCTTACTTTGTTAATCTTAGAGGCACGAGCCAGTTGTGTGTAAACAAACTTAATCAATAATTGATGGATTTCATTATTTAATTACATAGAATTAAGTTACTCTCGCTGATAAGAAACTGGGTGTCAAACATAACGTGCAACACTGCATAACAACATAATGGCAAAGAGTGCACGAGTCCATTGAAAGGCGCCTTTCTATGATTTGTGACATTCTGATTTTCCTTTCCAAAGCGATGCTATTTCATTATAACGTGTCCATGCCTACGCTGTTACGATTTTTCACAACAAAAACCTATCAACATTGCACAGAGCCTTCTGTGTGGGTGGCCGTTGATTGGTTGGTCAAAAGTTGGTCACATATATGATCGAAGAACAAACAGTGGCCAGTAGCATAGCCAGTAGTCTATGCCAGTCGTATCTTTCTGACAGTAGTAGGTACAGTGCCCGGCAAAATGCAAATGCATAGCAACAGACAAGACCGAAAAGTTAAGGTATAGGCCGAACCGGAAGTCAATGGCCGAACATTCAAGGCGAGCCATCTTTGAACCAGGTATACGACCACGAGCACGGGGTGAATTCGCAACGATTATCTCAGAACGAAACGGTCGAATGGAGGCACAAAACATGCAACACTGTACGATATAAACATGCAGTTCCATCTGGATGTCAAACAGTAACATGCAACACTGCACACGTGCCAGTCAGCGCATGCGCAAGCAGTTCCCTCCACCTTGCGTCTGCGACATGAGCAATCGTCTCGACCTCCGCCCTTGACCTTGGACCCAAGCTTTACCTCGGGGACGTCGATGTGATTGCTGAGCGGCGGCTCGGTCGGCGCCGACGTCGCTGATCTGGAACCCAGAGAAGTGTTGAGGAGAGCGTCACCACGGTACTTTGACACTTCCTATTTGTTTTTTCTGCCTATGTCAAACCGTTAAACGAATAGATCTGAAGTTTTGCACGTACACTAAATGTCTACACGTGTATAGTTTTTTAATAAGATCCGTTGTGGTTGAAAATTTAAAATGGAATTGTTTGGCCGATTAACTTAAAATTTTGCGTGGTAATTGAGACTAATCTTTTAGGAGTTTATGGCAATTTTCATACAAATCTGTCAAAAACTTCATGAGTTAATGACACTATGACACTATGCTGTTTCAAAATATTTGTCAAACATATTCAAATGAATTTTAAAAAATTATTGTTCCTGTGGCACAATGTCGTCTTCTAGATTATCCAATGTGTACTATGAAGCATCAACTTTCACACGCAGAGGAATTAGCATGGTTATCCTCCATCGCATGCGTGGCAGCTACTCACTTGTCTGCTTCCACGCAGTACTGCTCCCAGACACTGAGCGGGCAGGAAGACTTGCAGCACTCGTCCACAATCCCGAGACTTCCTGTGGGCAACATGAACATGTTCAGTCCCACAGACAGGGAAGACAGGGGAGGGCCAAAATAACAAATAGAAATAATAACTTACAGATTGAATATCTGCTTCAATTTACCTATTATTTTACGTGATCAATCAATCATTTAATAATTTTTGGTTTGGTTTTTAGCAGAAATACACAGATGGATGAGAGGGGAGAGAAACGCAATGATACAAGTGATATCAAGTGGGGTGGGGAGGATAACATGGTAATCTGCAGTCGCCAAACCAATGTTCCGAGATATAAGCTCTCCTGTATATTTAGTACACCTACAATGGGTTAGCAACGTAGAGGGGAGGTCACAAAGTTGACGGACTCAAATGGTTATTGTGGGTTTGCATTCCTTGTGCACATTGTTCGATGGTGTGACTTATTTAAGTCTTATATCATTATTTTATAAGATTTATAAACAACATTGGAAAAGATTTTTATTTGGAAATCCATGCAACATGAAACAGTCCATTGCAACAGTCCCAGTAGTAAACTGCTAAAATCTTTTCCAAAATGGTTTCAAGCGTTTTTCCTTGATTTTGAAAAAACTTAATGACAGCGCAACCCTCAATTTTGTCTATCGAAATTTAGCATGGCCAGAGATCCAGAGGTCATTCTATAAAGACTTTGGCGCCAACTTGATGTGCCCTTGAAACTCATGCCCCTCAGAAAACCCTTGGAGTCCGGGAACTTTGTGACAAGGTGCCTTTCAATTGATATCATACATGTGTTTATTGTACTCATTGCTGTCAGGTCGCGGACTAACTATAGAGACTGACACATTCGATGACTAAGTTGTTGTGTATTTACTTGCTGTTCTGGAGTGGATCTGTGGTTGGTTGTACCCGCGTTGTCCGCAGACCAGAGCCAAGAAGTCAGCAAGATGCTCGCCACACATGCGGTACGTGGTGGCAGAGTCAGCAGTCAGCAGGGCAGTCAGCAGCAGAGTCAGCAACATCCACAGCTTCATCCTGTATTACACAATCACAAGTATCAGCAGTCAGCACGCAACCAATCCACTTGGCACAAACATTTTCACATTGATTCATTGGTTCTAATCATGACAAAATTGAACATTTTGACAATTTTCTTGTCATCAACTAATTATTTGACAGACACTTTCTGTTGCATTGTTAGAGAACTGATCTGGAAAATATTTTGCTCACATCACAATGAAATCGAATGAAGTATTAACAAAGTGTTGGCGATGTGCTGTGTGATGTTTTGTCGGAGTGCCACTATTTGATTGATGTACTTGTTCATAGACAAATATTAAACATGGTGTAGGTAAATGTACTATTGCATAATTTTCTGGCTAAGTACAGTAACCTCACTACGTTCAGGAATCAGGCTCACACATTTGTGAAATCATTTCGGAGGTCCCGGGTTCGATGCTTGACCGTCCTTCCTGACTGAGGTTTTTGTGTTTTCCCTCAGTCGAGACTCATATGTAAGGAATGTTACCTTCTAATAAGTCACGGTCGCCTCCTTCCACCAATACCTTTCCATCATTCATTCTTCATCAGTCATTCAGTCATCATAATCATTCGTCCTTCCTTACACATATTTTAGTTTCGTCCTATTTTCTGTTCTGTAATATCTCGAGTTATAGGCAGATAATGCCGAGAATGGGAATGCATGAACCAAGATTGTAGGTATCTGGAGGCTACAGCCCCCCCCCCCCCCCCTCTTCCCAAATTTGAAACAAGAAATCTTTTTTGGACTTTCCAAAAATATTGTATATTATTGTATTGTATTTATTATAGCTTTAGTTACAACTCACAATTGGAACATTGTAATAGAATTGTCAGGAAGCTTTGTCAGAATGCATTCAAATATCCATTCATTCATTCATTCATTTCGATACTCAAGAATTTATAATGCAACTAAGGGCAAGTGTTTCAACATGCTAAATTTTAAACAGTTGATTAGGACTACCATGGCAACAGCCAATGACATTCCTTGAATGACCGTTTAAACTGAACTACCTACTGAAATGGAGAAGATAGTATTGAAAAACTAAACCTGTTGAACAGATTCAAAAATTGTAAAATAGGAATTGGTGCGGTGAGGGCGGTAAAAGTTGACGATTACAAAATGTTAAGAGATTCCGCCCAAAACTCGTTCGCAAATATAGATGCAGAAAGTACTGGATTGATCTGGTAACTATATAATTTCACATGGAGCTTGCATTTCCAGATATTTATTGATTAAAATCTGGACAACCAAACAGCGTGTGAAATAATTTTCCAGATAATTGCAATATGGCGCCTGCGAGTAGACTTACCTTGTGTTGGCGCCGGCTGAACACGACTGAGACGCTGTGTACCACGTGAGCTGATCAGCAGTGATCGTCCGACAATGAGACGTGACTCGTGGAGACACTGCCATTTATACCTTCCTCCCCCACCCCACCCCACCGCTTCCCTTGCACTGGTCTGACTCATAACAGCCGATATCAGACTATTGTCGAGTTAATTCACGTTTAACACAACTCATCGGTACACTCGCGCGACAACAAATAACACGGCGATGACAATATCTACATCAGAGGCAGAAGGGCGGAAGTCCACTTCATTAATCCAAGCATATTTGCAATGGTTACATGATCTAGTGTGTAAGAGAATACTTCAATATAACTGTATTTGTTGACATCACTCCAAAAGTTTGTCACTCAAAGTCGAGAAAACGGACTTCAGGCATTCTAGCTCTGAGGCACAGATATGTATAGACTGTAATTACAGCATATAAAAGACACATCCAATGAGGTGACAAATGAGATGAATGTATACATCAAGACTATAATGAATCCTTTTTCTTCCTCAACACAAAATAGTGCAATTAGGAGGGATGCCGAATAGAAAATCCGAAATATATTTTATTGGAATTATTCATATTTATTAGTTTTTCCAACATTTTATCTACATCAATGAATATAATCAATATATCATCGTCTTTATCAATATAAAGATTCAAGCTGTAACTTGAAACTCGGAACTTATATTGAGTTGTCAGTTCCATCTTCAGAATAGAACCGAGGAAATTTAAACACAGGAGCTAGGAAAATTATTTAGATTTTGGTGTCTAACTTTTATAATCGTCTGGCACACATTATATACCTATACATAACCCTTACACATAATATTATTAGAATTTGGTTAGAATCTATCGGCAAATATTTTAAAAAATTACTGTGTTTTTCTTTCCAACTCGCCATATTGAAAGGTAGGGATTAACACAAATTAAAATAATATATCGCGTAAATTAGTTCCGCTTGCAAGTTGCACACTTTTTCTTGCGTTTGTGTTGCACAAGGAAGTGATTAGTTGAGATGATTCCGACTTGAAAGTGAAGTATTCTGGAAGTCCACATCGACGTGGGCAGAGCGTACATCTGGGATGAAATTGAATATTGCCCATGGGATCGCCGTGTGAAAGAGTCAGGAGTAGTTATTGTCAGTTCACCTGTTGAAATCGGATCTGACGTCAGGTTACCGCGGTACCAGCCAAGCTGCCGCCCTATGATTAATATCACACAGTCTTGCTGTCTGTCTACTTCCTCTTCGGAAACACTTGCCACAAATCATCATAACTAGAAAACATTCTCGTATCATATTAGCATTTGATTATATTAACTTTTATAATTGGAGGATGAGATAATAAAACATGGATTTGTTTTGAACCTCCGTATTCGGTGGTTTTATTGGTTGTTGTTGTTAAGATCCAATGTCTCCAAAACCAGAGTTAAAATAACTGGAAATAACCCAGATTATGACTAAGTCAGAACTATAACTTCTGGGAAAATACAAATGGTTTCCGAAATGTCTTAGAACGATTTCCTTGTGTCTGAAGTGACATGGTCAACACAACATTGTTATTGTCCTGACCTGACATAATATTTGGAGTAAACCAGGCCTGCTGATAGACGCGATCATGCCCGAGGCTCCAGTGACGTCATTTGAAGCGCTGGCTATGTGAAAAATGCAGAGATAACAGATAGATGATGGTCGATAACGTCGCGACTAATAAGCACACCTTGATTACTCGAGCTATCTTTAACCCAATGGCATAACTTAAACCCGTCTGTTGAATCCAAGGGTGCATTCGCGCGGGGGGGGGGATCAGAATTTCATTAAAAAAATAAGCACATTTAAAATAATATGTGAGTAAAAAAATTTAAGAGAAAAGACAGGTATGTCGAAAACGTATTAAAGTGCTTGGAATTGAGTTAAAATGTAAAAAACATCCCGGGGCTATGCGCCCCAGACCTGCATGCTAATGGGTGCCTCCCCCCATATACAATTTTTACATTTTGCCAAGCCCTGAAAAAAGGCCTGCGGACGCCCGTTCTTATAAAAAAATCTCTTATCAATTTTCTGACATTTGTAATTAATATTTCCCCAAAATAGCTACATTACTACTAAAAATTGCAAACAAAACGATTACTTTCGGGTACGCCCCAGAACCCCCCCCCCCCCCCCCCCCCCCCCTGTTTTCAACTGTCATTCTGGATACGCTCATGCCTGAATCAACTGAGAGTTCGCCAAGGACGTGTATTGTCACCAGCAGTATGTTGCGTCTACCGCGACACGCGCGTCTCCGACTAAGTCAAGACGCGACCGTTTCCTTGTCTGGGAAAACTCCGTGGAAATAAACAACACAGACCAATTACATGTGACCTAGAGAATGAATGAGAGCTCTGAATAATGTTTATCATAATTAGTTTATATATAGCAATTCCGAGTGAAGTGATCAATGATTGTTGCACTTTAGAGTTACAGAAGGGGTAAAGGTCACGTGTAGGCTACCTCGCATGACACCAAAGCATGAAACCATTAACCAATCATGCCGACAATCACATTGTTTAGCTTGGACCAGACAAGGTTTAATATTAATTGGATTGAGAGAACATCTCAATCACAAGTAAAGCGGGTTGCTTATCCACAGGGGTTGAGATCAACTCTCGCAAATGGACTGTAAACGCGTCGCGGGGGGGGGGGGGGGGGGGGGAGTCTTGAGCCATGAACTATTAATAGGATAGTTGTTCGATTTTGGCTTCTTATGTAGGTATGAATTTTACGCGTTTCTCACTCAATCTCAAAAATAAATTAGATTATTTACCGATGTATATATTCTGTAAAAAGCACAATGATAACTATTACCCAAAGTGGGCTGCCTCCAGTGTGATGGCGACTGGTGAATAATTGTATTAGATGAAGATAGAATAAGAATAGCGGTCATCGCAGCCTATTAGCAGGTGGTAACCTTCCCAGCATTTGTCTCTAGACTGAGGGAAACTACAAAAGCAACGCAGTCATAGAATTTGGAAGGTTGGCTGCTGCTATTGACACGGTTTAATGTTTCATTCAACTCATTGAATTCATTCGTTTGCTTCAATTAATAAAACCGTTGAAGCAAAAGACCGTTTCATTTAGAACCGGTCCTATTTTTCTACAATTAATCTATTATTATTTAATCCAATGAATTGAATGAAACATAGGACCGTACTGTGCTAACGATGATACTAGCATAATTTCTGTCTTCGTGGACGCACTACGTAATAATCTATGTACACTCAAATCAATTAGTAAAAACGGTAAGCTCTTATTTAATTGATAATTATATTGATATTGATTGCGTAGGAACCTGACCAGCAGCCACTCCTTTTTCAAATACCGTTTTAAATTGGTTTGAGTGTACATAGATTATTACGTTGTACTGTACGTCCACGAATACATAAATCATACTTTTTCTCCTTGAGATAGCGTGGAAGAAATACACGAAATCTGTGTCGTGGATGTAGCCAAGGGTAAACGAAATAGGTCGCTAGAAAAATCAAAGAAGGTAAAAAAAATCAAAGAAATTACGCATAGAATAAATGAAATACTTATTAGATAAACGAGAAGAAAACGAAAGTTATAGACAATATATCAGAAAAAAAGGTTATTTAAAACGAGTGTCTAGATTTACAGAAAGTATCTGCTAATACGTATTATTTGTTTGTAATTGTCTAATGTCTGCAGAAGCGCCCGCATGGGGTTGCTGGCTATGGAGGTCGCTCTGTTTGCAACAACATACATCGCCAGGACGCATGACGTGTCGGAGGCCAAGACTCACCAAGCAATACTAAACAACAATTCAAACAGAATGATTACCATTTTATTATATAGAGTCTATTTTGTGAGATAACAAATGAAACATATTACTAGGAAAACGCTCAGTGTAACGCGTTGATGAGCGAGCACAGAACATGCAACATCCCCATAGTAACGATGAACGACACGGCACAAGACGATTTTCTCTGCAATTTTTCAATCTTACTCTGGATGAATAACAGATCCATTGTGTCGTGAAGTCTTACCTACATACCTTCTCCAGAAATCTCTTGTGACATCCCATACTAAACTCGTAAAATTACAATTAATACTTGACTGATTGGGCTTACAATATGTAAAATTTAATATTAAGTTGGTCTTGATCACCATGTAAAATTTGAACTTAATGTGAAAATTTTTATTGTCGACCAATCAGAATACATTATTTAAACTTAAACCAGTTAGAGGATTTGGCCTTCATACTGCATCCGATTTTATGCGCTAGCTCAAAAATGCTTTCATTTTACTGTACATTGTGGATAGCTTGGCTGCTCTACAGGCCTTGCCTTGGAACAGAAGCTTAAAGAAGGCAGGGATGACTATTTAGTATACATTTTTCAAGATTATGGAATAAAATGACCTTAAAATGACAAAACTTTTGAAAATAACGACAGATTAGACTGAAAATTGGCAAAAATACCTAAAATGTTGGTACCAATGACCACGCGAAGTTTTAAGTTGATCGGTCAATCTGTTCTAGTTTAAATGTCAAAAATCACATGAAAAATGGTTTTAAATTTGAACCAATAGGAGAATTTGGCTGAAACTTTTTATGATTGGGTACAATGTTGGTTGCAATGTTTCTGCTAAATTTCAAATTGATCGAAGCAACCAATCAAAACAATTTTTTTTTTAAATTTGAACCAATCACGGGAGCCCGTTCAAAAACGATCCCAGGGACCGCATAGAGTACGTTAGTATGTGTACAAAATTTCAGATCGATTGCTTGAGCGGTTTGACCTGGGCTGTGACCACAAAAAAAAAAAACACACAGAGAAAGTGCAATAAGAGTACCGTGGTGACGCTCGCTACGCTCGCTCAATTATGTGTATGATTATGTACGTAACAATAAAATGAAGATTGAAAGCACTGGCGTAACTTCGACGTTGCAGCACCCTCGCCACAGACTGAAGGCAGGGGCTCTTCATTTCTTGGGATGAATGTTCCTGTAGGGTACTTTCTCATACACTCTGGACGCGACCGCCTTCATCAGCGACCCTAGCATCTCCTCCCCCGCCGGGTGCACCTTGTACAACAGTTGCCTCCAGTTCTCGTTCAGCATCTTGTTCATGTTGTCCCCGAGCTCCTTGTTGCCGTCGAAGAGGTTGCTCAAGTGGATGAACATCTTGGTCGGGAGGTAATCAAATGTGGCGTCGTCGATGCGGACGTAGTCGACGCCCTCCTTCTGGATCACGGTACCGGTCAAGGTGGCAGTGAAGTCCAAGTCAGCTGGGGATGAACAACTCTCATGTAAAAGTTGGTCGATTTGAAACTAAACTAAAATCCGCGATCACACCCGCGATAAACTACCCGCGATCATATGTATAGATTGCTTGCGCAAAATAAGTCCTTTATCAAAACTTGATTATCATCCAGACGATAATATTGCTGTAAACGCTGATTTCGAGCATGTGGGATTGGAGGGGGGATGAAACCCATGGGTTTGACCTTAGAGGAATTCGAATGTTTGACCCATGGTCCAAGGTCCAACTGTTTATTTTTGGGACCTAATTCACGAAGCGGGGATTAGGGTAGATTAGCCAGGGCCACAAAGGCTCTTAGTGCCATATAAGAAATACCCTCATTACATCCTGAATCCATGGAAGTTTTCCACAGAAACCTACATTCTCATAAGAAATAACATTGACCGCCCTCCAGTAACACCGTCAAACAGTTTCGTATAACCCCCATGAAGATAGGCGAGGAAGATTGCACTTACTGTATGTTAAATTCTCCTTTCCATTTCCTCGTATTGGCAGAATGGTGATCTTTCCACTGAGTATGTAATCTCCGTATATCGTGAATGTTGGGAAGGTTCCACTGAGCTCCAGCCAATAGGACGTATCTTCAAACTCACCCCTAAAACAAAACCAATACCTCGATAAATGAAGGGATCAGAGGGGCAAGAACTCTAAGTCACATTCGGATGAAACTGAGATATAAGCGAAGTTTTATGATGAAACTTATATATTGATCTTCACAGATCGATATTTCAATTGCTCTTTTCAACACTTTGTAGCAATATTTTCTAGAAACCGAGGGTATATTCTGAAAGCTCATAAAAATCACTGCAAGATGACACCTAAAACTCATTAAAAATGACTCATTGCGTACTTTCCCTGTACCAAAGATATTATTAAAACTCACTTACATCTTTGCCTGGACCCTTCAAATGTTAATAACTCATCATAATAACTCCATGGATGGGTTGCGAAGAGATTTAGCCGTGATATTTGATTTTTTCGACTAAACGGCGAAAAAAACTCGAAAACAAATCGCATTTTATGGAAGACATTTTAGCTCACTGCTGAAACATATTGATAATGTGCAGTGTTTTTCACAATTAATTTTACTCGTTTTATAATAATGCTATAACATTATTCAAATGTGTCCGTCACTAGTTACAATCATTTCAAACAGCACCAAAAAACTAATATTTTTATCCAGCCGCTCGGTCTGTGAAGTGCAGCAAGCAATGAAATGTCACAAGTTTGCTCATTTGTTGCAAATCACATCTAATTAGGGCAAGTTGGTATAACACAATTAAATATCAAAAAATAACTCAATAATGACCGGAGTGACTGATACATTTTATATTGTTGTAAGTCTCCAGGTTCGGTCACAATTAATTGTCAAGTCAAAGTTCACCGCTTCCCCTACTTGGCTGATTGCAACGCCGTGTTGCTGATGCCAAAGATGTCCACATTCTTGAATGTCAGGTCCAAACCGCCAGATGCAGCGTCATGCATCATTTTTACCTCCGACACATGTAGAGGATCTATCGCCAACGCACCCATCTTAGGCATTCCTGCCAATCAATATCAATCATTAGTCATCCAGCTGCACAGAACGTCAACTACTTGTTGATCGTCTTCATAGAGTTACCTGCACGCATCAGCTTCAAGGCGCTTGTAATCGCGCCCAGCAAACACACATCGTCTCCAGGTTTGCACAGAGTAAACTCCTTAGCTGCAACAAGACAATGACTTTGTGACTTGGTTGGGGCCATGGTGACATACAAGTTAGGTGAATGCATCTGAGCGCTGGCAAGAAAACGTGACTAAAAGTCCGAATAAGTGCTCTCCAGCAGCTCGATTGTGTAACTTTCCTTTTAGATGTACACGTTCATCTCTTGCTTCCAGTTCTAGCCAAATGACTAAAGATGTCCAGCAGACGATGTCGCAAGATGCTGAGCATCAAGTCCAAGTGGCCAACACTCTACTTGGAAGTTGAGATCATGCAGTTGTTGATTGATGAGATTGGCTTGATGTAAAGCGGTCGTTTACATAATACTTTTTTGTCACTTACCTTTGTGTTTTGTTTGTTTGACAATATCTTGTTATTCGGATAATTAGGTGCAATCACTGCTACAGCATGTTGATAAAGTTTATAAATTCGTATTTTATGTTGGTCCGATGTGTAAAAGAACAAAAGTCAATTTCACATAATATGTTAACCAACCGATCTGAATTTTCACAATCACAAATAATGCCATTTATATCATCGGTCGGTTATACAGTTTTCACACATTCCTCTGATTGTTTGAGAAAATAAAATTAATTTTATCAACATTTTATACCAACATTTTATCAAATTTTACTAGTGTTCAGCCAAATCGGTAAAGAACTGCAAGTCGCACACAGAGCGTTTTTATAGAAGACACAGAGTTAGAGCTGTATTTGGTTAGAGTATACTTGAGAAGACGAAACAGGTACAGGTACTCACGTAGTTTTGCATTTTTGTCGCCAAAAACATGTTCTACCAGACCGACCAAGAAGCCGAGGAGTATTACAATCACAACAATCTTCATTGTTTATCTTGAAAAGTGAATAATACTGTATTTTTTATAAACGCTGTGAGTTGACGCAACTGTCTGGCGTCCTCTGAGTCTATAATTGGTTTCGCGATGAAGGTTCTTAAGTAACTTGCAAATTAAATCATCATCTTCTGAAGGCCAAAATGTGTCAATTCAACATAATTATAACACATCTTTTGAAGGCTAATGTTGTGTCAAAAATATAATCAAATATTTACCAAACTATCCAATCGTTCTCGATTTCGCGATGCATATTTGGAATGCGATCGAGCATAATACCGAATATATCCTACGAGTATAGACCGAAGTCCACAAATTTAATTAAATTTAACGCCGTATACCTAAAAATTGTTTTTACCTGTGCGTATTCACACAGATTGTTGCAGATAATACCCATAAATAATTGTTGGGGTATACGCTATCTCGCCAGCCAGCATACGCCAGCCAGGGGTCCTACGCTTGGTTGATGATGGTTGACATCAGCAAAGGGTCGAGGCCGTATTACGAGGTGCTACCTAAATATTCGGGCAGCTGGCCATAAAAAGATATCATTACATCACTTCGTCTAGATTACACCATCTTATCGAAGTAGTTCATTTGGTTATACACAGCATTAGCAATGTTGCATATTCAATGATTCCATGCATTCCTGTACGTCTTCAAGTGATTGTTTGAGTTGTATCACAATCGCTGTACCAACGGAACTACTGGTTCAGGGGCGGACTGGGCTGAAAGGCCAGGGATGCGTCGAAACGAAGAGGCCCGTAATGACAATATCACACGTCGGGAAGGGGGGGAGGGGGGGAGGGGGGCTCGCCCCCCTGCTTGCCCCGCGGGGAATTTTTTGAAATATAGTACGAATTGATTTGGGTGCTTTCTCACTGTATTACATCTACATGATCCGGACAAGAGCCCGCAAAACCAGAGAAGATCGCACCCCGGCACCCCGGGCCAGTCCGCCCTTGCTCTAGTTATTTAAACTACTTTTCTGTGTGGTAAGCTTCCCCGACTTTTGGGTAGCACAGCACCTTGATGCTATAATGGTGATGGTAACGATATGACATCTGTTGTGAAATAAGAAGGCACCGAAACCATCCTGGGAATTTAATAAATTGAATGATAACTGAGATTATTTATTTTATTGCGTTGAGTCTATTAAGTAATTAATAACTATCAATTAAACAATGTGTTCGATTTTATACAAGTATACGTGAAGACCAAATTTATTCCTTGGGATGAATGTTCCTGTAGGGGACTTTCTGATACACTCTGGACGCGACCGCCTTCAACATCTTCCCAAAGTCCCTCTCCATGGCCGGATGCACCTCGTACAAGAGTTTCTTCCAGTTGGCGTTGACGAACTTGTTCATGTTGTCGCCGAGCTCCTGGTTGCCGTCGAAGAGGTTGCCGAAGTGGATGTACAGTTGGTTTGGCAGGTAATCGAACGTGGCGTCGTCGATGATGACGTAGTCGACGCCCTCCTTCTGGATCACGTGACCAGTCAAGGTGGCAGTGAAGTCCAAGTCAGCTGGGAGGGAAACCATCGTGCCACATGACAATATGGAAACATCTCAAATATCACGTGTGATTTATATCAATGAAAAATAATATAATTATATGGATACCCACAGTTAAATAGAAAACGTCACAATTTACGAGAATTGAAAGGAAAATCATGGAAAATCGCAACAAAAATAAAATCATTCAAATATTTTATTGCGAGAGCTTCTCCATTCGTCACTTTTGAACACTGTCTCCGTTTTCTTTTTCATTTTATAATGTATTTTATACTGTGTTTTATAATGTAATATGAGGAGAATTATACGATATGAGATAATGAGGATTTTTTTAACAAAGTTTTCGTAAAATAATTTTGTTAAGAATACAGCAGTGGTTTCGACTAGTTCAGTTGTCCCATGTTAAATGGCCATATAACAAGATTTTCAAACATTTAAATGACATTATCTCAGAAATTAAGTCGGTGACAAGAGTATTTTAAGTTTTTAATGCATTCAGTATTAGTCGAAGAATATTTCTTTAGTTTTCTGTTGAAATTGTTGGTGCGGATTAAAAATAATTTAGAATAATGTAGGATATTAATTCGTTCCCCCATAAGAGCCATGTAAAAATCTCGAACTTTGAAAACGTTTTACACAAAAGTTAGGTCGGTAAGGTATACATTTTTTGATCTTATATTGTAGATAATACTATTAGGAACAATATAAAATGGTTTTGCAAAAAATTGTTGGTTTCTAAGTCCAAGCAGTTACTTCGTAAATTAGTCTAAGAATCATGGTATTTCTGACTTACTGTATGTAAAATTCTCCTTCCCAGATCCTCGAACTGGGTAAATGGAAAGGTTTCCATTGATTGCGTAATCTCCATACATTATGAACGACGGGAAAGTCCCGCTGATCTCCAACCAATAGGAATTGTCTCCAAACTCACCCCTAGAAACAGAACCAAGTCCTCGACATTGTCATACATACAATGTCACGTGTGGAAGATGTCATACATACAATGTCACGTGTGGAAGATGTCATACATACAATGTCACGTGTGGAAGATGTCATACATACAATGTCACGTGTGGAAGATGTCATACATACAATGTTACGTGTGGAAGATGTCATACATACAATGTCACGTGTGGAAGATGTCATACATACAATGTCACGTGTGGAAGATGTCATACATACAATGTCACGTGTGGAAGATGTCATACATACAATGTCACGTGTGGAAGATGTCACACATACAATGTCACGTATGGAAGATGTCATACATACAATGTCACGTGTGGAAGATGTCATACATACAATGTCACGTGTGGAAGATGTCATACATACAATGTCACGTGTGGAAGATGTCATACATACAATGTCACGTGTGGAAGATGTCACACATACAATGTCACGTATGGAAGATGTCATACATACAATGTCACGTGTGGAAGATGTCATACATACAATGTCACGTGTGGAAGATGTCATACATACAATGTCACGTGTGGAAGATGTCATACATACAATGTTACGTGTGGAAGATGTCATACATACAATGTCACGTGTGGAAGATGTCATACATACAATGTCACGTGTGGAAGATGTCATACATACAATGTCACGTGTGGAAGATGTCATACATACAATGTCACGTGTGGAAGATGTCACACATACAATGTCACGTATGGAAGATGTCATACATACAATGTCACGTGTGGAAGATGTCATACATACAATGTCACGTGTGGAAGATGTCATACATACAATGTCACGTGTGGAAGATGTCACCTACTTGGCTGATTGTAACTCCGCGTTGCTCATGCCGAAGAGATCCATATTCTTGAACGTCAGGTTGAAGGAAGCTTTCATCCCCTTGGTCAGGTCCATATCCTTCACATGCAGGGGATCCACCGGTACTACCCCAATCTCAGGCATTCCTGTAAATTAATAATCATTCATTAATCTTCATAGAACGTCAAGTACTTGTTGATCGTCTTCTAGAGTTACCTGCACGCATCAGCTTCAAGGCGCTTGTAATCGCGCCCAACAAACACACATCGTCTCCAGGTTTGCACAGAGTAAACTGCTTAGCTGCAACAAGACAATGACTTTGTGACTTGCTTGAGGCCATGATGACATACAAGTTAGGTGAATGCATATGAGCGCGGGCAGAAATCGAGACTTCCAATTGTAATAACAATCCCAGAAAAAAAAACTCCGTGTAAAAAAGGCAGACATAAGTCTCTTTACTTAAAAAAAATTAACACCGAAAAGGATTGATATCAAAAAAGGAGCCATGTCTATGACATTTCAAATATTTAATCGTATCTTTGAAATAAAAGTATAAACACCGAGAAGTACTTTACAAAAGGACTTGGAGCGTCATTTTTTAAAGTTTTTTTTATCATAAAAATGGAAATATATTTTTTACAAGTACTTTTTCCTCTTTCTATTAGTTGGTTAGAGCCAGTATCTATGAATCATGCTACTTTTGGCTTAGAGGAATTAGTGGTAATCTAAGCTTTTGGTAATGGCTGTTTTGTAATTTTGTCAATGACGATAGAAGAATGATTTCATGTTGTAATGGATAAGTAATATAAGGGTGGATGATTTAAATAACGAAGAAGTGGGCTCATATATTCCTATAACACTGTTATGGTGATATAAGTAGGGTACCTATCTTTTCAGAATTTGATCTTGATTGAGGGAAATCATGAAAAGTAGTCAAATATTTACCAACTCTATGGAACACTATTATATATTTTTGAAGTGGCAAGTGTATAAAGTTAAAAAATTTAATAGAAATTCATTCTATTAAAGTGGAGTAATAAAGCTATTTATTATTATAATGTGACTTCACTGTGTACTTTGTTAAATGTATTGCTATAACATGTGGAATAATAATAGCAACATATTTCAGGATAAGTATAGGCTTCAGATTTCGGGATCCTGAAGATGAAAGCAGTGCAATTTCACGATTTTCACTGCCCTCTAGTTTGTAAACGGCATGACTGATTGTTGTCGCGTGATGTATATGTTGTCAGGTGGGCCATAGCTCAAAATTAAGGCCTTACCCAACAATGTGAGATTTTCCAATGTTAAAATGTGAAGAATGTGCCTTAATTTTGAGCTATGGCCCACCTGACAACATATACATCACGCGACAACAATCAGTCATGCCGTTTACAAACTAGAGGGCAGTGAAAATCGTGAAATTGCACTGCTTTCATCTTCAGATTCCCGAAATCTGAAGCCTATACTTATCCTGAAATATGTTGCTATTATTATTCCACATGTTATAGCAATACATTTAACAAAGTACACAGTGAAGTCACATTATAATAATAAATAGCTTTATTACTCCACTTTAATAGAATGAATTTCTATTAAATTTTATAACTTTATACACTTGCCACTTCAAAAATATATAATAGTGTTCTATCGAGTTGGTAAATATTTGACTACTTTTCATGATTTCCCTCAATCAAGATCAAATTCTGAGTAGACCGAAAAAGCCATGTTGTTGCTTACAGTATAAAAGTAGGTAGGTACCTAGTTGGTCTGCTCTTATGTTGAGTGAGTGTGAGTGTACAGTACGACTTCGCTGGGTGGAGCGACCGTTCCACTATATTCCCACTACCTACTTTCCAGCAGCTCGATTGTGTAACTTTCCTTCTGAGATATAATAGGTATACGAAGTGAATCATCAACTTTATTGAGCGAGCGAAGCGAGCGTCTCCTTTTGACTCTTTTGACACGGACCTCTGTTTTTTTTTGTTTTTTTTTTGTCTGCTAAATGGAGCAATAGAAATCGCACAGTTTCACCGATCGACCTGAAATTTTGCACACATGTAGAGACAACCTTCTCTGTTTGCTGACCCCAATTTTTTTTGAAATTCATTGATTGGTTAAAATTTAAATAAACATTTCCTGATAGGCTGAAAAATGAAAATGGTCTTCGACAAATGTGATCAACCTTATATTTTGCATGGTCATTAAGACCAACATTGTCTCTTATTTTACAAATTTTCAGCCAAATCGTCCCATTGGTTAAAATTTAAAAAAATATTTCATGTGCTTTTTGAAATTTAAACCAGAACCGTTTGACCGATCAACTTAAAAATTTGCATGGTCATCGGGTCCAACATTATCTGTATTTTTGACAATTTTCAGAAAACTGTGTTTAAATTGAACAGTTATTGACAGTTTACGGATTTTTGCGTGTTGGCTGTCATATATCTCGAATTTCACATTTCACGGCATCTTCGGATCTTCACTTCAAGGTTGTTAGAGCAGAAACTTTCAAACGTATATTAATATGAAACTGATATGACCGTTTAAATATTTTTTGAACGAGATCCTGTGATTTTTGTAAATTAACAAGGAATCGTTCAATCATAAAGGTTCAATCGATCAACTTAAAACTTTGCGTGGTTATTGGGACCAATATTTTAGGAATTGTTGGAGATTTTCATAAAAGTCTGTGACGAAGTTCAAGAATTATTGGCTTTTAAGGACATTTTCTATAATCAGAATTTCGGTTCGAGGTATTGCGCGTATCAGTGCTCGCTCATCAACGCGTTACTCAGAGCGTTTTCCTAGTCATCTTTATACTATGATATACGTTCATCTCTTGCTTCCATCCAATAGGCATATTTCAATAGAAATTGTTGGCATAGAAAGTAGAATCCCATTGAAAGGTTTCTACTTTCTATGCCAACACTCTACTTCAAAGTTGCGAACATATTGTTGTGATTGTTATGATTGTTAGGTGCTGTAGGCTATCAATAACAGCCTTCTGATAAAGTTTAATTTCATATTTTTTTTTGTCCAATGTGTAGGTAAAAGAAAAATAGGTCCATATCACACCTGTGAACCAATCTATCTGAATTATTTTTTCACAAACACACACTAATAATAATACCATACATTCGAGTATCATCGGTCGGGTAAACAGTTTGAGCAAAACCCTCCCGATTGTTTGAAAAGTTAAATATTTAATTTTTTCTAACAAGTTTAAATTTATTCATTTTATTAGATTTTACAAGGTGTTCTGCAAAATCGGCCAAATCGGTGAAATGTTTAGCTTGTTAAGAGTTAGACCAGCACATTGGTACTCACGTAGTCTTGCATTTTTGTCGGCAAAGGCGTGATCTACCTGAGCGACCAAGCAGCCGACCAGCAATACAATCACAACCACCTTCATTGTTTATCTTGAAAAGTGATCAATATGTTTTATTTTTAATAATAACCACTGGAAGTTCACGAAACTGTATGGCGTCCGCTACTGTGACTAAATGGTTGCGCGGTGCAGCGTCTATATTAATGCGTATTCCTAAAAGCGTACGCATAAACAAATTAAAAAGTAACTTGCAAATTAAATCATCATATTCTGAAGGCTAAAATGTGCCTATTCAATATAATTATAACACATCTTTTGAAAGCAAATGTTGTGTCAAAAATATAATCAAATATTGACTAAATTGATCGAGTGATTTATTTTCCATTCATCTTATATTTACATGTTGACAGTTGACCCTCCTGGAGGACTCCAGTAAAGAGGGCATAAGGAAAGTGTACAATATTAATAAAATATAATAGCTGTACTAATAATAATAGTTATAATAGTAATATTAGTATTATTCAGATAATAGTAAAACAAGGTTATTGCTAAGTAGACATATCCTAATTTAATAACCTGAGTGGCTGATGACCATCCAACCATCCAATCGTCCAATCCAGAACTATCCAATCGTTCTCGATTACGCATTGCATATGGTAATTTGGAATCATGCAATTACATTGGTATATTCACTTTCAAAATGACTGGTGTTACAATTCCAAATATGACTGTACCACGGCAGCACTTCAAAATGCATTGAATTGGATTTGGGGCCTTCTGCATCTAAGTCTGCGCTGAAATGTATCCTTTTCGCTTCCTTTTGGTAAACTGACAGCCCCCCCCCCATATCTTTGACCAAATCCATTAAATGCATTCATGGTTTACGACTTTATTCCATTGCAAATAAATTGCAGTTTAACTTTTATTAAGTACCTACACTAGGGCAGGTATTACCAAAGTTAATCTGAGCCGGATTAACTAAATATTGGACTATATTGGCGGCACAGCCAATCAGATACCTCAAAATGATTGAAACAGTTGAATTTAAACCAAAAGTTAGCTAATCCAGCACAATTTAACTTTGGTAATACCGGTAAATAAGAATTTTAAAATCAATTTTAAAACTTGGTCCTAAATGCATAAAATATCCACTAAAATAGTTAATTATTCCAAAAATTCCCACCGGGGCCAAAGTGGGGGGGGGGGGGGTCGTGCCCCCCAAATCCCCCTCGGGTCATGACCGTTACGGCTTATGTTCGTTTTCGGCGCTCTGGCCCTTATTGTACTAGGTACTTATTGTACACCCCTGTAAATGCCAATACTTAAGGGCCATTGGTTTATGATAGCGAAGCGAGGTCTCCGTACTGTCTGTTTTGAAATAAAAGATGGACAATCATGGAATTTTAGGAAACAGAATGAAAGCATGGAAAAGAATTATGTCTTTTTTTATTGCGTCGAGTTTATTTAGTAATTATCAATGAAAAATATAAATGTTCGTTGTAAGCAGATCGTGGAGACTTCATTCCTTGGGATGAGCGTGCCTGTAGGGAACTTTCTCGTACACTCTGGCCGCCATCGCCTTCATCACCTTGCCCAACGCCTCCTCCGCCGCCGGGTGCACCTCGGGTAGGAGCTCCTTCCAGTTCTCGTTGAGGAACTTGTTCATGTTGTCTCCGAGCTCCTGGTTGCCGTCGAAGAGGTTGCCCAAGTGGATGGACAGACGGACCGGGGTGTACTCGAACTTCGCGTCGTCGATGATGACGTAGTCGACGCCCTGTTTGTCGATCACGTGGCCAGTCAAGGTGGCAGTGAAGTCCATGTCACCTGGGGAGGGAAATGTATAGGTTTGTTCGTTTACGCTGACAAAACCTGCCACATTGCCAAACGGCGGACGTTTTGGAGTTTTGGTAACTTGAGGCAGAACACAGCCTGTTCGATTTGATTTGACATTTGTGCTTTTCTACACATGATCCTGGTGACGTGTAGGTTGTGGCATTGTGGTACATTTGTTAAAATGTAGGTCTTTTATACGATGACAGCGAATAATCAAAACTAGGAATGTTCTTTATTATAAAATTATTATTTTTAGTAATATTTATTATTTTTTCATTAAACTTACTGCGGTCAACCATAATAGCGTTCGTTTCATGCGACTTTTTTATGCATCTTATTTTATTTATAATCAGTACATGTAATTGTGAAATTGTGAGGAAATCAAATTGTAATACTGTGTCGTTGCATTTTTCTTGACATTTTCAGCAATATTTTGAATAGTTTGCAGTCCTTACTGTAAGTGAGATTCTCCTTTCCAGCTCCATGTATTGGGAAAATGGAAAGCTTTCCTTTGATCGTGTAATCTCCATACAGCGTGATGGACGGGATCTTTCCGCTGTACTGCAGCCGATAGGACTTGTCTCCAAACTCACCCCTTAACAGAACCAAGACCTCGACAATGTCAATGACTCATAACAATCATCTTCATCATCTTCATCATCATCATCTTCATCATCTTTTTATCTGTGTGTCTGTTATCTTCGCATTACAGGACAAACAAAGTAACTAATCCGGCCCATATTTTTACAAAACATTCATTAGTATCCTGATAGTGACATAATGATTTCTAGCAAGATCGATCCATTGATTTTACGGGAAAATTGATTTATGTACAGTTTAGCAGGTATCAACGAAATATTCTACGAAATGTTTATAAAATACCGAGTATTTAATTTTATGTATGGTAGAACCCGGTTTTGTATGGAGTTTATGAACAAATTAATAAATACAATAAACATATTTGTATTTTGTATTTTTTTCCTACATTGCAAATGTTTGAAGTAGGTACGACAAAAGCAAAATTAGAATTTTAGTATTTATTGATAATGTAGCAAAACTATCAAAAATTGTCAAAATTGTCAAAATTTTACAAAATTCGTTATGGATAATGAAATATTTAAGGTGGAAGATGAAACCTACTTGGCTGATTTCACCTCCAAGTCACTGATGCCGAAGATGTCCAAATTCGTGAAGGTAATATCGATGCTGGCAGATCCCGTGCCCTGGATAACTTTCATCTCTGTCACATGCAGGGGATCGACCGGTAATGCGCCAATATTAGGCACACCTGTCAATCAATATCCATCAATAAGATGCCCAGCACGCCAACTACTTGTTGATCGTCTTCTAGAGTTACCTGCACGCAGCAGCTTCAAGGCATTTGAAATCGCGCCAGTCAAACACACGTCGTCTCCAGGTTTGCACAGACTAAACTCCTTAGCTGCAACCAAGACAAGACAATGACCAAGACAAGAATTTCACGAGTTATTGACATTTCATTCTTATATTTGCCTTGGCCTATGGAATCCAAGGTCTATGGAGCAGCAACTGTCACACATAGATTTATTGTCTTTCATTATTGGTCTTTTTATTGTCGTTGCTTTTGTATAAAAGCCCTATCACACTGAGTTGCAACTCAGTGTGATACCCACTTAAGGTGGCTGCATATCACGTGACTTTTCAACCAAAAAGCTACACATTTTCATTTGGAAGGGTTCAGTTTAGCAAATACTTCTCACTCATCAGATAAGTTAGGACACATCTGTTGGAACAAATCTACGCAGAAAAGAACTGCGAAAAGAACTTATTAGATGATTTTACTTCCTTGCACCTAAATATTCTCAAATCAAGACCTGAAGTTTAAGGAAATCCTATGAGTTGCCAAGAACAGCAAACTTTAATCTAATAAAAGGGCACATATGCATCACAAACCTGACACAATTTTGCCAACAAAACATGCGCTCTTTCTTCATCTTTCCAACGAAATGTTGAGATATTAATTATATCCACTATTATGAATGTAATGTTTAAACGAACAGCACTTGGTTTTGACAGTCTTCACACGCGTACGTATACACGATATTTGTGTTGTTTTTATTATAAAACCACTGCAAAATTAAATAATATTGACTGCAAATATTGATAAGCTCCAGTATGCAGTGAATTTCCTTCATAAATCACCTTGGATTACTCAACATGAACGATGTAAGGTATGTACTCATAGGTAGGTAACTATTTCTTTTGATCGGATGTAGAGAAATAAAGTCACGTGATATGTATTGGCCTTAAGTCTTTTCAGTTTACCGTATTATTTTGATTTGGTATTCTGTGTTGTTGGAATCTTCAAGTCTTTTGAAAATAGTTTTATATTATATTATACCTTTTATGGTCGAGGAACAATTTCACAAAACTTAATAAATTAGATAATAATGGGAGCCGCAATAGAGGTATTCAAATATAAAACACTGGAAATAATAAATGGCATGACTAGTTTATTTTGATTATTTTGTTTACTTGGATATTGTGAAAGTTGTTGCCCCACATAAGGCGTTTTTAGAATTTAAACGTGATTCAGGGGCTCTAAAATGAGCAAACTGAATAAAACAACATTCCACAATTGTTGCCTCACAGGGCGTTTTTTTTCCGAATCTTCAATTTTTTCGATTCCAAAAGTGATTTAGGGGTTTGAAATGAGCTAAATGAATCAAACAACCTTCCAATTGTTGCCTTGCTGGGTGTATTTTTTCGAATTTTCGAATTTTACGATTCCAGATTTTCAATTAAATTGTAAATGGGCTATTCAAGAACCACTAAGAAGACCGACCCCTGAATTATACGAACAGAACACTCGCTTAAGAGGCAAACGCAAGCGAACGAGAATCGCACGGTTCGTCAGAGCGTTTTTTTGAAATTGTGTCTTCCCACTCAATAATTTTAAAAAATCAGATAGTAGCGACCCATTACAGCCTAATAACCTAAATAATGCCGCACACAGGAGTTCATTATGACCTCTGGTACGACCTCAAAGTGTTAAATACGATTATTTTCGATTATTTTATTAAAAATATCGTATTTAACACTTTGAGGTCGTACCAGAGGTCATAATGAACTCCAGTTTGCGGCATTATTTAGTCTATTAGGCTGTAATGGGTCGTTACTATCTGATTTTTTAAAATTATTAAGTGGGAAGACAAAATTTCAAAAAACGCTATGACGAACCGTGCGATTTCCGTTCGCTTCCGTTTGCCTCTTAAGAGTAACACATATGCATACTCACGTAGTCTCGTATTTTTGCCGGCAAATGCGTATTCTACTTGACCGACCAAACAGCCCACCAGCATTACAATCACGACGATCTTCATTATTTTTTCCCCAAACTTTACAAATAATTTGTTATAATTTATTTGGCTGGCGCACGACGGTACAGAGCCTGGTGTGCTGTGCGAGGATGTATTTCGATATTAAGTAAACAGACACATTATTACATCTTTTAAATGCTCTGGATGTGTCGATAACATAATTAAATATCGATCAAACAAACTTCCCAAGTGTCTCGGCTGAAATGAATCATTAATGAGCAGATAATCATCCTGGAGTTGTTGAATCATCGTGTCACAGAATCTCGCTACAAACAGGAAGAGATTAGGAACATAGGCGCGT